>CAJQZJ010000518.1:1443694-1483629 GCA_907164525.1 Lophiomys imhausi | reverse complement strand
TTGCATAATGACTCTAGATGTCCATACCCATGTCAAGATCCTTTCCTTCATTCCTTACAGACCCCTTGAGCCAGGTGTTTCCATCTACATTTACAAATATTGGGGCACAGATGCAGAATTTATTTAAATCACACTGCTGCTGCCATGTAATGAGGAGCCAGGAGATTTCATTTCTACTGAATTTCAAAGTCGAGATTTTCCTATAGGGTGCTAAACAGAGAGAGAGAGAGAGAGAGAGAGAGAGAGAGAGAAAGAGAGAGAGAGACCATGTGCCTTACACTCTTACACTCAAGGCATAACAGAAAGAAAACAAAATGTTTCCATCCTTTGCAAACCTTGATCCCACATCAAACTCTAACTATCAGATACCATACATTTCTTGAGGAAATTAACTCCTTTTCCTTGGTCAAGTGCCTCCTTTATCCAATGGCTCCTAGAGCTGCCCTCAGTGCCTTACCCTTGTGATGAAACATTTCCCCGTGCTTTCCAGAAGCAACATTTCATGTATGTGTGGCTAAAGAAATCTTAGTGTTCCCAGGAAACTAAAAAAGAATGGAAAGGGGACAGATCCCTTACAAGGTTAAAAGGAGTCAAAAAGGCTAAGGAGATGGCTCAGTCTGTAAATTGTCTGCCACGTAGCATAAAGGCCTGAACTTGCATCTCCATCACCAACATGAAAATCCAGGCACAGTTTCATGTGCCAGTAACCACAGCTCCAGGGAGACAGAGGCAGGAGGATCCATGGAACTTTCTAGCCAGCCAATCTACTTGAATTGTTGATCTCCAGGTTCATTGAGAGACTCTGTCTCAAAAGATAGGGAGGAAAGTGATGGAAGACACCAAATGTCAACTTCCAGTCTTTATATATAAACATAGAGATGAACACATCATGTGTGTGTGTGAGCACATGAGCACACACGCACATATGTAAACACACATGTGTGCATGCATGTGTGCACTGGCATGTGAGCTCACACACACACATAAAGGATATATGGAGGAGTCAGGGCAGGATGCTACTGAAGAAAGAAGAAAGACTAACACAGATTACTGTTCAACTTCATCATTTTCTCAAAGATTTTTTTTGAAGTTCCTATAACAATAAAAAGGAAAATAAAACATAGGTGAATACTGCTGTCCACAACTGAAATTGTAGTACTCAGGAGGCTGAGACAAGCAGATTGCAAGTCCAGAGCTAGCCTTGCTTACAGAGTGGGTTTCAGACAACTAAGACCTGTCTCAATCAATCAACTATAAAAACAAGATCAGCAATGCTCTTTCCAACACTTGGATTAAAGAGAATGAATGCCATCCAATATTACATCCCATACAAAGTCATTCAAAGACCCCATTTTAATACTAACAAAAATTGGTCTAGATCACTAAAGTGATGTATTTCTTTTTTAAAAAATGCCCTCAACATGTGTTACTGTAAGCTTTTCTGTCATTAATTTCTTCCTTAGACCTTATCTTGACTCTTATATAACTAACAAACTTCTGAATAGATCAGGGCCAACTCTAGTTTGTCTCCTAATTTTTATGCCTTTCTGCAGGAAGATAATGACCACTTCTAATACTAAATGTGCCTCACATACTCAGTGAAGCAAGGCATTTGCTGCCTCTGAAATGTCTCTTAAAGACTCAGGGGTACACATATCACGAGAGTAGAAGAGTGACAACTGAAAGGGGTGGAAGAGCATGAAGGGAGGGAAAGAAGAAGAGGAAGAGGAGGAGGAAGAACAAGAAGAGGAAGAAGAGGAAGAGAGAGATATAACAGAAAGAGGGGAATTGAGAAAATATTACTACCACCCAAAATCTCGTCTGATTAATCAAAGAGAGATCACAGACCTGGACCCAATGATATAACAGTGACTATAATCTGTTAGGACTAGAATCAGTAGGTACATCTTATCCTCCTGCAGAGTATGAGGTATACTTATACTCATATTGTTTTAAATAGGGAAAATGGCCTCTTATTATCTACCAAGTAAAACTAGAAGAGACTGGTGACCAGAGCTGAAGTGAACACTCCCCTAATAACCTCACCTTGGTGTCCCTATTCTTCATTATGTATTGAGCTCACCACTTCCTTTCAAGTTCAAAAGGGAAACTCTTGAGGACAGGGAACATCTTTAAATCTCCAGTGTCTATTACAGTACTTGATCCATTGTAGAAACTTTTTTAGGTTGCAAACCAAAAGGATTATAAATAAAATGAGTGCTACTTTTCACTCACTCCAGAGACTGATGTGTTTTCCTAATGGATCTTCAGTGATCAATAGCTGCAAACACTCTAGGGTTGAGACCTCTCAATCAATGGCCTATGATATGGTAACAAAGCATAAAAGCACCAGGAAAGAAACTTCAATTTTAAGACAATCTTTTGTAGTCTAAAAAGTAACCACCCCAATAATGTAGCTGATCTTTTAGGTAAGTTTGACATGCCTGAGCTTTTTCAGCAGGACCATCTGCAGCAGCAATCTTTTCCAGCCTTTCTTCCATAAAGCAGCTTCCCTGATTTAAATATATTCTGATAGGAGAAAATGTTTCCTCCCAGCAATTGTTGCATGAACCCACAGCTGCTGCCTATTGTCAGGCACCAACTCAAAGTAATCAGGCTTTGTTTGTATCAATTGAAGAATGAGGAAATCGCAGAGCCACCATGCCTAAATACTTCCCACCTGTGCTTGCAAAGGTGGCAAAACACTGAGCATCCTATGACTAAGTCTGGAAAAGTCTCTCCTCTAAGCAAAGTGACTTTTAGTGTTTTGCTTAAGACTAAAACATCTCCTCTCTGACAGCTATATATTATTGAAAATGCAGGCATTCATCTCCTCTTCTCACTAACCTTTCAGGTTTAAGATCTGCCTGGTACAGGCATTTAGATTATTACTTTGTGTAGATGCCCTGGATTAAAATACAGTGTTAAAGTCCCTAAGTACCACCAGAAAGAAACAACCCATTTGAAGCAATCTATACCAAGTATTTTATGCTTGCTACAAATGAGGTAGTGTTTTTAAGTATTATCTTATTATCTTATTTTATTGTTAACTTCATGTAAGTTTTTTCATATTCACTTAAATATCAACTCATCACTCTGAACACAACTAAAAATACTGATATAAATGAATTTTCATAATTTGTTGATTTTAAAGCAAAAGAATCTTTGTTTAAAAAACAATTTATATTGAAAACAGATTCTTCTCTCATACAGTACATCTTGACTACAGCTTCCCCTCCCCCAACCCCTCTCAGCTCCCCCAACCTCTCCTCTGCCCAAATCCACTCCCCCTCCATTCCCTCTTCAAAAAACAGCAGACATCAAGAAAGGATAGCCAAGTAGGATAAAACAAAATACAGTAAGACAAGGCAAAAGTCCTCATATTGAGGCTGGACAAGGCAACTCAATAGGAGGAAAAGAGTCCTTGGAGCAGTCCTCTGACTGTAGGAGTCAGAGATATACTTGTTCCCTCAGTTAGGAGTCCCACAAAAACACCAATCTACCAGCCAGTGATGCACACCCATGCAAGCCTTGGGCTTGATGCTTCAGTCTCTGTGAAATCATATGAGCCCTGCCTAGTTGATTAAGTGGGTCATGCTCTTCTGGTGACTGTCTTCCATTCCCTCTGACTCTTACAGTCATTCCTCTGCCTCTTCATCAGGGTTCTCTGATAACCAGCAGGAGGGACCTGATATAGATCACCACATGTTAGGCTGTGGAGATCTGGACTCACAACCATCTGCTGCTTGCGGAAGCCTTTCTGATGACAACTGGACAAGACACTGATCTATGAGTATAGCAGAATATCATTAGGCATTAGGAATCATTTCATTGAATTTGGGGGGGGGAGATCAGTAGTGTTTTGTTTTACTCTAGATCTCTAGCAAATCTAGTCTCTGGTTTTTGGTTACCCAAACAATGTCAGGTATGGGCTTCTTCTCATGGACTGAGCATTAAGTTAAATCTGACATTGGTTGACTACCCCCACAAGTTCAGTGCTACCACTGCTCTAGCATATTTTGTTATTATTTTTAATTATTTATTCATTTTATATCCTCATCACGGCCCCCTCCTTCTTCTCTACACAATCTGACCCTCCCATCCTCTTCCCCCTTTCCTCACTCCCCTTATCCTCAGAAAAGGGAATACTCCCTATCAATCCACTCCAGCTCTTCAAGTCACATCAAAATTAAGAGCATTCTCTTATACTGGGGCCAGACAAATCAGCACAGCTATGGTAAAGTGTTCCACAAACAGGCAACAGGGTCTATGTCAGAGACAATCCTGCTCCACTTGCTAGGGGTTCTACATGAGACCAAGCTGCTTATCAGCTACATATGTATAGGAGACCTAGGTCCAATCCATACATTTTTTTTGGTTGGTTCTTCACTCTCCATAAGCCCCCAGGGGCCTAGGTTAGTTGGCTCTGTTGGCCTTCTTGTAGAGTTCTTGTCCCCTCCAGATACCTCTAGTCTTCCTCCCACTCTTCTACAAGACTTCCTGAGCTCCACCTAATGGTTGACTGTGTGTCTCAGCATTTGTTTTGATCCTTTGCTGGGTGAGGCCTCTCAGAAGATACTTATGCTAGGTTCCTGTCTGCAAGCACAGCAGAATATCATTAATAATGTCAGGAGTTGGCTCTCTCCCAAGGGGTGGTCTAAAGTTGTGCCACTCTTTGGTTAGCCATTCCCTTAATCACTGCTCCATCTTTATCCCTGTGCTTCTAAGCCATAAGAGTTTTATCCTTTGTGAATTCTTGGTTTAGCTCTGTATAACATTTTTTGATGGGATTATTTGGTTTATTGGTCTTTAATTTTTGAGTTCTTTATATATTTTGGAAATTAGTCCTCTGTCACATGTAGGGCTGGTGAAGACCTTTCCCCAATCTGTGGGTTGCCATTTTGTTCTAATGACAGTGTATTTGCTGTACAGAAGCTTTTCAGTTTCAGGAGGTCCCAATTATTAATTGATCATACTGCCTGAGCTGTTGGTATTCTGTTCAGGAAGTTGTCTTCTATACCAATAAATTCAAGGCTATTACCCACTTTCTCTTCTATTAGATTTAGTGTATTTGGTTTTATGTTGATATTTTTGATCCACATGGACTTTATTTTTATGCTGGGTAATAAATATGGGTATATTTGTACTAGTATGCATGCAGACACCCAGTTAGACCAGCTCCATTTGTTGAAGATACTTTCCTTTTTCCATTATATAGTTTTGGCTTATTTGTCAAAAATCAAGTGACCATAGGTGTGTGGGTTCATTTCTGGGTCTTAAATTTGATTCCATTGATCCACTGGTCTTTTTCTATGTCAATAACATGTAGTTTTTATTATTGTTGTACTGTAGTACACTTTGAAATCAGGGATGATAATACCTCCAGATGTTCCTTATTGTACAGGATTGTTGAAGCCAGTCTGGGTTTCTTGTTTTTCCACATGAAGTTGAGAATTGTTCTTTCAAGGTCTGTAATGAATTGTGTTGGTATTTTGATGGGAATTGCATTGAATCTATATATTGCATTCGATGAGATGGCTATTTTTACATGTTAATCCTACTAATCCATGAGCATATGAGATCTTTCCATCTTCTGATATCTTCTTCAACTTCTTTCTTCAGAGACTTGAAGTTCTTATCATACAGGTCTTTCATTTGCTTTGTTAGAGTTATACTAAGATATAAAACACTCACCAAAATGCTCACAAACAAAATCCATGAACACATCAAAAACCTCATCCACCATGATCAGTAGGATTTATCCCAGGGATACAACAGTGGTTCAATATATGAAAATCCACCACAAAAAGACCCAACAAAGAAAGAGAACTTCAGACCAATCTCCCTAATAAACATAGATGCAAAAGTACTTAATAAAATACTAGCAAACCGAATTCAAGAACACATCAAAAGTATCATACATCATGATCAAGTAGGCTTCATCCCAGAGATGCAGGGATGTTTGAACATACAGAAGTCTATCAAAGTCATTCACCATATAAACAAGATGAAAGAAAAAAACCACATGATAATCTCACTAGATGCAGAAAAAGCATTTGACAAAATCCAACACCCCTTCATGCTAAAAGTTCTGGAGAGAACAGGCTTACATGGGCCGTACCTAGAAATAATAAAGGCAATATACAGCAGGCCAGTGGCCAACATCAAAATAAATGGAGAGAAACTTGAAGCATTTCCTCTAAACTCAGGGACAAGATAAGGATGCCCACTTTCAGCATATCTCTTCAATATAGTACTTGAAGTTCTTGCTAGAGCAATAAGAAAATAAAAAGAAATCCAGGGGATACAAATTGGAAACGAAGAAGTCAAATTATCCCTATTTGCAGATGGTATGATAGTATACATAAGCGACCCCAAAAATTCCACCAGAGAACTCTTACAGCTGATAAACACCTTCAGCAAGGTGGCTGGATACAAAATTAACTGAAAAAAATCAGAAGCCCTTCTATATACAACAAACAAATGGACTGAGAAAGAAATAAGGGAAACAACCCCCTTCACTATAGCCACAAACAATATAAAATACCTGGGGGTAACTCTAACCCAGCATGTAAAGGACCTGTATAACAATAACTTCAAGCACCTGAAGAAAGAAATGGAAGAGGTCTTTAGAAGATGGAAAGATCTCCCATCCTCATGGATAGGTAGGATCAACATAATAAAAATGGCTCTCCTACCAAAAGCAATATATAGATTTAATGCAATTCCTATCAAAATACCAACACAATTCTTTATAGACCTGGAAAGAGCTATTCTGAATTTCATATGGAACAACAAAAGCCCAGAATAGCTAAATCAATCCTATACAATAAAAAAGCATCTGGAGGTATCACCATCCCAGATTTCAAGCTGTACTACAGAGCAATAATAGTAGAAACAGCATGGTATTGGTATAGAAACAGACCAGTAGATCAATGGAATCGAATTGAAGACCCAGAAATGGACCTTGGCTCTTGGCCCTCATATGAGTCCTGAACTGTAGCGAGGGACTGTTATGTAGGGACACTCCACCCCAGAGGAACAAGAGGGAAGGATTAGGGGGTAGAGGATGGGAGGGTGGGGCTGGGAAGGAGGGAAAGAGGACAATATGATGGAGATGTAATCTGAAGCAACAAATAAATAAATTTATTAATTAAAAAAAGCAGGTAACAGGTTTAAAACACTGTAAATCAATTAAAGTTTACAGCCATTCAACCTGGCTTTATAAACCTCCAAGAGTTGAAAAAACTTAGAGCTAAGGTAAATTACATGAAATACGTGGTGTTAGCTCATGCCTTTAACTTCAGCAGAGATGGGAGGAGCACTATAGAGTTAGTTGTCTTATAAATTCTAGAATTACATGGAACAGGGTGGTGATGGTGCACACCCTTAATCACATCATTCAAGAAGAGTACACCCTTAATCCCAACACACTAGAGACAGAAACAGGCAGATCTCAGAGCTCAGGGTCAGCCTGATACAAAACAAACTCTAAATAGAGAAAAACTTCGATCCAGGAGTGGTGGAGCACATCTTTAATCCCTTCAGATGGGAACCACAGGTCTTTGATCCCAATAATTAAAATGCAGAGACACACACATAGGATTTGGAAGGACTTAAGTTTAAAAGCTACTTACAAAAGGCCTACTCAATACAAACAAATTGTCCTTTGAGATCTCAAAATATATACACTAAGGCTTGTCAAACTCCAAAATAACAAAATAATTTCTTCTTTAATCCAGATTGAAAGATAATACTTTATATATTGTCAAAAAACCAAATTTGCTTCGGGAGAAATATTACCTGACCCCCCCCAAAAAAAGGTAATTGTCCCAGAGTTAGGATTAGGGCAGGCTCTGTTCTTATCTCTCCAGGAGATTTAAAGCATCCATTCAAGGAATCCAGGGACAACTGGACAACGGAAACCTCAACAGAAAACAGATCAGACACCAAAGAAGATGAGTGGCCCAGATGATCCAGCCTTGCAGACTTCCTCAATAGCTGTTTCCATCAAAAGTCTACAACCACAACAACTCAAAATCGCTAAGATCGTTCAGCTCCACACACTGCCCCAGCCAGAACTTCAGTAAAGCCCTGAAGATCAGCTTCTGCCTACAAACTTCTTAGGACATCTAAACAGCTGAGCACAAAAGGACTGAACATAAAAGGATTGTATTAACATTTTTAACCATTTTTCCATTCTGGTTTGGGCCCCAAACAGGTTTACTATGACCCAAATCAGCAGGAAGTCATTTTAAGAGAGCGATGTCCCATGCCCAGAGGGTGGGGAGGGTGTTTCTCCCCCCCCCTTTTTTGGTTATTTTATGGATAACAGAAAACTTTGTTATTTAGGGGAAGAGACTACAAGCTGTTAAATGGTCTTGTTAAATGGGTTTTGGAAGTTAGACCCAGAGACTTCCTTCTTTTTCTTTTCTGTATCCTTCTTTCTCTCCTATGTAGGAGTGCACAGACTTGAGAAAAATGGGACATAGACATAGTATGGACCAAGAAGAAGGGACAGATTATTGAATATGCCCTTATACCTTTGTATATTGATACAAAATTAGTATTATATTTGGCTAAAGTGGTATTGACTATTGTATATAGTGCAAAATTAAGATTGTATTGGACTACATCCGTATTGATTTTTGTATATTGATACAAAATTAAGATTATATTTGGTCACAATGGTATTGACCCTTGTATATTGATGAAATATTAAAATTCTATTGGGCTACATAGGCATTGATCTTTGTATATTGATACAAAATTAAAGGTAATGCTTCTTAAAGGTATTGTACCTAGTAATGCTTAAAAATGAAATGTGAAGCTCTGGCCTCTTGATACCAACTGTCTTAAACCGTTTAGGATAGTTAAGAAATACAAACTCCTAGTCATGCAAGCGTGTCATTTTCTTAGCTACTATGACAGTCTATCACAGATATTCTCTAAGCTACTCAGAAATCAAGTTGTTAAGAGACAAGCAACATTTGCATATCTAAATACAAGAGATAGATAGGGCATCTTCAAAAACCCCAAGAGATCTGCAGAATATGGCATTCAAAGATGTTTTCTTAAGATTTTTTTGATATCGAGACATGTCAGCTCCTGACAGCACCCCCTATTCTACTCCAAGTAGAAGATGAGCATCGAAGAATCTCCAGTGTGAGATGGTTGAAACAGTGACAAGCCTATCTCTTGGCATGAAAAACTCCTTGCTTCAACTGTAGACAGAATGCTGTCCAAAAAGCACAAAATGTGGTAGCAGGTAAGTCGACAGCCTAGCTCTGCCAAGACAGGGTAGGTAAGTCCTTCATAATTCCTGCTCTACAATCAATGTCTGTCAGAGAAATGGGACCAAAAGGCTGAAGATTGATGCTGTAACATATGGAGAGAAAACGGGAACTGTCCAGGCAGCCACTGATATGTCATTTCTTAGTTTTGGAAGATGCAGGCCCTGCACTTCCTACATAATCAGATATATTTATCCCTCTCAGGTCTCTGAGGTGGTTGAAGAATAGATAGCTAGAGTCTCATAGTTAAATTTTGAGTTGTTTAGGAATCAAGAGGGTGTTCTGGATCTAAGAAGATGTTTTTAAAATTGTGATGCAAGTTAGTATGAAAGCTGAGTCAGATATAGAACTTTAAACTCATGGAGATGGTTAGATAGTAGAATGTTAAAGTCAGGGGCCAAATACATATGGACTGGACATTGGGAATGTATGCTAAGCCATTTAACTCTCATAATTGTGGCATATTTATTTCTGTTGTTTTGTATAGTATTTACTGTTATAAGAGAAAGAACCATTTGTTGGACTGAAAGGGGGAGCTGTTGGGAGGAAGAGGGTGGAAGGGTGGGACAGGAGGGGGGAGTAGGGAAGGGATTGTGACTGAGATGTAACTTGAAGAAATAAAAAAATAAAGTATAAAAAAGAAAATCCATCAAAGTAATTCACTATATAAACAAAATGAAAGAAAAAAATCACATGGTTATCTCATTAGATGCTGAAAAATCTTTTGACAAAATCCAACACCCCTTCATGATAAAAGTCTTAGAGAGATGATGGATACAAGGCCTATACATAAACATAATAAAGGCAACATACAGCAAGCCAATAGCCAACATCAAATTAAATGGAAAGAAAAATGAAAGCAATTCCACTAAAATCAGAGACAAGACAATGCTGCCCACTCTCCCCATATCTCTTCAATATAGTACTTGAAGTTCTAGCTAGAGCAATAAGACAACTAATGGAGATCAAGGGGATACAAATTGGAAAGGAAGAAGTCAAAGTATCCCTATTCACAGGCAATAATGATAGTATACATAAGTGACCCCCAAAATTCTAACAGAAAATTTCTACAGCTGAAAAAAAACACCTCCAGTAAAGTGGCTAGATATAAAATTAAATCAAAAAATCAGTAGCCACTCTTTATACAAAAGATAAACAGGCTGAGAAAGAAATTAGGTTAAAAAAAAACACCCTTCACAATAGCTCTAGAATATGTTTCAGGCAGGACAGATTTTAGGTCAAAGGTTTTGTGGCTAGGTTAGTATCCACATTTCTCTTTGAGTAGCCTTCAGAGTACTTTTCTATACCAATGAGACTAGAACATAGGGGTGAAGTCTCCATATAGGCACCAGCTCAAATTCAGCATGTTCAATGATCTATGTGGATGTTGTCCTTGACAGTGGGGCCCCACTTCCAGTTTGTAGAAAGCAATCCTTTGTCTTAGAATCAACCTGTGTGGTTTGGGAATTTCCATATAGGCCTTCCACCTTGGTCAACAACTCAATTGAATGCAATCCAATCCCACTTCTTTCTTGGCTATAAGAGAAGTCCAGTTGAGACTCAATATCCCCCATCACTAGGAGTCCTAATAAGGATTACATTCATAGATTCCAGGAAGTTTCTACTGCACTAGGTTTTCACACTGACCTCCAAATTGCGTCCCCCCCCAAACCAGCTGTCTCTTCCCATACACTCTATCTATCTATCTATCTATCTATCTATCTATCTATCTCTATCTTTATCTCTATCTCTCTCCACCCCTTCTCCATGCCTGAAACCTACCACTCCCTACCCCACCTTCCCCCAGTCAAGTCACAAAATTTACTCTATTTCCTCTTCCCATGGAGGTCTATGCATCTCTACTAGAGCTTTCCTCTTTACTCAACCTGTCTAGGTCTGTAAATTGTAGTTTGGTTATTATTTACTTAACAGCTAATATCCTCTTAGAAGTGAATACATAATATATTTGTCCTTCTGGGTCTGGGTTATGTGACTCAGGATGATTTTTTCACTTCCATCCATTTGCCTGAAAATTCCATGATGTTATCTTTTTAACAGTTGAGTAATACTCCATTGTGTAAGTGAACTATATTTTCTTTATCCCTTCTTCTATTGCATGATAACAAGATTGTTTCCAATTTCTGGATGTTACAAATAAAGTTACTATATTAGTTGAGCAAGGGTCCTTGTGGTAGAATGGGGCATCTTTTGGATATTGATTTCAATGGTGGCTGTACAAGTTTGTACTCCCACCAACAATGCAGGATTATTCACCTTGCCCCACATCCTCTCTGGCATAAGCTATCACTTGTGCTGTTGATCTTCCATTCTGACAGGTGTAAGATGGAATCTTAATGTAGTTTTGATTTGCATTTTACTGATGTCTAAGGATGTTGAACATTTCTTTAAGTGTTTCTCAGCCATTTGAGTTTCCTCTGTTTGGAATTCTCTGTTTAGATCTGTACCCCATTTTTAAATGGATTTTTTGGTTCATTGATATCTAATTTCTTGTTTATATATAACTTTGTTTGTATACAAGACATATACATCACTTTCCAGGATAGATGGTACCTTATAATGAAAGGATAGGAAAAGAAATTCCAAGCAGATAGAGTTTTCTAGTATCCTTACTCCTTTTCAACAATGCTCAAAGCACTTGCTAGAGCAATAAAGCAGTAAAAGGAAATTTAAAGGTTATAAATAGTAAAGGTCAAATTATCCATATTTGAAAAGAGTGATATTATACATAAGAAATACCAAAATTTATACCAGAAATTTTCAAGAAATAATAGTTTCAGAAAGTGATAGAATAAAAAATAACCTTCAAAATATCAATAGCTTTTCTATATACCAGCAACAAACATGCTGAGAAAGAAATCATTGACATAATCACATTCACAATAATCTTAAAGAAAATAAAATTTCTGGGAAAAAAAATCTGGAAATATTGAGAAAGACACCAGAAAATAGAAAGACTCCCCATTTTCATGGATTGATAGAAAGTTAATAATCCAAAGATGGTCATGCTACCAAAATCTATGTATAGATTCAATGCAATCCCAATCAATATTACCACAATATATATCACAAAAGTAGAAAAAAATCTTAAAATGCATATGGAATCACAAAAGACAGAATCCATATTGAACTACAAATATTAGTGATATCTGAAACATAAGCACCTGCAGTAGGTTATGGGGAAAATGAAGCTAGGACACTAGATATGCAAAGTACAATTAAGAAAAACAAAGTCAAAGTAATCCTGATGTGGGTAAATTATGGAGAGACTACCATTCCAGATTTCAAGATATATTACAAAGCTATAGTAATAAAACCAGTAGGGTAGGGGCACAAAAATAGACATATAGACCAGTGGAACAAGAGAGAAGACACAAACATGAATAAATGCCAGTATAGCCATTTGATATTTGCCAAAGATCCTAAAAACATACATTGGAGAAAAGATAGTATCTTTAACAAATAGTGTTGAGAAAACTAGATGTTTACATGCAAAAGGGTGAAATTAGAATCGTGTCTATCAACTTACACAAAAATTAATTAATTTTGCCAGATGGATCAAAGACCTAACTGTGAAATTGGATATACTGAAGCATCTAAAAGAAAACACTGAACATCAGCAGTTCCATACAGGATATAAGTGTAGAAAAGAACTTAGTGAATAAGATTTCATTTTCCCAGCAATTAAGGCCAACACTTTACAAATAGGGCCTCATAAAAACTAAAAAGTTTATGTACAGCTAGGAAACAACCTAGTGAATAGGAAGGCCACATTGTAGAATAGAATTACACAACAGGCAAAGGATTAATAACTAAACTTAATAAGGAATTCAAAAGCCAGAGTTAAGAAAACAAATGACATATTTAAAAATATGTTGTGACATAGCTTGAAGAAATAAAAAATAAAGTAAAAAAATATATGTTGTGGCTCTGAACAGAAAATTCTCAAAAGAAGAAATAAAAATGACTAGGGAATATCTCAAAAAAATGTTCATCATCCTTATTCTTAGCCATCAGGTAAATACAAATCAAAGCAACTTTCAAATTTCATCTTACCCTAATCAGAGTGGCTAAGATAAATAAAACAACTGACTACAAATACTGGAGGAGATCCAGGGAAAAGGGAACCCTCATTCACTGTAGGTGAGGTTGTAAACTGGTGCAGTAACTCATGAAATATGTGTGGCAAATTATCTAAAAGCAAAAAATGAATCATACCATATGATCCAGCAATAACAATATTTGGCATGTACCCAAAACACTTGATATCCTATTCCACAGATAGTTGCTCAGCCATGTCCATTTCTGTTCTATGACAAAAGCCAGGAAATGAAAACAACTGATGAATAGATAATGAAATTTTTATATATATAGACAGTGGAATCTTATTCAGCTTCAAAAGTAAAGGGAGTTGTAAAATTTGCCAATAAATAGATGAAACTAGGAAATATTATATTGATTGACATAACCCAGACCCTCAAAGACTAAACAGAACATATTCTTTGAAGGCTCCTGGTTCCAAATCTTCATAGATAAGTGTATAACCCAGAGGTATTGCAGAAACACAAAAAATAAAATAAAACTGGACTGTAGGGGCTCAATAGAGAGGAGGATAGCTGATTATAGGTGATCTGAAGGGGAAATGGGAAAATAGTGAAGTTAATTGGGGACCAGGTAGAGAATCAATACACAGAGAGAGGGGAGGGAGGAGGATAAATAACATATTTAAAAAGTCATAAGAAATCATAGTATCTTTTTTATATAAAGTTACATATAATATATATGTGTGTGTATATGTATATTTGTACATGCGCATGTATACACACATACACATACACACATACATATAATTTAAATGGAGTGACATACCACTTGGTGATAATGCAAAAAATGTTCCCCCAAGAGACATTGGCTATGTAACAAAACCTCCAGTACTAATCATGAAACACCTCCTTTTGAGTTGGTGGTCTGGTAAGACCAAGAGGCTCACAAAATAATGCAGGCTAATGTTGATTCCCTTGGTTGCTCCCTTTCCATTCCTGAAGTTGAAAGTAAGTCCATATTGCTGAAGACACCATACACTTTAGACATAATTCTCAGAGGATTCAAACTGGATCTGCGATGAAAGACTCCTCACTGAGGGCTTTCCTAGTGCTGGAAGGTGCTATAAAAACTGTAAAGGGACTGAAGCAATGAGTATCCCTACACATCTGTGATACCTATGAACCACAGCAATGACTGGAATAGGAAAATAATCTTAAAGATGCAGTAGCTGCACTCATACTTTGTCACTAATCAACATCTAGCCAGCAGCTAAGCAACTGGACTTAAGGCCCCTCAACAGGAGTGAAATCATACCTGGTACTGGAAACCTAACCAACTACACATGTCTAGTGCGATCATGGATCTTACAGAATAATCTATTACTGCCACTTCAGAAAACCAATTCCTAAGTGCATCCTAAATATTTATCATGGCACCCACATGTAAGTATAGAAATCCCACCTCTCATCAAGGAAACTTCTTTTGACAACAGAGACCATATATCCAATCAAATTGTAGAGAACAACTGATCATGGGATGCGCAGTTCTAGTTTATACAGCTACAACACTACTCCATACCTAAGGCTCAGGAACTCTCTCAGAAGAAGGAGCAAAATGACTGTGAAA
This sequence comes from Lophiomys imhausi, assembly GCA_907164525.1. Taxonomy (NCBI): domain Eukaryota; kingdom Metazoa; phylum Chordata; class Mammalia; order Rodentia; family Muridae; genus Lophiomys; species Lophiomys imhausi. The sequence goes on along the minus strand of CAJQZJ010000518.1, from coordinate 1,468,648 downwards.
GTCAGGCATCCAGGAAGTCTGTTGTGAGATTATGTGTCCTAGAAATGACAGGGAAGCTACACTTTGGTACAGTAACAATATGACTTCCTAAACAAGAACTAAAAAGTAACCTCAGTAGATATGTTAATGTATGAGGAGGAAATCTCACAGGATCCCATCAACAGACAAATAATTACAGGCAGCCAATGACTGCTGAGAGAGCATGAATTATTTTCCCCAGGGATGAATCCCCTAATTGGTTATCCAATACCAAGTGGTCAGCCCTGAAATCATGACACCTACATGTAAGTATAGAAATCCCACCTCTCATTAAGGAAACTTCTTTTGACAACAGTCAGAGAACATTACAGTAAATTATATCCAATCCAAATATAGAGAACAACTGATCATGGGGTGTGCAGCTCTAGTTTATACAGCTACAACACTAATCCATACCTAAGGCTAATATTACATTATACATAGTATAATAGTGTATAATATATATATTATATATAATTTCATTTGATTTGGTATATATCAAAAATAAATGCATGCTGGTTTTATTTACATACTTGTGCACATGTGCATGTGTGTCTGTGTGTGTGTTCATGTAAAATAAATATAATTAACAAAAAGAAGGCCATGAATCTGAGAGGGAGCAAGGTAGGAAACATGGGAGAGTTAGTTGGAGGGAAAAGAGAAAGGGAGGAGGAAGTGATGTAATTGCATTTTGACTTTTAAAGTAGAATTAAAAAGGAGATTAGAAGCAAAAGAAAAAAGTTTTACACTCTGTAGAATATAATACAAGACCCAGATTTTCAAAACAGACCAAAAATACATACTAGAATAAAGACAGCATTTTCAACAAGTGGGAAACTGTCCGCTTCTAGAAAAACATAACGAGATCCTCATCTGCATAAAATCACACTGTAAGTGGGTCACAGACCTTCATGTAAAACCTTTGTTGGATACAAAAATCATTCAAAACATAAAGGTTCAAGAAAACAACTCAATCAAAACAGAAATAAACAATACATCTGGAACAGAGAATTCCCAAAAGAGTAGTAGGAGTAGTAATAAATACCTAATATTTGTTCCCATTAGGGAATTGCAAATTAAAACTATTCTGAAATTCCATCTCACCCCAGTTAGAATGGCTATCATCAAGAAATAAAACGCTGACTGTTAGTGGGTGCAACTATGGAAATCAGTTTGAAGATAATTCATAAAGTCAGAAATACAATTTTCATATAACCCAGCTATTCAATCCCTAGGTACATACCCAAAGGACAATATTCTACTTGTTGATTCACATTCATTGTTGCCGTATTCACAGTAACTATGAAATAAAATCAATCCAGATGTCCATCAACTGATGGATGAACAGATACGGACAATATGGTACATATACATAATAGGTTTCCTCATCTTTAAAGAAAAATAAAATTGTAAAAATTTCAGGTAAATGGATGGAACTCTAAAAATTATATAGAATGAGCTAATTCAGGCATTGAAAAACAATTGCATACTAACCCTCATATGTGGATCCTAGATTCAAATCTCTAACTTGCAATTCCTATAAAAGCCAGGAAACTAGAAAGAGACTACTGAGAGCAGAATGACTTGTGGGAGGAAAGAATAGTAGAATATGGATTATATGACAGTATAGAGGTGTAACACTGAATATGTAAATGTTAAAACAGGTAGAGAGAAGGCAGATAATGGAGATGACTGAGTACAGAGATGTTAACACAAAGGGGTATGGAAAAAATACATGAAAACTTACTATCTTGTAACCAAAATTTAAAATATCATTTGGTTGTTTTTAAAATATTTTTAATGGAAACCTGTAAAAAATAATAATAATTAAATTATGTTGGGTTCCATTTGTAGAAATAATTAATTTATTTACCAGTATTTATGTTATATTTAATTGGTTCGGTGACTAATCCTTAACCCACCATTATAAATTAGCACACAGAGACCACATGGATTTTACCAAGCCTTGGCCTGAGTTGTGCAATCCTGGCCCATCTAAGCTAGCTCTTAATTCTATCACCCAAATATGACCCATATATACATACGTCCCCTTGGACTGCCATTCTCCATGATATGCCGATATTCCTGGCCATATGGAATGAGGTTCTTTTTTCTAACCCATGGTGTATGCCTCCTTCTTCCTGCTGCTGGCTGGAATTAATTAATCCTCTGTCTAAAGTACAGGCTTCCTATTCTAATCTCAGGAAGTCCCGCCTTTCTCTGTCTTTGCCCAATCTCAGGCCTTGGCATTTTATTTAACCAATTGGAGTCAATGTAAGTAACAGACAGAAAGCAGGACCAATTAATTAACATTTAAAATGCTTAACACTACCCCAACAATTCCCTCCTTTTGTCTAAAATAAAGGCTAAAATTTTTAACTCATATAATAAAAACAATAAGAACAAATATGAAACAATCAAGAAAACCATATATAAATGTTATGCACATGTTTAGCCTATTTGTATCAGGCAATCTTGAAGAAGAAAAAAAATATCTATCTTGTTGTGTCAAAAGTTCTGAACATAAATAATTTCTATCATGTCCTATATTTATAAACCTAAAATTTTTATTTAGACTTGAAAATATCCTTTTAAATCCTAAACAACTCACGTTCAATTGAAATTTTATAACTATTATGCCTTCAACCCCATCAAAGACATAAGAAGGGATAAGGTTATTATTTGAGTGAGTAGGAAGCATAGGAGAGCAGCTTCCAAAATGAAATATGAGAGTTTGTTGCCTAGACAGTCCCAAATATCTCTTGATATCGTTGGAGCATCATCTTCAGCCTTCTGGCCAAGAATTTTTCACATACTATATTGTGCAGCAGGAAATAAGAAGGATTTTCCCATTCTGTCTCTGCAGAATCAGGACATCAACTTACCTGCATTTAAGCTCTGGTCCATCTTTGGACTGTATATAGTCTGTTGAGAGAGCAGGGGCGTTTTTTGCCCAGTAGGAATTATCTCCTGATGGGAGATTTATTTTTGAGGAATTATCTCCTGATGGGAGATTTATTTTTGAGGAATTATCTCCTGATGGGAGATTTATTTTTGAGGAATTATCTCCTGATGGGAGATTTATTTTTGAGGAATAATCTCTTGATGGGAGATTTATTTTTGATGCTCCCTATACGGCTGGAAAAAGGTGCTCATAGAACCTAGTGTCAGGTGCAGGATACTTTTTTGTCTGTTATTGAACAGGGAGGTCTCAGATACCCCAAAACAAAGACTCTTGACTTTTTCTCAGTTACCCATTGGAACAAAATGATAAGACACTACTACCGAAGGCAGCACAGGTATCACACACCTTAGGTGCATGTTACATAGAGACAGCAAACTATGAGTAAGTTGTAATCTTACTCCCTGCCAGCTAGGTTTCATAGTCCTGGAAGGAGCTATGCAGCTTGCTGAGGAAGAAATGACATCACCAGTAGTATCTAACTATAAACTCTGTGAACTATGAAACCAACTTGCCAAGTAAGACATGTACACTTTTGCAATGGTAGCACTACTGTTGTGGGGATAACTAACTACTCTATGATTGGATTTGAATTCTGATTCCTATCTAGTATTATAAACCTGATCAAAGCCCCATAGTGGTGGAGATCATTGGTCCTAAGTGGGGGAGTTGAATATTACTGTTTAGCTAAATATAATCAAAATGCCATCTAAATATTATATTTACACCCATAGACAAATGTTTCTCTCAGCCTTAATCAGAGAAGCTGCCCTTTGTGCAGAATGTTAATGGTACCATTCCAATTGCCACACAGATGACCCTAGTTAAACTACATGGATCACAAAACCAAATAAAAAAAGTAGTTAATCTTGGAAAGGGACTAATAGGAAAAATAAAATGGTAGTACCAATAGTAGGGATATAAAGAGGAAGGCAATAATCAGAATGTCTTATATACATGTCAAAGAACATAACTTTTAAAGAATTAAATAGAAAAAAATTGACATAGAAGAGTCAATACTGTGAGTGACTAAAAAGGGAACATATAGAAGTATCGAAATTCTGCATATTAAAGGGAGGTAGCAAGTGTGTGAACTATATGACATAAGAATAAAAAACACAAGTTTACAATGAAGACACTAGACATTACTAAAATCCCTATCCCAAGGTCAAGGGAACAATGAAAAATCCAATGTAATATTCAACATGATAAATTAATTCAATATGGTAAATGACAATAAAATCTGGAAGAATCAGATACTTGGAAGAAAACAATGAACTCTATATACATAAAATGTCATAAGCTGGATTGACATCACTCTATTTCAGTAGAAATTTTGAGAGAACATAATTTCTCTCTTATATAGGGGGAGAAGACTTGAAAAGAAAAAAGAGGGGGATTATGGATACATAATATAGAATTGATAAGACAAAAGGATAGATTATTGAATCTACTCCTACAGATCCTTGTTATTAATACAAAATTAAGGTTATTGACATATGAGAATGATAGAAAAAAGGGTAGATTATTGAATCTACTCCTATAGATCTTTGTATATTGATACAAAATTAAGGCTATATTTTGATCAGGTATTGTACCTATGTAATTCTTAAAATTGCAATGTGAAGTTCTAGTCCTTTTGACAGCAACTATCACAAACTGTTTAGGTTATTAATAGATATTAAGTTAGTTAATCTCACATGTTTTCTAAGTTAATCAGATATTAAGTTGTTAGAGACAAGCAACATTTTCTTACTCAATGGAGATGGAAAGATGGTCTTCAAAAACCTCAAGAGATCTGTAGAATATGGCATTTAAAAATATTTTTATTATTTAAAAAAATTCTTTGACATGAGAATATCAGCTCCTGACAGTTCCCATTGAACTTGGAAGGAGACAATGAGTACTAAAAATCTCCATTAAGAGATAATTCCTACTGGGAAGAAACACCCGTGCTCTCTCAACAGACTATATACAGTCCAAAGATGGACCAAAGCTTCAATATAGGTAAATCGATGGCCTCATTCTACAAAGACAGAATGGGAAAATCTTATTTCCTGCTCCAAAACTAAGTCTGTGAGATATGCTAGGCCAGAAGGTTGAAGATGATGCTCCAAAGCTATAAAACTGAGAACCATCTAGGCAGCCATTCATCTGTCATTTCATAGTTATAGAAATTGCTTGCTCTACACTTCCTATCTCTTCAGATATATTTATCCTTCTCAGGTTTCTGATGTGATTGAAGACTACATAGTTACAGCCTCACAATAAGTTTTAAGCCATCTAGGAATTAAAAGGATGTTTTAAGGTTAAGATGATTTAGTTAATAATGTAAGTTAGGATGGAAGTTGAATTAGGAATAGATCCTTAAACTCATCAAGAGAGATATGTAATAGAATATATTTCCTAGTTGACTAGTCAAATACATATGGACTGGACATTGAGAATGTATGTCATCACACCTTTTAATTTTCATTATATTTATTGTTATTCTTACTGTATTGTGCTTATTGTTGTATTTATTGTTATTAAGAACAGGAGCCTTTTGTTAGTCTTCAAGGGGGAGAAACCTTTAATTAATTATTTCTGCAAGGCTTCCTGAAAGACCTGATAGAGAGCATCATTCTCTATCCTAGTTCATCTAGCTATACTCAAACCTAATGCTCCAACAGGAGTTCCAATGTGTCATCTCATGGATCAGTGCCCCACTGAGTATGAAATAAAACTGTATTATTATTTTTATCTATTTTTCTTGACATTCATTCATTTACTTTTACAGAGAACTAGGCAATTTAATGTCATCTATGAAAAGCCTTCTTTTATTTAAATGGATTGAACTTTATGTTTTTTTGATAGTATTACTGGCTGGTATACATGTATACATTGTATATATTCTTATATGGCAACATAAAATACTAGCCATAGAATATTATTTCACTAACTATACCTATGTTTATCTATATACATAATATACTCACTTTTTCCTTCTCTCAATTTTTGAAACAGTGTGGAAATCTTTGCTCAGAAATATGTTGACAACTTTAATGAGTATATGCAAGAATGAAAGCAAAGTAATTCCAATTAACAACTGAATTCAGAAGTGTTATCCTGCTGTGGTAAGCAGCCATTTTCTCCAAGTACAAAAATCAGTAAATTTTATTCAGTTGAGTTACATAATGTTATAAATTTCTTACAAGAGTTTGCCTCAGGAAAATATGAATTAATATTAATATAGAAATCTATTAATATGCACCATTTATAATAATTTCATTAAATATACAGAGTGCATAAATGCTGTTCCTGAACATTCTAAAGAGAAATGTATTCATACATTTATCCTTGAGTCAGGCACTACCATATTGTAGCATATTTGTATTTATAGATTTTTTTTTCCCATGGAACTCAGCCTCACAGACACTTCACTGCAGTCTCTCGCCATCCTTTTGCAGCTTCCTGGTGGAGATGACATTTGCTCAGCTAGAGAATAGACACTTTCTAGCTGAGTTGCTCATCACACTGATACTCCAAGGCCTGGCTGATTGGCTGTCAGAGGATTCCAGCTGTTTAGCTGCTGTGATGTGTCTTTCATAGGAAAAGACATTTCCTGGAACATCAACAGCTTGTTAAGGATTTTGGAGTGCAGGGGAGAAATGTTGAAATTTTGGAAGAACTGAGTAGTTTGAACTTGGATAAGGTGTGAAGATGAAACAGAGAAAGGGCTAATGGGGGGGGGAACCTTCCCCCATTTGTGTTTAAAAGGATTCCTTTGCAGACCTAACTTCACACTATTTGATAAGTAACCTTCCCTAGATTAGAAGGTCAAGTGTTGGTAGTGGAAACAAAATCTGATGATTACCTCACCCTAGGGATGCACAGATCATCTGAGAACTTAAAACTCATCAAACAAGTAGGAATACTCCTCTTGAAATTGCCAGCAATTTCAGTTCAGTCTGATTTTTCTTGTGCCTTGATTTCCCCTCGTGAAAACCAAGGGCACAGAAGATTCTCAGGCATGCTTGTAAGACCCAGCAAGCAAAGGGCTGACCAAAGATACCTGGACTCAAAATGTCCCTTTGGAAAATAAAGGCAATCATCAGAGCATGCAGAAGGGAGGAGAACAGTGCTAACAAGGCCATGCTTGCCAATTTGAAGCCCATGTGGGCCAATTAGCTCTGCTTTCTTCTACAGTTATCAACTGACCTCTGAACTCTAGCCAGTCATCTCACAGATCTGTGCCATTGGTCATTTGGGTCACTGAGAGAAAGAATGTGGTTAGCTTAGTGAAAACTAACTAGCAGAGACATGTCTTGAAATGTCACCTGTATGTATAAGAAGTAGCTCAGCAATGCTTTGGGGCACCAAGTACCATTTAACAGCATGCTGAAATCCCACTGGTACTTGTGCTTTTTATTTTTGTCCCTCTCATCACACCACAGTCTCATTGCCTTCTTGCCTGTTTCTCTCACCATACACATATTGAAAAGATATGTTATTTTCACCTAAGAATTGCATTGGAGCTCTGTAGCCACAGTAGTTTGCACAATACCAACACATAGCAAGAGTTCAAAATCATTCATTAGTGAATGGAGGTTTATGAAGGCCTTAAACCTAGTACTCTCAATCACAATTTGACAAAAATTGAGAGGGGTAACCAATTTCAGCATAAACTTCTAAAATCATATCTTGAAATAAAATGCATACAATTCACACACACAGAGAGAGAAGTTAATAGATAAAAGTATTTGCAAAATGCATATTGGGGAAGTGTATAGGGAAAAGACAGGAATAGTAACAATTGGTCTTCTAGGGTAACATCTGCCTGTAAAGGTTGCTTAACACAGGCTAATTTAATTAAGTAAAACAAACAAAGCAAACCCTTTAAAATATAAAATAGAATCATCATCTTGGTTTATAATGAGAAATCACTGTATCTTTAGAAGAAAAATGCTTAGATGGTGAAGATTGTTAGTGTTTTGTCAGAAGCCATACTCATAAAATGTACTAGGGAAGGAAGATAGACATTTTAAATATTCACTCCTCTAACACCTGAGCCATACTCTTTTGCCTGGCATGTTTCTGCATAAAACATACTATCCTCAATCTATGACTACCATCTTTGTTAGGATTGTTCTATTAGTTATCTGATGTTTAACTCAGACATTACTGTCCCCATCCATAAACCCTTCTCTGACCATCATCTGTAAGGTGGATTCAGTACCCATGATGGGCTTGAATGAGAATGGTCCCCATAGAATCATATGTGTGAATGTTTGGTTCCCAGGTACAGAAGGATATCACTATTTATGAAAGATTAGGAGGTATACCCTTTTTGAGAAGGTGTGTCAATTGGGGTGTGCTTTGAGGTTGTAAAAGCCTACCACATTCCCAATTACCTCTCTCTCTACCTGGTGGTTGTTGTCTCAACATGTAAGCTCTCAGCTTCTGCTCCAGGGACATGCCTGCCTGCTTGCCTGTTGCCATGCTCTCCACCATGATGGTCATGGACTCTAACCCTCTAGGCCACGAGCCCCTAAATTTAAATGCTGTCTTCTGTAAGTTGACTTGGTCATGGTGTTCTGTCATGGCAATAGAAAAGTAACTAAGACAGCACCCCTGCTTTGTACCTCTATACTCTTTTTTCTTAGAACCATTTCATTATAATTTTCATTTTGCCTGTTCATCTCTTCTCAAAGATTGTAAATTTTGTGAGGAAAGAAATTTATATTTGTTTTATGATTAAGAAAACCTAGGAACTACTGCCATAATCCATTGTGCTACATGTCCAAGATGAATCAAGAAATATAAGACACTACCATAAGCTAACCCAATCAGAAAGAGATCTAGTTTTTTTATTTTATTTTTATTTCTTCAAGTTACATCTCAATCACAATCCCCTCCCTGCTCTCCTCTCTAGTCCCACCCTCCCACCCTCTTCCTCCCACATCCCCCCATCTGCTTCCTTATTTTTTTAAGTTTAAGGTATATCTCCCCACCCCCAACAGCTCCCTTACAGTCCAACAAATGGCTCTTTCTCTTATAACAACAAATATAATACAAAACAACAAGAATAATTTGGCCACAATTATGAAAATTATAAGGCGTAATATACATTCCCAATGCCCAGTCCATACATATTTGGCAACTGACTTTCACATTCTGCTATGCACCCATCTCCATAAGTTTAAAGTTCTATATCCAACTCAGCTTCCATCCTAACTTGCACCACCAACATAAAAACATCTTCTTAAATCCAGAACACCCTCTTAATTCCTAAACAACTCAAAATTTAACTATGAGACTATAACTATCTAGTCTTCAACCACATCAGACATCTGAGAAGGATAAATATATCTGACTATACAGGAATTGCAGGGCCAGCAGCTTCTAAAACTAAGAAATAACAGACATCTGGCTTCCTGTACAGTCCCCAATTTCTCTCCATACATTAGAGCATCTATATTCAGCCTTTTTGGCCCCATTTCTCAGAGAGACATTAATTGTAAAGCAGGAATTATGAAGGTTTTGCCTACCCTGTCTTGCCAGAGCTAGGCTGTCGACTTACCAGCTTCCAAGTTTTGTCCTTTTTGGACACCATTCTTTCTTCAGTTGAAGCAAGGGATTTTTCTTGCCCAGTGACAGGCTTGTCACTAATGTAATCATTTCAATTGGAGATTCTTTGATGTTCATCATCTACTTGGAGTAGAATAGGGAGGTGCTGTCAGGAGCTGATATGTCTCAATATAAGAAAAACTTAATAAAACACCTTTGAATGACATATTCTTCAGATCTCTTAAGATTTTTGAAGACTACCTATCTATTTCTGTAAATTTTGAATAAGCAAATGATGCTTGTCTCTTAGTAACTTGATTTCTGATTAACTTAGAAAATATCTGTGGTAGACTACCTTAGTACCTAACAAAATGACATGCTTGAATGACTATTAGTTTTCATTTCTTAATTATCCTCAACAGTTTATTACAGTTTCTAACAAAAGGCCAAAACTTCACATTTCATTATTAAGTCTTACCTAAGCACAATACCTCAAAAAGAGTTAACCCTAATTATGTATTAATATACAAAGATTAATACCAATGTAGCCAAATATAATCTTAATTTTGTATCAATATACAAAGATATAAGAATATATTCAATAGTCTGTCCTTTTTTCTTTATCATTCCTATATTATGTCTATATTCCATTTTTTCATAAGTCCTTTTCCCCCACATAGGAGAAAAAGAAGGATACAGAAAAGACAAAGTGGAAATCCCTGGGTCTACCCTCCAAAACCTATTTAACAAGACCATTTAGCAACTTGTAACCAATCACCATAAATAACAAGTATCTATAACCCATCAAATGACCAAAGCTGGGGGGGGGATTACCAACCTCGCCTTCTGGGGATGGGATATCACTCTCTGAAAATAACTTCCTGCTGATTTGGGATGTAGGAAACCTGTTTGGGCCCCCAAATAAGAATGGAAAAATGGTTAAGCAAGTTAATAGAATCATTTGATATTCAGTCCTTTTGTGTTCAGCTATTTAAATGTCCTAAGAAGTTTGTAGTCAGAGGCTGAACTTCAGGGCTTTACTGAAGTTCTGGCTGGAACAGTTGGTGGAACTGAACAATCTTAGCAATTTTGAGTTGTTGTGGTTATAGATTTTTGAGGAAATAGCTATTGAGGAAGTCTGTGAGGCTGGATCATCTGGGCTATTTGTCTTCTGTGATGTCTGATCTGTTTTCTTCTGAGGTTTCAGTTGTCCAATTGTCCATGGACAACTTAGATTGATGCTTTTAATCTCCTGGAAAGATAAGAACAGAGCTCTGCCCTAATCCTAACTCTGGGGCACTACTCTTTTTTTTTGGGGGGGGTAGTATTTTTCCTGGAGAAAAATAGGGTTTTTTGACAATATAAAAAGTATTATCTTTCAATTGATATTAAAAAAGAAATTATTTTGATATTTTGGAACTAAACATACCTTTAAGTGTATATACTTTGAGATCTCATAGGACAACTCACTTTGAATTTCAGCATGCCTTTTGTGAGTAGTTTTTAATCTTATATCATTGCAAATCCTATGTGCCTGCCTCTGCATTCCAAGTATTGAGATGAAAGGCATGTGCCTCCCAATTGTTGGGATTAAAGATATGCACCATCACCGTAGGATCTAAGTTTTTCTCTATTTGGAGCTTGCCTTGAACTCAGAGATCTGCATATTTCTGTCTTCAGTGTGTTGGGATTAAGGGTGTATGCCTCTCAAGTTATGGAATTAAAGATGTGCACCATCACCACTCTGTTCATGATAACTCTAGAATTTGGCAGCCTACAGACTTGGAAAAGATCTTCACCAACCCAACATCCAACAAAGGGCTAATATCCAAAATATATAAAGAACTCAATAAATTAAACACCAAAAAATCAAACAATCCCATCAAAAATTGTGTATAGAGCTAAACTGAGAATTCTCAAAAGAGGGATCTCTAAAGGCCCAGAGGCACTTGAAGAAATGTTCAATGTTTTTGGTCATCAGGGAATTGCAACTCAAAACAACTCTGAGATTCTATCTTACACCTGTCAGAATGGCTAAGATCAAAAACTCAAATGATAGCACATGCTGGTGAGGATGTGGAGAAAGAGGAACACTCCCCCATTGCTGGCAGGAGTGCAAACTTGTACAACTACTTTGGAAATCAATCTGGAGATATCTTATAAAATTGGGAATAATTCTCCCTCAAGACCCAGCCATACCCCTCTTGGGCATATATCCAAAAGATTCTAAATGAAACCACCAGGACGTCGCCTCAACAATGTTCATATCAGCTTTATTTGTAATAGCCAGAAACTGGAAGCAACCCAGATGTCCTTAACTGAAGAATGGATAAAAAACAAATGAACAAACAAAAACAAAAAACCTGTGGTACATTTATACAATGGAATACTATACAACTATCAGAAATAAGGCAATCATGCAATTTGAAACCAAATGGATGGAGCTAGAAAAGCTCATCCTAAGTGAGCTGAGGCAGTCCCAGAAAGATAAACATGGTATGTACTCTTATAAGTGGATATTAACCATACATCACAGGACAACCACCCTACAACCCACAGACCCAAACAGATAGGAACCTAACATATCTATCATAGGAGAAACTTCACCCAGCAGTGAGTCATGAAATCTGCTGCAGGTTAGTGGAACACCTTATGTTTGATGGTGTGCCATATTAAACCCCAGTACAAGAAGAAGCTCTTGTTCCTCACATGACTGTCAAACTGAGGGAGTAAGATATGTGAGGGCCCACCTCATCTGAGGAGAATGAGAATACCAAGTAGAGGAGTAATGAGGGAGGGAGGGAAGGAGGGAAGGAGGGAGGGAGGGAAAGAGGGAGGGAAAGAAGGATGGAGGGATGGAGGAAACTATGTTCTAGAAGTAACTTGAAAAAAAAACAAATTAATTTTTTAAAAAGGGTAACTAAGCTTTAAAAATAAAATATAACATTTGCAAATGAAAATTTACCAAAGGCATATTTGCCTTACTGGCATGAAAGGAAAAATGGTCTTAATTTCAGGTTAGAATGTTAGACTGAAGGTTGCCACATAGCTCACACACACTTGGATATCAGCTTAAAAGGGTTTTTTTCGTATATATAAAGGATATTTTTGTTGTTTCGTATTAAAAAAGGCAGTTAAGAGGTTTAAAATGCATAAATATATTAAGGGTTACTAGGTTCAACCTGGTTTTCTAAACCTCTAAGAGTTGAAGTAATTTGGAGCTAAGGTAAAATATTTGAGAAGGGTGATGTTAGCTCATGCCTTTAACTCCAGCAGATACAGGAATATCACTAGAGTTAGTTGTCTTATAAATTCAAGACATCTATTTTTAACTGGCCATTTTGATGTCAAACATCATTTGGGAAAAGGCTAAGTAGATTGGAATACTCACGAAGTAGCTATCATTGCATGCACATTTTACAGAGAGAAACTGAAGTTCAGACTACTTGTTTTATTTGTTTAGTCATATGCCTTAAGTGTCAGTACCAGCACCCAAACACATTGCATTGTTTTTTTCTCCAATATTTTACTCTGAAATGTTTAAGAATACATTAAATTTAAAAGAGATTCATTGGTGGTCCATTTTCATTTTGATGTATCTCAATATAATTGCATACAAAAGTATATTCAAATTATATGTATATGACTATAGGAAATATATAATTACTGAGCATTTACTATTTAAAGTCTTATTTAGATTTAGTTTATTCACAATGAAATGCATGAATCTTACATGAATAGTTGATTAAAAGTACATACACTTCAGCTCCAAAGCCATGCAAAAATTTCAAACATATACAGTACCATAGGATAACTATGGTTGACAATTAATTGCATATTTCAAAATGATTACTATAGAAGAATTTGAATATTCCTATTCCAAAGAAATGCTAAATTTTAAAGTAACTGATATGCTCAGAACCCTGATCTGATCATTATACATTGTATACATCTATGGAAATATCATATTGTACTCTATAAATATATACAGTTGTTATGAGTCAATTAAAAATAAAAGTATGGAGGCTGAAGAGGTGGCTCACCAGTTGAGAGCTGTTCTTCCAGAGGGACCAAGTTCAATTCCCGGCATCCATGTGGTGGCTCACAACTATCTGTAACTACAAATGAGGGGATTTGATGTTCCCTTCTGTTTTCCTGGGGTCCTGCACACATGTGGTACACAGACATATATGCACACAAAATACACATAAATATAAAATAAAACAATAAAAGTTCTTTTTTTAAAATAGAAGGGTGGGCTAAGAAGGTGGTTCAGTTGGTAAGGTACTTGCTTCCCAAACATAAGGGCATGGACTCAGATCTCCAGAATCCAGATAAAAAGGCATGTATTTGTATCTCAGAAATAGTGAGATGAGACTCTAAGACAGATATATATATCTGGAGCTTCCAGACCAGCTATCCTAGCCTACATGGTAAAGTCTCAATCCAATCAGAGGAATTGTTTCAAATAACAATAACAAAGTAGAAAATAGAAGGTACCCAAGGAGAAACATGAAGATTGTTCTCTGACCTCTAAACACAAATAGACACACGTGCTTGAGAGCATCTTTACACACACAGGCATACCACATACACACATACATACACATGCATACATACAAATACAAGAAATTTTTAAAGTATATATATATATATATATATATATATATATTTAAAAGCACATCTTTAATCCCAGCATTGGAATACTTAATGAAACTATTATAAATGGTACATATTAATAGAGTTCTATATTAATATTTATAGTGGTTTGAATGGGAATGGCCCCCATAAGATTATATATTTGAATGTTTGGTCATTAGTGAGTGATACTATTTGAGAGAGATCAGAAGGTGAGGCTTTGCTGGAGCAGATATGGCTTTGTTTTGGTAAGTATGTCACTGGGGATGGTCTTTGGGGGTTCAAAAGCCAGGCCCAGTATCTCTCTCTCTCTCTCCCTGGTGCTTGTAGATCTGGATGTAGAACTCTCAGCTACTCTCCAGCACCACATCTGCCTGCATGCCACCATGCTTCCCACTATAATGACAATAGACTAAACTTCTGAAAGTGTAAACCAGCCCATAATGAAATGTTTTCTTTAATAAGAGTTGCTGTGGTCATGGTGTCTCTTCATAGCAATACAACTTTGACTAAGACAATATTAATTCATAAGCTTATGTCCACACAAAGCTTGGTCTGTAAGTGCTCATTGTAGCACTAGTCAAGGCCAAAAATTAGAAACAATATGTATCAACAGGGATATGAGTAAACACATTTAAGCATATCTATTTAATTGTATGTTAATTGTATGTAAGAGTTCATTATATGAGGGAGGGTTAGGTGGATCTCTAATGTGTTTGAGGCCAGCTTGTTCAACAAACTAAGTGCCAGGTCAGCTAGAGCTACAAAGCAAGAGCCTTTCTTAAAAATTATTTAAAGCATTATAACTCCCCAAGAAAGTTCCCTGGTATCTTCTTCTGACAGTCAATCCCACTTCCACTGGCAGATGCAGCTGCTACTTCTTTATGGTACATTCTATTATGGAACATTCTTGCACCATAATTTAGTTTTTCTGTTCTAAACATTCTATAAATAGAATTGTAATGGATTACAATAACATCAGACTTAAAATGTGTACTATTTAAATTAGCACTGTATTTTTATTTTATTATTGAGATATATCCAGCTAAATGTATATGCCCCCAAAGTGTTTACTCATACCCCTGTGGATGGATAGTGTTTCTATGTTCTTAACATAATGAGTACTTCTACAGTGAGAATTTATATATAAGACTTTTGTGGACAGATACTTTCGTGTTTCTTTGGGATATGTCAAATAATGGAATATCTGAGTCATAGGGGTATGTATTTTTGATATTATAAGAAATGACAAGATTCTCTTCTCAAAGTAGTTGTAACATTTAAAGAGTCCCATCAACAATATTTGAAGGTTACACTTCCTTTAAATTCTCATCAACATGTGGTTTTATTTGACTTTTAAATTTTAAACATGTTATGGAATTTAGATGGCATCTCATTATCCAAATCATATGCTTTATAATGTCAGCACCAATGTTCTTAGCTTCATTGCCCTTGAAGATCTATGTAGATATGTAAAAGTAAACAGATAAAGTATTAGTCACTTGAAACATACAACATAAAGAATACTAAAAATCATCACAGAAGAGTGAAATAATTTTGAGCTAAAATTAATTCATTATGATTTCATGATAAGAGATATTCATTCAAAAGTGCTTACTGGAAACTTATTACATAGTGGAATATAACAGAAAAAACCTTATAGGAGTACACTTTCATGAAACATAAATTCTTATCTGGTAAGGGGTCACAATAATTTAACAAGCAAAATTCACTTCAGATGGGAATATGTGCCATAGGGTGAAATATAATGAGCAAAGTTGAGACAAGGAGAACTGGAAAGAGATGAATATTTTCTTTCTCATTTTTTGACAATTTCGTGTATATAATGTCATAATTATATTGTACCCTTTCATTTGTCTTTTTTACCCTCCTAGTCTTGATGACCCCTTTCTTCCCGACTCTTCCTCTCTTCTATTTTCATATCTTTTGTATGTGTGCACAGATGGGATGCAGGTATCCACAGATGCCATGTCTTCATGATTACAATGGCTATGTCATATCTAGAGGAAAGATTTGCAAAGAGCTCCTTCCGATCCTCCAGCTTTTACAGTCTTTCCACTCTGTCGTCCACCATTTTCCCTGAGCCTTGGAGGGGCTCTTATAGATGCCCCACTTAGGGCTGAGCGCTCAACCATAACTAATTTTCAACATTTTAACCAGTTCCGTGTCTCTGAATTAACCTTTCCCTACTACAAAAGAAGCTTCTCTGATTTGGGCTAAGAACATCACTGGTCCATTGGTATAAACATAAATATTTAGAAGGCAGTTTGACTTCATGTCCTTTTATCAAAACATCAGTAATATATTCTCCCTTGAGGCATGCAACCTCTCCAGGCAGGGGCCTTTAAAATCAGATTTACAGTCCTAGACATGAATTCTATCCTGTGTGAGATGGGCTTAAAATACACTAGAAAAATAGTTGGTTACTCCTAAAAGAGTCTTGCAACTATTTCAATAGTGAGTATATCTTCACTTGAACATGAATATTTTAGCACACATGGTTCACAACTGAAAAGACCATTGATGGCTTTTCCCCCTCAACACCCTCAACAGCACATCCCAGTATTATGAATGTAAGCCATCAGTGAAGATGCTTCCTGCTAAGTTCCAGTTAATATTTTGTGTGTGCAGTCTGTATGCAAAGCATGTGATATCTTCAAATATAAGGGCTTAACTTCTTGCTCTGGTGGACAACTAACAGCAATGACAATAACTTGTATTGTTTGGAGAGGAAATGGCAATTTCATGTAAGATAATGATGGCCATTAGGCCTTTAAGATAGTCTTAAAGAATGAATAGGATTCAGTCAGGAGGAAATAAGTGGAAGAGTTCAAATAGAACATTGGTAGACAAATAAAAATCATTGATCAATATGAAAGAACAAATTTTGAACATGGTAAAAGTATTAGGTCCATTTTAGAGCACAATGGGAGAAAAATCCAGAAAGATCAGGGATAGGGGCTTATGGAACTTGAACCTATTTTAAAAGGCAACTCGGATGTATGGAATAGGTTTGAACATGAATAGACCCAATCACAATTACATAGAGGAAAGTTAAATTTGTAGCATCACATTTATTTTAATAAATATTTTGTAGTGTTCTATGTGCTTTATAGAAAATACTGTAGTGAAGAGAAATGCAATATTGTTGTGGGGAAATGGAAATAATGGGCTATCTTTTTTCATTGTTCAACCTTTAGCCAAAGGATAACTAATGTGCAAGTGCTAAAAGAAAATGTGTTGAGAAAACAGAACTAAGAGCCTTGATAACTTGATGGGGAAATGGAAAGAGTGCTAATATTCCATCTGTTTGGAATAGATGTATCTATTTGCCAGTAGAAATAAAACTTCAACAATGGGACAGATCTCATATAAAAATAGGGAAAGCTGGGTTTTCAGAACTGGATCTTTTCTGCCTTATATTGAAATCAGGCAATGTCCTGCACTAAGTTACTTTACATTCACATATAATAGTGTTTTTTCAGATTGTCCTTGCTGTGAGAAATTTTATTTTACAAGATTCCATTTTGAGGATGACTCTGCACCATGGCGGACATATAAACTATACCATCCAGTAGCATCCATGAGTCACAGACTCATGAATAATGTATTCATATATATATATATATATATACATATATATATGGTATAAATTGGGATGAAAGGAACACATGTGTGTATTAAAATAGCATAAGAAGAAGACATGACCCAGAACTTATCAGACACAAATGACCAAGAAAGGAGAGCAAATTTTCCCCTGAACCACATAAAAAGGACACCTAACACTGTACTGTGAAGGCAATGCCCCCCAAACATGTCATAATACCACCCAGTATGCTAGTCAAGAGACTGAGAAAGAATTATGTACCATGTCAGGAGCTTCACCTTGTTTCAGTTCTCAAAGTTGATGTTGCCTACTTGAATTGTTGTATATCCATCCACCTGTTCATCCATCTAGATCCACTGACCATCTATCCACCATTTGATTTTCTGGTGTTGCTCCTCCCCTTTGCTTTTAGAGCCTTCTCAGTTCTGTACCTCAACTGTGACCCTGCAACTTGACTACACTGAGGTGGTGCTGGAGACAGAAGTGGAGGCAATAACAGCAGAACATCCAACAAACCCCCAGCAAGGTTCATGATCTTTTTATATTTTTGCATCTTTGTCAATTTCTAACTTTTAGGCTTCTTTGAACATCTTTGAACTCTGGTTCAGCCTCTTTACCCTGTTGGAAAATTACATACACACACACATACACACACACACACACACACACACACACACACACACACACAAAGAGAGAGAGAGAGATAAATAGATTGATTGCATGATATAGGGTGTGCATAGGTGGTCTGAGAGTTTATATCAGTAATTAAGATTAGAATAGGATAAAAGACCTTTTTCTTTATTATAAAAGGGTTTTTTATTTTTTTCTTTTCTTTTTATTGAAAACAATGTTTTTAACATTTATGTATTAATTCATGTTACATCTCGATCACAGCCTCCTTCCACTTCCCTTTTCGGTCCCACTCTCTCACCCTCTACCTCCTCTCCAATCCTTCTCTTCCAGTGTGGGGACCCCCACGTATGAGCCTCCCTCAGTTCGCCAGGCACATTAGGGCGAAGAGCAAAAACAATTTTATTATACAATAGATTATGATTATGGTTTCCTTTCCCCTTACTCATCACACTTCTGTCCCACACCCTCCCACTCATATCATTTCTCATGTCTGTCTCTCATTAGAAAATAAATAGGTATCTAAGGAATAATAATAAAATACATTATGATAAAAATGCAAGATAATACAGAACAACTAAATAAGAAAGAGAACAAAGAAAATCACACACACACACTAATCACACACACACAACAACAACAACAACAAAGCAACAGAAAGCAAATAAAACACAAAACAAAACATAGATGCAGATGTATGCATCGGGACACATGCTCAGCATCCTTAATCATCAGAGAAATGCAACCCAAGATGACTCTGAGATTCCATCTCACACCTGTTAGAAGGGCTAAGTTCAAAATGTCAGATGACAGCACATACTAGCGAGGTTGTGGAAAAAGAGGAACACTCCTTCATTGCTGGTAGGAATGCAAACTTGTACAACCACTATTTTTTTAAAAGGACTACATAGCAAATTTTTGCCAATGAAAGTACTCAATCTTGTAAATGTATTGTTATTCAATAAGTTCTGGCACTGTGGAAAGACACACTGGCATGTTATTTTATGTTTCTGACATTAAACACTCATTACACTTTTCTAGAGCAATGCTTTTCATCAGCCATTCTCAGTTTTTGTTTTGTTTTGTTTTGTTTCTTGAGACAGGTTCTCTGTATGTGGCCCTATGTAGACTATGCTGGCCTCAAACTCAAAGAGTATCTGTTTTTCTGTGCAGTATCTTAAGAGTCTCTCCTAATTAGAGCAGGATATCCACATATATGAAAAAAATCACACTAGAATTAAAGACCAAATAGCATCTACACCACCATAAATTCTTTTACCATAATGTTTTTTATGGCACATTTACACCATTTTTATTAGCCACTAAGTGAAGCAAACATCTTTTTTAAAATATTTATTAAATATTAAATATTACTTCAGGTTATATCTCCATCACAGTGTCCTCTTTCCACCCCTCACATTCCCGCTCTCCCACCCCCTGGACTGTTATGTAGGGCCTCACCACTCCAGAGGACTGGGATGGAAGGGGAAGGGATAGCATAATCTTTTACTATAGGCCTGTCAAAAAGCTAAACACTTCACATTCAAGGAAAGAATGAAGAGTTAATGATTTAATAATTAGGATACACCTTTTGGGGGGAATAAAATACATTGAATTATACTGAGAATTCTGGTCTAAGAGATTAGCATGGGGATGTGTGTCAGGTACATCGATTACACTTTTGCACTTAGAGCAATGCTCTGATAGAACGGTACTCCTGATATAGTTAAATGGATGTATGTGGAAGGGATATTAAGAAACTATACAACAGGAAACAGGTCCAGCTACAGGACTTACCAATGAATGTGTGTGAGCCTGTGTCAGTTGCTCAAGTTTATAAATGAATGGAAAAATAACCCACAAAATATAATAAGCAAGATACCTACTTTAAAGATTTTTTTCTGATTATGACACTTGGGGGTAGAAATTCCAAAAGGTAAGTAAGAATTCCCAGCCTCAATTTTATCAGGAGGACATCAAAGCTCTGAAAATTAAAAATGTCAGGATCACAGCAATTTTTTTAGACTAGGACACCCCACCATGCCTTACACAAATCCTAAAATATGTCTCCCTACAGGACCCTTCACTTTCTAAAAGTATATATATTATTGACTGAGTCACCAAAGTAGTCCCCCAAGGTCACTCTTGTTAGTCATTGCTCTTCCATGTCAGTTTAATCAGCACATTCCTGATACTTGGTTAAAGACAATGCCACCTTTTAGAACTATGAGTTGGAAGGAAAGTGGATTTGATCTTGCCAAGTGTCAAAGTAATGAACAGGGAATGTGAAGCAAAGTAAAGCCAATGATCATCAGCAGAGATAACAAAGATATTCAACCAACCTTCATGTCTCTCATTTCAACTGAAGAGATTCTAAAGCAAAGGGCCTTGCAAGGCACAGGGCAAAAGGCAGTGCCTGGGCAGAGGGAGGACTAGATCAATGTATGTTGAAGGAAAAGTCCCCCCACCACCAAAAAAAAAAAAAAATACCTGCAAGGACAAGCAAACATGTAGACATATCCAGAGGTAAATCTTTCCACTTTGGAGATAAAATTCTGCCTCTCTCCCTATTTCTTAGGATCTATTATTTTTCCTTTTTTTCTAAATGCACAAAATATTTCTCTTTGGTGCCTTAAGGGATGTCTCTCTCTTTGTGGGATCAGATTGCTAGGGCATACCTGCAAACTACAGTACCATCAACTGCAATCTAAAAGTTAACCAAGCTTATAGTACAGACCAATTACTCCAGATGCCTCCCATGTGAAATCTGTGATGACTTAACTGGTGGCGGTTGTAAGCAAGAAAATAGGGGGGAAGCTTTACAGTCCATAATCACCTAACCATTTATAAAACACAAGAATATCCTACTTTTAATATTTACTTATTTATTTTATGTATATGAGTGCTCTGTCTTCACACATACCAAAAGAGGGAATCAGATCCCATTACAGATGGTTGTGAGCCACTATGTAGTTGCTGGAAATCGAACTCAGATCTCGGGAAGAGCAATCAATGCTCTCAACTGATGAGCCATCTCTCCAGCCCCTAACTTACTGACTTTTAAATGGCCTTTTTTGAAGACTCCAAAACAAGACAAACGTACTGAAGTACTTCATTAATTCATATTGTATTCTGCTCAAGCATAAGCAATTATTTAAAATTATCTATGAGACAATGTAAAGAAACATGAGAATGATTTTTTTCATGAAGCTAAAACTAGTCCCAGGTATTCTCTGAAAAACTTGTGGTTGGAGATGAGAGACCAAAAGCCCTAAGAGCCTTGCTCAAAATGTGAAGAGTTCTCTAAATTCAACCCATTTGTTTGAGCAAAGGAGAATATTCATCTTCAATTAAACTCTAGTGCTTTATGGAAAGTTTCACCTTGTTAAATACCACTAGGATCTGCTTGGAGGAAAAACCAAACCAAGAAATCAGTTAGATATCTACATATGTGAAAGAATGAATAGAGTAGCTTCTAAAGTGAAGAGCCTTTGTATTGTTTATCTTCCTCTCTGTGAACAAAGAAACCCTCAGTGAGAATTGCTTGTAAGTTGTTAAAACATTTCTAAAGAGAGGGAGGGAATGAGAGAAAAGGAAGTGGGGAGAGGAAAGAGAGACTGTCTTTGAATTAAAGCTCATGGAACACATAGTGGTCAATACCTGTATATGAGGGGTAGAAATCATAGGCCCTACTTGTCAGCAGATGTTTAGGCTGAGATTAACAGACCTGATTTTTCTCTATCATAAGAGAAGAAATCTAATTCATTAAATATCAGAGATAAATTATGAGATATAGTTAGTTGGTCCTCCACATCCATTTGTTCCATGTTTCATAAACCACAGGTCAGAAATATTTGAGAAAAAAAACAGGTCTGTATTGAACATATAAAGCCACCTTATTCTTGTCACCATTTTCTAAACAATACAGTTTAGCAACTGTTACACACCCTTCACATGCTATTAGTATAAGGAATTCAATCTGAAAAGGATTTGAAGTATATGGAAGGATATGATTCATTTATATACAAGCACCATGGCATTTTATACAAGTAACTTTAGCTTACACTATTAAAATATCAAACCTAGTCTTAGAACCAATCCCCATGCCAACTCTCTTGACACTGAAGGACAACCTTTCTTGGTAAAGAAAAAAGAACAGAGTCCATCTCTAAAAAATAAACAGTAACATTAGTTCCTCAAATAACTATAAAGTGAACAGTGTGAACAATTCCAGTACTACAAGGCAAGTAACACAAAAGAATAAAACTTAGCAGACCATTTTTCTTTATTATAGAATAACGAGAGGGAAAGTGATGATGTGAACAGGCCTAATATTTACTCTGATTAGGAGAAAACATGCCAGGATGATTTTTGCCTATGCATTTACTTTCCAACCTACCAAGCTTTTAGTGCCCCAGAAAAGAGAGGAGATGTGTGTAGCAGAAATGGTATTTAATATTTTATATATAATTACTCAATGAGCAAAGTTGTGGGTTGACTGTCCAGAGACCCTTTCTCTACAATTCTGTCACCTCTTGACTTTGTGAACCTAGGCATGCAATTAAACCTCTCATGAGAACTTGGGTTCAATTGTGTGATTATCATATAAACCATAAAGTATTTTACAGTTTATGATCCAGTGAGTTCTTCTATGCATGGAAGAGGTTCCAATCCTCACATATCAGCAAAGTACATACCTACGCACACACAGAGGGGAAGAAGGGAAAGGAAATATAAAGAAGTGTTTTGTATGAGCTTAGAAGAAAATCAATAAGAAGAAAATAGTTGTTTCAAAATAAAATTTCCATACAGTTACTTTTTATTTATTCTAACTAAGCTTGAAATAGGGTTAAGTCATAGTATGAAAATTCTCTTGTCAAAAGCTCCATCAGATTTTCATCCATGAATTCTGCCTCAAAATCATGGAAGTTCTGAAATTCTCCTTTGTGTCTTTAGATTTCTATCAGAAGACACATGAAAGTAATGGTGAGAGCAGCCACATGGTGTGGAATAAGCTAACAGGATTCAGTTCTACATCAATGCATTGGAATTGCATGGACAGGTAATGGACATTAATTTTGTTACTAGAAAGCTGAATATTATTTTTACAGGACAATAAACAAATTTAGACTAAGGATTGAGTTACAAGCATTTTCTGAAAAACATTGATTAGTAAATAATTAGGTTGTTCATGTTTCATACTGCCTCTGACATATTATTTTGGTTAGTTGGTTGTTTGGTTGATTCATTGGGTTAGGTTTGCTCTTCATAATCTTAAAGATTTAGAATACGAAAAGAGGCTGTAGATTATGTTTCCTCTGCTCGCAGTAGTTTGCCTACTCCTATACAAGAACCAGTCTATGTAGTTAAGCTATAGTAATAGCAAAAGCTCAAATCTGCCAGATGTTTATTGTGGCCAAAGATAACTAGACCCCATCAAGCTAGGTTAGAAAAGAGCTGCAGCAGATTAGATAAACCAAAGCCATAAATATATTGATTGAGGCCCTGGGAAAATGGCCACAGCACTTCAAGATACTATTGATATTATTTACACCTATGATTTGAACTACTCCAAACTGACACCATGGGTAGTATTCCTTCTTATGCACTGTGAGTATTCTAAAACAGAAACCAGTAAGTGGCTTTGTAAAGGCATCTCACATGTTAGGTAAGTAGAATTTCTTCCACACTCTAAATCAACTAGCATTTTCTCACTGAGTTACAGGAATGTTTGAGAAGGGCTCTAAGTCTGTATTTGTTTTTCACAAATTAGTCTTTCCTTCACTGACATTCTCCCTCCTCCTAGTCTTCTCTGCCAGGTTACTTAATTATATAAACAGAAACAGATAAAACTAAAAAACATAAACAAGATAAGATATAGGACTCTCTAGAAATCTGTTTTAATAAATTTAAAATCATTTCAAAATGGAACAATCTATTCTTCTTTAGAAAGAAATAGAAAGTTAATAAATAAAATTAGGAATCTGGTAAATGTAGTTCCACGTGTAAGGAGACAGTTGATTAAGTGATGTTGAAATCATTGGGAAGAAGTCTAGTAAGAAAGTAAAGTTGATATTATTGTTTACATCTGACACAAATTCCAGATTAATCAGAATCTTAGTATAAAACTTATTGAATAAAATAAAACCACTAAAAAGATTACATGAGAAAAATCATTTTAAATAATTGTGGAGCACAGAGAACTCATTTCAAAGTATAGCACAACATTCAGAAGAAAAGAAAGAAAAAAAGTCAGATATAATGACTGCACATAAATAAAAATTAGGTCTGGTGGGACATCTTAGCAGATAAAGGCACCTACAATCAAAACTAATGCACTGAGTTCAATCCCTGGGGTCAAAATGATAGGAAAAGAACTGATTCCCACAATGCATCCTCTGATCTCCACACATGCTGTGGGGTGTGCTGGTACATGCAGAAAGAGAGAGAGAGAGAGAGAGAAAAGAGAGGAGGAAGGAAGGAAGAGAGAGAAGGGAAATAAAGAAAAGAAATAAAGAGAGGGGGAAAG
>CAJQZJ010000518.1:1376691-1390344 GCA_907164525.1 Lophiomys imhausi | reverse complement strand
TAATTTGGAAACTTTGGGCATTGTTTTCCCCTTATCATGGTTTATGTATCTACATATTTATGAATTCCACATCCACATATATGGAATGAACCAACTCTGGATATAAAATATTAAAATTTTGCTTCTGGACTAAACATGTAGCAACATTTTCTGGCCATTATTCCTTAAACACAGTATAGTAACTACATACAACATGCTATTCATTGTACCTGGCAGGTTAAATAATCCAGGGACGATTTAAAGGATACAGGATACTAGGTGTCTGGGAATGGTGTCATATACCTATAATCACAATTCTTGGGTAGCTGAGGTAGGAGAATGACTTGAGCTCAGAAGTTGAAGGCCAGACTAGGCAATATAACAATACCTCATTTCAGTGAACGGGTGAATTAACTAATAAACACATACAGGGTTACATGTACAGATCATGAGCAATTAGGATGTTGTTTTACATAAAGAATTTGTTCACAAGCAGATTCTAGAAGCCATGTGAGAGATACTGTTAATCTTTAAATCGGAACTGTCCCCCATAAGCCTCATGTTTTGAACACTGTATCACTACTAAAGATACTGACATTATTTTGGGAGACTATGAAATTTTTGGGAAGTAGCACAAAGATGATAGAAATAGGTCACTGGGCAAGACCTTTGAAATTTTACCACAAGTGCAAATTTCTGTCATATCCACTGCTTATTAGACTACTATGATATGAATAGCCTCTGCCAGACACATTCACTTATAAGAACTGGGCTGCTCCACCATGCCTTCCCAGTGATGATGGACTGAAATCCTCTTAAACTGTGAGCCAAATAAATATGTCCTCTGAATTAGGTTGTTTTTGTCAGTATTATAGTCACAGTGATAGAAAACTAGTACAGGGGTACTAGAACTAATCACTTAGCAACACTGAGGGGTGACAATAGAATATCAAATATTTGGAGTATTAAAGCAGATCCTGTAAAGCATTTCCTTGTACAAGGCAAAAGCTCAAAAACTTGGCTAGTATTATTTGAAGTTGTATTTCTTTGATGACAAACACTACTTAAGATTTATTTTCCTGAGAATCATTCTTACCAGGTAACTCCCAGGTTCAGTTAAATGCACATTCAACCATCCTCTTGGCTCTTAGTAGATATATAGCCATATGGTTGCATTGACATTTGCTTGTTTTCCATCCTCAAATATCATTTCTGTGTCTACTTTCCCACAAAGCCCTTCTTTTTCCCAAGAGATGGAAGGAGTATTTACTTTGGGATTAAGAGCACAGACTTTAACGTCATCTTGTCTTGACTTTGATCCTAGCTCTTTCACATGCTATCTAAATTTACACAATGTCATTTAACCCCTGTGCATCATTTTTCTTACCTGGAAAGATATCAGCATTTCCTACTTCACAAACTAGAAAGAGAAAATGAATTAATGCACTATATCTTAAATAACATATAGAGCATAAACACACAACATAATTCTGTTATTATTATTATTAGGGATCATCTACTATTATTGATATTATAACAATGTAACATTTCTGTCTATAACCATCCTCTCTTTCCTAGATCAGGGTTTTGTACTTAAGGGCTCTTGTGATATGGTACTTGCATCTTCACTAACTGCTTACCATAGGGGGCATGAGTAGAAAATGGTTTGTGCAATCCCTATATTTCTGAAAGTGAGCAAAAAGAAGTTTATCAATAGATCCTTATTTCCCTCCTATTAGTTCAAAGATCCCCCAAAATTTTAAAAAACAAACAAGAAGGTCTATGTGCATATGCCTAGAAATTTGAGCCAAATTTAATATTTAAATTAATTGAGTTTATTAAATTAAGATTTTGGTTTTATTTTTCTTCTTTTCCTTTTTGAAGAATATTGAAAGACAATCCATATTTAATATCTAGTCACCGTTTACATCTCAACTTAGACATTATTCAAATAAGACTTTGTTACCCTTTATACTATGCTAAGCCTTCCTTGTAGTTAATGCTTATCATGGCACTCATAGTCATCTTGCTGCTGCCTCCTTGATTCATCAATCTCACATACTGTGTCAACGTCATTGCCTAGAACCTACAACATATATAGTCGATAAATAATAAGCATTTCCTTGTCTGTTATTACAACTGTGAATTTCCTAGAAACCAATTTAATAGGATTTAAC
This sequence comes from Lophiomys imhausi, assembly GCA_907164525.1. Classification (NCBI taxonomy): domain Eukaryota; kingdom Metazoa; phylum Chordata; class Mammalia; order Rodentia; family Muridae; genus Lophiomys; species Lophiomys imhausi. The sequence goes on along the minus strand of CAJQZJ010000518.1, from coordinate 1,388,188 downwards.
CACTTTCAACCAAGAACTTTAGTGTCATATAGGATTATGATACAAAATTAAATGCACTGCCATTGAATGAAGCAATCAGAATATCCTATCTTTACCGTGACAGTGCACATGATTTATCTGGAAAACATATCCCAATAAACTGGGGAGGGGTAGAGGGATGACTCAGCTGCTAAGAATATATACTGCTCTTGCAGAGGACCTAAATTTGGCTTCCAAGACCTACACCAGTGAAACTGAAATTTAATTAATTATTGTAGTTATTAGTAAGTATAAACTGTAAGATTACGCCAGTGGAGCAGCTGGCGGCTTGGCTGAGGAGTGGGTGGCCTGGCCTGCATGCCTTAACTGGTTGCCTGATTTGTCCTGGGGAAAGAGCCCCAGGACCAAGGGTGGCCTACACCACCTGTAACCCAAACTCTGTTAATTAATATAAGTTGTACATTAGGCCGGTACAATTACCAGCGTCTTGGCAGGAACTTCGCCTGGATTCGAGGGGAGTCCGGGAGTCTGGAAGTCTGAAGGCCCAGGACTGCTTGGACGGAGGGCCTATAAGCCACCACAGTCTTTTCCCCAATAATTAAATACACCAAGACCTTTTAATGTTTTAACGCTTAGCCCTTAGCTGGACAGACTCTCAATTAGCTACTCTAAGTTAACCAGGATCACCTAATCCCAAACCGCCATGTGCCTGCGAGTACCTTCCAGCATTCTCCAGACGCCTGTATCCTTCTGTGACTCTCGGCGGAAAAGGGGAGGATTTTCTGTGTGTGATCAGGGTTCCTGTTCTAATCTCAGGAAGTCCTGCCTTCCTATACTCTTTCTGCCCAGCTAATTGGCCATAAACAACTTTTATTAACCCCGATCAAGAGAATGCCTCAGAAGGGGCGGTAACCAGAGCTCAGCATTTAATGCAGCCTATCAGAAGCAATGTTATTAGACTTTCCTCAACACACCAGGTAGCTGAAACCACCTCTAACTCCAGGGAATATGACATTTTCTTCTGGCCTCTATATAGGTACATATACTTTGAAATGCACTCTTCCTACTCCTACATACATAATTAAAATAAAATTAATCTTTAATAAAACAAAAAATAAAGTTGAGGAAAATAGTGAAGAAAAGGGAAACATGTGAGCTAAAAGTAACATTTAAATTCCTACACAAACTTCTGCCATGATTCTATTCTATGGAGTGTATACAGATTAAGAATCAAGATGACTGGAGTTGGATAAATTACTCTAAGATTACACAGAAAATAAAGTAACAAAATTTAAAAACAGGTCAGCCTGACTCCACGTTTGTGTGTGTGTCTCTCTGTGTGTGTGTGTGTTTTAATAATTCAATATTGACATCCAGAATTAATAATTGCAGGAATTAATAATATTTATAATTGATGCATATGATTACTAGGGCAGTGATGGTATTCCTTAACCCACGACTTATAAATTGACTTCAAGACCTGTTACATTTTTAATAAACCTTATAGCACTGGAATTGGACAGATCCTAACCCTCTAAGCTAACTTTATACCTTCCAGCCAAAACCCCCATAAATATTTACACATGTTCATTTGGGTTCTCTCCATGCCATGCCGATCCTCCAGGCCGTGCAGAATTCTGATTCACCTAGCCCATGGCCATGTGGAATTCTGATCCACCTAGCCCATGCTGGCCATCCACTCCTTCTCCTCCTCTCCTTTCTTATACTCCTCTCCTCTCTCATGATCCTCTCACCAAGGAAAAGCCCTTGAATCTTTGCCCCGCCTACCTCTCCCCTCCCAGCCCAGGTGGTATGCCCTTTATTCAATCAATCAGGGATAGATTAGCAGGCAAGGTTACAAACATCATTTTGGGTACATGAGTGTGGGCTCATACAGTAAGGAAGACAGGGGGTAAGCAATTAACATTTGAATACAAGCAGCAAGACAAACCAGAACACAGATTCTAGACAACAAAGTAAAGAAGGCTAGTCTGGGATTTGGATGTGCTCTGGAAAGACATGGGCAAACAGTTTTATGGGTGAACAGTCTACCTAGGCACCATGGTATGCAGATTACTGTCCTACTAATAGTATACTCATCATGATTCCTTGAACATATAAATATATCTTATATCATAAAACAAATTCTGCAAATATGTTCAAAGTTAAGGAATTTGAGACAGATTATTTTGTATTATTATGGTGAACTCTGTATAGTCACATGCTGCAACAAATTACCAAAAGCTGAGTAGTATATAACCATGGGAATGTATTCTTCTGGTCTAGGGAGTTGGAACAAAGCTGCAATTCCTGTGTAGGCTCTAGAGAAACCAATCTCTTGCCCGTTACAGCTTCTAGTGGCCTCAGGTAATTCTTGTTTAATAGCTACACTCTATTGGAGTAATCCCTGCCTCTGTAACACAATGTTTTCCTCTCTGTGGTCATTTCCTTTTTTGTTTATTCAAAACATCTATCTATTTCTTTTAAAAAATAGTTGTCAATGGGTATGGAACCCATCCAGATCCTGCAGATATTTTCTCATCTCCAGATCCATAATCACACTTCTGAAACACTTTCTTTTCTAAACAACAAAAACTCTCACACGTATCTTGGAGAGATTATAATTTAATAACCCACAACAGGTTCTTAAAAGTGGAGAAGCTTTCAAAGATGACAAAAGAAGAACAGGTAAAGTTACAAGATGGAGACAGGGGCTACAAGTCAAACACTAAAGCTGAACAAGTCAAGGAATGTGATTCTCCCCTAAAATCTGCAGACAAAGAACAACTCTCTGAGCACTTTGATTTGGTCGCCAAAGAAACTCATTCTAGACTTCTGACCTCCAGAAATGTGAGATAAATTTGTCTTTGTTTTCAGGCCTGCGTTTGTGAGAATTTGTTATATCATAATAGAAAACTTGGACAGCCACTTGACTACAGTATGTATAGAAGAAGCCAGAGTCAGGAGAGCAGGCTTTAGAGAAGAATATAAATGCCAAAAAGCAGAGATGCGCAGATGGCTGGAATTAGTATAGCCATGGGATGGTGGATAGTCAGTACAGACAATGCATAACTGATATGTATTACAAATATCCAGAAGCATCCTTGATTATGGAGAATCTGGCTAGGGTACCAGGCATGGTGGAACTTATTTGGAAACATGCTATCCATCTCAAATACGTGTGGGATGAAGAGGGTGGAATGGTCTGGAAGGCATATTCATGTTAAGTCTCCTGCCATATTCATGTAAAGTTGCCTGTCATGCTCATAGTTCCCTCTTTTATTCGAAGATATTTAAGGTTCCCCTAAAGTTCAAGTAGCAACATTCATATCACCTATTTCAAACAGAAAGTATTTGGCAGAAAGATGTCTTAGTTGGTGACTTGATGGTCTGAGGGTTAGGTTTTCCAAACAGGTAAATGTGGATGAGAGAATACCAGGAATTCCTTCCAAAACAATGCAACAGTACTGAACCTGCATGTGGCATGAATGCAACTACTGTCTGTTGAAAAAAAGAATGGAGAGATGAATGAATGACTGTAGTGTTGAAGGAGATTTTGAGAAATCTGTAAGACCTAATAATGGGAAAAATTGCACAAAAAATTGCACAAAATTTGGCATGGGTACAAAAAAACCTGATTAGTGTTAGCACTTTATAGTAACTGGGCTGAATTTTAATTGAATTGATTTTTTTTGCATAGACGATTTTGCTGCTCCTTCTTATTATCTTCAAAACTAATATAAAGTAAAGGAAAAGTTATCGTTCTGTAATCTCATCAGGAATATTTGCTCAAATCTTCTATGTCTCTCTATAAATATCTGTGTCTCCATCACTCTACCTCTTTACCTTTCTTTAAAAACATGGTATTTATTTTATTTACTATTTTTAATGTCTTTTTAACCACAATGTAGATTGTTTGCTTTTCTAAGTCAATACTCAATCTATCATAGCATTTATAAGTCTGTATAACTTCTCAACCTATAAGGATATATGCTATATTTAGCCAACCACCTACTGTCTTTTTCTGATAATTTTATACATCATCATATAGTGATGCTTCCTACAGATCTCTAATTATTTTCATATAGTAACTTCCTACAAGTGAAATTGCATATTTTGGTAAATTAAGAAACATATTTTTATGTTACTATATAAGATTTACCTACTTATATTCTGAATTTACTATGTGACAGTTCATCTTTCTAAATCCATTTTATACAACTTATTATTAATCTTTTTCAAATTCACCAATGTAATGGATGTATTTAGTTTGTACTTGTTCCGCTGTTAATGAAGATAAATCTTTGTTCATGTATTTATTGCTCATTTTGCTTCTTTTATGAATTCCCTATTTACAACATTTGTCCATTTTCCTACTTCTGTTTTCATTTTCTTAAACTGATGCATACAAACTGTTTAAGTAGACCAATTATAGTTAATATCTGCTACAAACATTTTCCCTTTTGCAGTTTTTATTTTTGTTTATAATGGATTTTTTTTTAGTATACAATTGTTTGTTTGGTTGGTTGGTTTTGTAGCATCAATTAATTTTTTCCCTCCCAATCTGTGCTTTCTTATTATGCTTAGAAAATTGTTGCTATTACAAAAATATATAAATAAAACAAACACCTTTCCTTTTGTTGTTTTGTAGTTTTAGTTTCATACTTTAATATAAAATCACCTAGTATTTATCACATGACATAAACTAAGGATTTGGCTTATCTTTATTACATAGCCAGTTTTGAGATAGTTTGTTTTCACCTGAAGCTCATACAAACACATTTAGGAAAAATGTACTGAAACCCAAAGTAGTGAAACATTTTTAAACCTCCGTTTTCCATACTGCCCCTTCCATCTCAGCAAGTAATGGATTCTGATCTGTAAACACAACCCAGCATGCCAGCATTTGCTGATGTACCCATGAGCCAAACAAACAGCAAATCTCCTTTGCAAGGGAAAGGTCAACTTCCCAGTGTGAAGTCTCAAGTTACAGGCTCACAGTCCTTCTCAAATCACCCTAACATACACAAAACAGACAGATTGGCTTTGTGCAGGATTCATGAGAGAATTTCACTCTGAAACAAAGTCAACAAGCAGGATCTCTCTTTCCATACTAGTTTCTAGATGAAAGACCTGCTAGTAACCTTGGTGAGAGGGACAAAAAGTGAGGGAATTTTTATTTTGACATTAGAAGAAAGTGTTCCCATTACACCACAGACAATGTCCTCTGGCTCTAAATGCTCTTGATTCAGAGCTACACTTTCAATAAGGTGTTACCAAGGCAAATACTTCAGAAACTAGCATCTAGAGGATCACTAATTACAGGGCATTGCAGGGACAATTTGTGATCCTTCTTGACAGATGTGACCCATTTTCATTAAGCATTGTTGGCATGTTCTACAAGCCAGATATAAGCTGGGAAGAGGTTAGTCTTCGTATAGCACAGCCTTCTGGCAAAATCTCACCATTGCAAAGCATACATACATACATACATACATACATACATACATACATACATACATACATACATACATACATACACACACAAGCACACACACACACATACCTGGGAAACAAACTGTTGACATAACATAGGAGCATTTCTTTTCACTGTTCATTGATTTTTAAATATCTTGTCCCACTCTTTGAGGTATTTATATGGAAAGAAATGCACAGATAGTTCTATAAGATTAGCTCTGCTTTTATTAGGCTCTAGCAGGAAGGATTTTACCATTTGCATCAAAAAGATTCAGGACAGTCTGAGTCACAATATTCCAATTAAAATGTTTTAGAAATTAAGAAAATGTTTCCATTAATTTTTCTCCATCCCATGCTCCACTTAAGCAGCATCTGCAAGATATAGAAATAAATGCTTACCTCAAATCATTTCAAGTAGAAAAGAAGAAATGCCAAACAATCATTATCTCTGTAGGCAAAACAAATAGCTGATTGAATGACTTTTAGACACTTCAGTCATTGTTGAGATGCCCTGGGGATTTGCTGCCACAAAAGCCTGAGATCAATTGGCCCTCCACATAAGTACCAAGAAGACTTAATTAAAGAAGAATCACACACACACTTTTAATTATTATTATTTTTCTAAGCTCTCCTTTAAAGATAAAAGAAACAAAAGAATAATTTATGTTTACAGTTCTGTGGCACATAAAAAATATAATTAAAGTACTAAATCTCTCCAAAGAAATGTGATGTACGAAATTAAATTCAGCATTTAGCTGGAAAGGAGTCCCCTTGGAGAGATCAGGTTGATGTGTGAGGCATCAGTTTTGAAGCTGACTTTTTTTTTTCAAGGAGTAATATTTTGGTCAGCTTTGCTCTGATTTCTCCTCCCAATTGTCAGTCAGAATGAGTTACAGGCCATATTACCTGAATCCCAACATCTAGCTACATTAATAGCCCCTGATTTTTGTTCTTTCAAATGCCATTTAGATAAATGGAAGTCATTTTTTTCTATCATATTTCCAGCACTTTCTGACAAAGCAACATTTAACATTTCCCACACAAGAGGGCTTTTTAAAAATGGCTTTCAGAATTCAGAAAGGTGTAGAGTCCTTTTTGCTTTTTAATCTTCTTTATTAGTTGTATAACACTGTAAACAGCATGCAAGAGACTTGAAATATCAGATTGATAGAAGAGTTTTACTGAACTGGGAGGAGAGTGTGGAGGGGAGATAAGAAAATAGAAGAATATCAGAAGGGAGAAATATTTTGCCCAAGATTTCAATCTAAGCTTGTAAAGCACAGTTCATTCCTCTGTCACATTATTGGCTCTAATATGGAAAGCACAAACTCAAAAGAGCCACAGTGTAAGCTTTAAAGAATGGGTGTATTATTTACAGACTTGGGCACTGACCACATTTGCCTGCATGAATCTTAAGAAACCATTTTGGCTCGTCCTATGAAAAATCTATTGTGAAGCCATATATTTAAAAGTGCTGTCTTACTTCCTTGTAGGATGGGAGCACCAATCAATCTTTTGTGTTATGACCAGGTGTAAGTCATAAAACAGCAGTTATTGCAGGTTTTATGGAGCTGAGAGCCAGGACACTCATGAGGAGGATAAGTTCATAATAGCCTTAAAGAGCAAACTATCCTTCAAGGTTTTAGGTTTCCATAGAGGGTCTGCTCCAGTGAGCTGCAGTTTTTACCAAAATTTCTTAACATTAGGAAACATTTCGGCTTTCACCAACTCAGCTATATAACAAGTTATAACAAGTAGTTATTGCATCCATAGCGTGTTGTACTGAAGGGGCATATAGAAGGATGAGGCTGTTTCGTTAAGCCTTCACTTCTCAACTTCACAGGTTAGAGATGTTTGACATTCTTAAAGCATTCAAATGTTCCTCATTAACTCAGAGTAGGCCCTTAGTCATGGCTTTAGTACCTTTCCAAAAGTCCAATGTTCTGTAGTCTACTCTTCACCTTTTGATATATATATATATATATATATATATATATATATATATATATATTGTTCCAAATTTGCTTCGTGCTCATGTTCAGGAAGTGATCCTTAACTATAGAATCACTGAAGTACATCTTTAATATCATCTCCTCCATCAAGGGCTCCAATTTCCCCCTGTCCTACCATCTCTGGGCCACCTCTTTAATGTCACACTACTCCAAACTATTGACCGTAAATACACAAAGTCCAGAACTGTTTTAATTCCCTGTGTGGTTTCTGATGTCTACATACCCACTAAATCTTTATGATAAACCCCACTGGTATAATTAATGGTTGAAAACAACTAAATAAGACTACCATATATAACCGTACTTCTAGGACCATCTAGAGACACGATCTAAACTTTTTTTTTTTTTTTTCGAGACAGGGTTTCTCTGTGTAGCTCTGGCTGTCCTGGACTCGCTTTGTAGACCAGGCTGGCCTCGAACTCACAGAGATCCGCCTGCCTCTGCCTGCCGAGTGCTGGGATTAAAGGCGTGTGCCACCACCGCCCGGCTGATCTAAACTTTTGTTGCCTAGGTTACTTTTACTTATCATAGAGATGTCCAAGGTAGGTTAGAGAAGTAAATAATAGCATATCAAGAGCAATATATGTGGTAAGGTATAGTTTCTTAAAAGCTACATCAAATTAAAAAATGTAAGTAGATACCTTCTCAAATATTTTGGCTCCTAGAAAACCAAGATCACCCCCTGATTTAAGTTTTTGAGACATGGATATTCTATTCAAATAAAAATCATTTTATTTAACCAATATTAACTAAGCCACTAGTCTTGCATACCAGACTATGCGGATGGCTAACAAGACAGTAACAAATCAGAACCAGACCCTGGCCCAGCCCTCTTGTGGATCTTCTGTGAAGATAGACAGTTAATGAATGAGGGACTCACTCAACTAATGATCACTAGAAATCAACGTTGTAGAGGGGATACCCACTAGTGACACTGAGGCATAACTAATACTGACTTTGAAAACATATTACTAAGATATCACCAGACTGACCTCCATAGTGGTTGTACAAGCCTGCACTCCCACCAGCAATGGAGGAGGGTTCCCCTTTCTCCACACCCTTGCTAGCATGTGCTGTCATTTGAGCTTTTGATCTTAGCCATTCTGACAAGTATGAGATGGAATCTCAGCGTCCAGTCATCTTGAGTTGTATTTTTCTGATGATTAAGAATGCTGAGCATTTCTTCAAGTGTCTCTTGGCCTTTAGGAATTCCTCCTTTGTGAATTCTCTGTTTAGCTCTGTTCCCCATTTTTTCATTGGATTATTTGGTTTCTTGGCATTTAATCTCTTCAGTTCTTTGCAAATTCTGGATACTAGCCCTCTGTCAGATGTGGGGTTGGTGAAGATCTTTTCCCAAACTGTAGGTTGCCGATCTTAGAAAACTTGGAAAAGCTCTACCTCAAGACCCAGCCATACCACTTCTGGGTATACATCTAAATGATTCCTCACCAAACCACAAGGACATTTCCTCATCTATGTTCATAGCAGCCTTATTTGTAATAGCTGGAAACTGGGAACAATACAGATGTCCCTCAACCAAGGAATGTATAAAAAAAAAAAAAAACTGTGGTACATCTATCTACACAATGGAATACTACTCAGCCATCAGAAACCACAAAATAATGCAATTCGCAGCCAAATGGATGGAACTAGAGAAGCTCATCCTGAGTGAGCTTCCTGAACTCAGAAGGAAGTACATGGTATTTATTCACTTATAATAGGATTTTAGCCATATGGTACAGGATAACTATACTACAGCCAGTGCACCAAAGGGAACAGTAACATAGACTTTGTTACCTGTCAATGAGACACTTTGCCCTAATGGCACTGCCTTTTAGGCCCCCAGTGTATGAGGAGGCTCTTGCCCCCCATATGACTGCTGAACTGGGGTTGGGAATTGATATGTAGGGACACTCCACTCCAGAGAAGTGGGATGGAAGGGAGAGGAGGTAGAGGGTGGGAGGGTGGGACTGGGAGGGGTGGAAAGATGGCACTGTGATGGAGGTGTAACCTGAAGTAATAAAAAAACATAAAAAAGAAAACATATTACTTGAAATAGCAACAAAAAGTTATGTTGCAAAACAAGTACAGAGTTGCCCTTTTGTTTGAAGTAAGTTTTCTATGTAAAGAAAGCTTTTCAAGGAGCCTCTAACAGATGCTTGACACAGAGCCCCAGGTTCAAGCAGTCCCAGGAATTAATTAGAACAGTGATCTCTCAGCATTTCTGTGATCAAATTCTCCTCTTCATATACTGGTCTGTGTTGTTCCCTTTTTTAAAAAGGGAACATAAAATAATTAAAGGAGAGTTTGCATTCAGTAAGTTCTGACAAATGGAACTACTACTCAAAACAGAATTAGAACATACCCATCACAGCAGAAAGTTATCCTTCCCATTTTGTTGTCTTTCACACACACACACACACACACACACACACACACACAGAGAGAGAGAGAGAGAGAGAGAGATTGAGAGCGCCAATCACTTTTAGTGAATTCTGCTATTTCCATGGATTAGTTTTAGCTGTCCTTCAAGTTCATATAAAAGAGATCATGTAGCATTTACTTTTTACATCTAAGCAAATATATTAAAAGACTCAAAACACTAAACAAGTGAACAATAAAAAATACAGTCCCTACTAGAGAGTTTTAGTCTCCCAGTGTGTTTAGAAAATATACACAGTATTATTATTACAGCACTTGTATTATAGCACGACTAACACATTTGGACCACAAGAAAAAAGCCTAAATTCCAGAACATACATTCTTTCCTTGAGGTCTTCTGACACAAATTGTACTTACTAGTAGTTTCATGTAGCATGTATCACTCTCAAAGCATGATCCCTCAATTTTGACATAAATACAATTTCAATGATGATCAAAATATCACCAAGGATCTAAAAATGCTTCAAAGTCCCTATTAAGCCATAGTACACTGAGAAGCGATTAGGACACATCTACATGAACTGAAACACATACATCCGCTTTCATATAGCAGCTTTTCTTCTACATTAATTTCCTTATCAGGCCACTGAATTATACTTCCTATCATAACTGCTTGCACAAGCTCATCTTTCCCTGCCACATTCAATCCAGATGCTGCTGTTATAGTCCACTCTAATTAGAATACAAAATACAAGTTAATGTGGGCATCAGAGAGATAACAACAGAACAAAGAGTTCAATAGTAGAGTAACTATGTAGGGGGAAAAATAATATCATAGGATTTCATGATTCATGCCTCTTATATTTCCTTGTTTCCATGGCAGGGAACATAGTGATAATTACATGATGTTCTGTACATGCACAAAGCATACAGCTCTCATGTGCATAATTTTAAATAAAACATGACATCTACGAACCAAAATTAGTTCATCAGAAAGAGGAGTAATTCTCTTTTCCTTTATGTTTTTGCTCTCAGTGGTTTATTTATTAAAAAGAGCTTTTTGTCTCAATTTCCACTAAATCCTTAATGAATTACTGAATAAGTTATATAGCTGTGGGGAAATAAACTACTGAAAAATATTTTCAAAGTCTCCTGGAAGCCAACAGTTACCCTATCTTCTGTACCAGTTATAGTAGATTATGGAGCTACAGTGTAACTTTCTTTTTCTTCTACCACAGTTCTAAGTATGAGTTCCCAGATACTTTGATTGAGGTTCATTCTTGTTCTAAAGCCCCTGCCATATGACTGTATGCTACACTGTAGCTCTCCATACTGGCTGAACTCAAAAGGCAAGCTTGCTTACTTGCTTTTCTTTTCTTTTCCCTTCTTTCTTTCTTTCTTTCTTTCTTTTTTCCTTCTTTCTTTCTGTTTGTTCTTGTTTTTCTTTTTTTTATAAGTACTTTATTTTTTTTTCTTCAAGTTACATCTCAGTCACAAACCCTTCCCTATTCCCCCTTCCTGTCCCACCCTTCCACCCTCTTCCCCCCCCCCCAACAGCTTCTCTTTTCATTCCAACAAATGGTTCTTTCTCTTATAACAGTAAATTCTATACAAAACAGCAGAATTAAATATGCCACATTTATGAG
>CAJQZJ010000518.1:1353647-1371001 GCA_907164525.1 Lophiomys imhausi | reverse complement strand
AAACAGCCCCCCTTTTAACCCAATAAAAGGCTCTTTTTCTTATAACAATAAATACAATACAAAACAATAAGAACAATTAGGCAACACTTATGAAAATAATAAGGTCTAACATAGATTCCCAATATCCAGTTAATTATGTTCTTAAGCTGGCCTCTAGGCATCTGGGTTTGGGATAATTATAGGTTTAGGTGCTGATTTCTAAGGTTATCTTTGTTGGATGGATGGTTTTCCCCTTGGTTTCTGTTTCCTCTCTGGTCTTCTAGCCTGTGTGGCCAGCGAGTCCTCATATCTTATAAGGTGTCTCCTCTGGGACTTTTAGCACCCTGAATGACCTTTGTGGTTTTGGGCCCCACTGTTGCCTCTGATGTTCTGGGGTTCTGGGAACTGGTGTGGCTTCTGGGGTTTGGGGTACCAGCAACCCTCTAGGGTTCTAGGTACCTGCATGGCCTCTGGTAGAGCAGGAAGCTTTTGTGCTCTGGGTATCAGCATAGCTTCTGGTAGAGTGGGGGCTTCTGATGGAGATGTGGGTCCAGGATAGGATAATGAGGGGAGGAGTGCTGTTTTGGGAAGCTGAGTGGGCTCTAAGGTGCGTATTGGCTGGTGGAGGGTGGAGTCTTAGAGTTCCAGTAAAGTTGTGCCCTCTAGTAGAGCAGGGGGTTCAGTCCTTCTTACACTCTTTTATTATTCAGACTAAGAAACCTAAGAGGGATCCCCAATTTCCTTGGATTAACTGGTAGCCATGAAGATACTTTCACATTTCTAGTTATAAGCATATTTATCCTAGATCTTGGTGGGAAAATCCTAGAATTGAGGATTCTATTTTTGTTTTCCATATATGTGGTATGAGCAAACACTTTCCTACAGATCTGAATTGTTGAATTAAAGTAGGCTAGAGAAAATGTCATGTCATCTCAGCTCCGCTTCCAGCCCATCATGGACCTATGAGAACGTCACCATCACTGTGGACCAAAGCTAAAATAACTCATTTTGTTTAGGCTGGTATCTAGAGGAGATACTTCTGGGAAGCATCTCTTCTCTGCAGGGAACTTGAAACCATGTTATGCCTCCCTGGAAGATCCAAGTGCTCAGAATCAATCTTCTCAGAAGTCAAGGATTGGTACATAGATTCCTGGTGGTCCTCTGCTATTAACTACCTTTTCAATTAGTCCACAAATGTGTGCCAGGTGGCAGGTAGACAGTGGATGGCTCTAAGACTTATCCAAAAGGCAAACATGTTTCCCCCTTTCATGCACAGCTGAGTAGCATATATATTCCTGTTTTTGGTTCCATAGGGAAGCACAGCAACATATGTAAATTGACAGAAATCAGAGAAAAGACAGGAAAGAAGAAATTCAGGTGTGTGTTTACCATTATCTTGATAAAATGGCAGTGACACACACTCTGCCTGCCACAATTACTGTGATAAATGCCCCTTTCTTTGAGCCTTGTTTGAAAGTCAATTATGTATATTATTTGGAGAATACTGACAGATGGCCTTCTTCCCTAGACAGAAACAATCAAGCTGAACTTTGATATGTGCACAGAAAATACTGTCATTTCTCAAATACAAAGGAGGCTTCCCTAAAATCACCCACCAAAGGACCCAATAAAAGTTTGCCTTTGGCCACTTTTGATAACACCCTTAGGCCTTTTTCTTTTTTTCTTTTCTTTTTTTTTTTTGCCATTTTTCTGGTCGTCCTCCTCTCCCACTCTCAATGGAACGCTTTGTTTTTTTTCATCCCCTAGTCAAATATTGATCTTCAACCTGTCCTCAAGGTTTGGTTAACACAAAAGATTGCCATGCAAGCAGCTTTTTGTTTGTTTTCAGCTAATTCGTTATTTATTATTCACTTGCTGCAGTAAATCTTACTTTTATTGTCCAAGCACTAAACAGGAAAATAAAATGGATTGATTTGAGTAACTAAATAATTCAAGCTTCAATGTGTGGTGGAAGATGGGGGAAAGGGAGGGAGGAAATATTAGGGGAGTCTGAGAAGATGTGATGCAACATTGCCCTTCAGTTTCTGAAACTACTACAGAGGTTACAACAACTTTGGTTGGATCATGAAGGGGTTGAAAAAACTGGCATCATGTTACTGAACAAGTGATTTAAGGCAATGAAAACTTTAGAAAATTCTTCTTTATTTTGCCTTCCTTTTCCTAAATATAACAGAGCTCCAAATGAGACCATTGACTCCTCTATTTTTGTTATATGAATTAATTCACTGGGCAAAAGGATTGAAATTTTGGGGTTTCGTTTGTTTGTATGTTTATTTGTTTTAATTCCTAAAGTTACAAGCCTAGCTGTGAATGAAAGAACATACCTCTAATTTTAGCACAAAGTAAACTAGTCTAGCCCATCTGGGCTACTTAAACAGGTAATGTCTCAATCTCTCTGCTCCCAAGACACACACAGAGTAATGTAGCAGTATATATAGTAGGCACTGTAGACTGAAATATCACAACTACATATTAAAGAAGCAAATTTTCAGAGAAATCTGAAGTTCCTCCTCACCTGGGCTTCACTACCTTAACAAAGCATGCACAAGGAAAGCTTGTGAAATACAAACTGGAGAGGAGTGTACTGTGTAAATGTCCTGAAAAGGCTAGTATACTTCCTAGTTTAATGATTTGTGGGCTTTTCTCCTTGGCTCAGCTCACTAGCCCATTCTTGTTCTCAAGAGAGCTCTCCCTTTTCTTTTAAATAAACTTTCCTTGTTGCTATTTCTGACCATGTATTTCTGGTGCAATCCTTGGTCTCAGGAAAAAAGAACCTAGAATGCAGTATCCTCTGAACTCAGATCCAGGGCTGGGCACTTAGCATATCCCTGCTGAGCTCTGGTCAAAAGCCTAAGCATTCTTTCCCTAACCTTTGGCTTTCTCATTGTTTCTCTGACCTCTCTGTCTAATTCAAAATGTATGACTCTCTCCATCTCTCTCTCCTGCTTCAAGGAAAGCATCTTCCCTGTCTTCTTGCTGTAGTTGATTTTTTTCCCTCTCAAACTAATAAAATTGTCCTTGGGCTTCCTTACAAGAAGAAAATCCATTCCTAAATTCTTTATTAATGAGGCTAAGAACCCAAAAAGGAATTGTGTTTTCCCCCAGAAAAGTACAATGGTATGTTCCTAGAATCCCAGTTCTCTTGGGACTGAGATAGGAACATTATAGTAAGATCAATGCTTAGCTACATAGTGAGTTCCAGGCCAGCATCAAAAACACAATGAGACTCTGTCTAAAACAGAAAAAAAATAGATAGAAACTAAAGGTCTGTACTGATGCTTATTAATGATGCCCAATACATAGGAAGGTTTTAAAAGATATCTCAAAGTAAAATTGAACGAGAGGGATAACAGCAAAAATTTGCCTAACTAGTTAGTTAAGAACTTCAAATTCAAGATTGAAAAACACTAAGAAATGGTATAAAAAGAAACAAAAGGAAAAGAAAAATTATATTTTTTCCATCTTCTATCATCTATACATTCAACTCTCCTTTCTCTCAGGTATTCACTATGTTTGGGACTCTTTATATTAAACAGAACTCACAAACTATAAATAAAAAATAGATGAATGGTTGTTAGTCAGATTTCACATTGTAACAACAACAAAAACCCAGCTCTGTTTCCCCAGATTCAATCTCCACTCTCATTCTCAGCTCTGTAGCCTTCCCTGCTGACCCTCATCCTGCTCCCATCTCCTGTGGGACCCACAGATATTCCCTTACTAACTCCCCCTGCCAAAATTTCTTGCTTTTTCCCGGCCCCCCAACTCCATGAGGCACTCCCTGCTAACAAGAACAGCTCCTCCCTGGGAAACAAGTAGGATGAGGACAGACTCACATACTTCCTACTACTCCTGAGATAAATAATTTCACACAAGCAAAATCAAAAGAAGGGGAGCACAGACCACACACACATACACACACTCACACACATCACCACCAGTAACACCACCATCACCACCAAGACAATAAGAAGAAGAATTAGCAATCATTGGTCATTGATATTTCTCAATATCAGTGGATTCAATTCTCCAATAAAAAGACACACACTAAAAGAATGGATGTGAAAACAGGATCCATCCTTTTCTGCATTCAAGAAACATACCTGAATATCAAGGATAGACATTACCTCAGAGTAAAGTGTTAGAGATATTCCAATCAAATGGACTTAAACAAGCTGGTGCAGCTATTTTAATATCTACCAACATAGATTTCAAACTAAAACTAATCAAAAGAGTTAGGAGAGGACACTAAATACTCATCGAAGGAAAAAAATCCACCAAATGGCACTGAAGTTATTAACATTTATGCCCCAAACACAAAGGCATCTAAGTGTATAAAAGAAACACTACTAAAGTCTAAATCACATATTGACCTTCACACTGATAGTGGGAGACTTCAGTACAACACTCTCACCAATGGACAAGTCTTCCAGAAAAAAACTAAACAGAGAAATATGAAAACTAACCGATGCTATGAACCAAATGGACCTAATAGGTATCTACAGAACATTTCATCCAAATACAAAAGAGTATATCTTCTTCTCTGCACCTCATGGAACTTTCTTCATTGACCACATTCTCAGACACAAAACAAGCCTTTACAGGTACAAGGAAAATGAAATAACGCCCTGCATCCTATTGGAACACCATGAATTAAAGATGTATATTAACAACAACAGAAAGCATAGAAACTGAACAGCTCCTACTGAATGATGACTGGGTCAAGGCAGAAGTGAAGAGAAAAATTAAAGACTTTCTAGAATTCAATGAAAATAAATACATATTATACTCAAACTTAAAGAATACAATGAAAGCAGTGCTAACAGGAAAGTTTATAGCTCTAGGTGTCTACATTTAAAAACTGGAGAGGTAGGTTTTACACCAGAAACTTAATAGCACACCTAAAAGCTCTAGAACAAAAACATGCAAATATACCCAAGAGGAGTAGACTGCAAGAAATAATCAAACTGAAGGCTGAAATCATTTAAATAGAACAATACAAAGGATCAATGAAACTAAGAATTGGTTCTTTGAGAAAATCAATAAGATAGACAAACCCTTATCCAAACTCACTAAAAGACAGAGAGAGACTATCCAAATTAAAATCAAAAATTAAAATGGAGACAGAACAACAGACACTAAGGAAATTCCTAGAATCATAAGGTCATACTTCAAAAACTTGCACTCCACAAAATTGGAAAATCTAAAAGAAATGGAAAAATTTCTCAATAGATATCACTTACCAAAATCAAATCAAGATCAGGTAAACTATTTAAATAGACCTATAACCCCAAGGAAATAGAAGCACTCATTAAAATCTCCCAACCCCCACCCCCCAAAAAAGTGCAGGGGCAGATGGATTTAATGCTACTAGACATTCAAGGAAGAGGGAATACCAATGCTCCTCAAATTATTCCACAAAATAGAAATAGAAAGAGCATTGCCAAATTAATTTTATGATGCCACACTTACCCAAATACCCAAACCACATAAAGATTCAACAAAGAAAATTATAAACCAATCTCTCTCACGAACATTGATACAAAGATAGTCAATAAAATACTCCCAAATCAAATCCAAGATCACACCAAAAAGATCATCCACCATGATCAAATAACCTTCATTCCAGAGATACAGGGATGGTTCAATATACAAAAATTAGAAAATGTAATTCTTTCATACATATAAAAAAACTGAAAGAAAAAAACCCACATGATCAACTCATTTGATGCAAAAATTAGATTTTGTCTTTGACAAAATCCAACACCCCTTCATGATAAAAGTCCTGGAGAGATTAATGATACAAGGGATATACCTAAATATAAAAAGGCAATTTACACCAAGCCTATAGCCAACAACAAACTAAGTGGAAAGAAATTTAAAGAAATTCCACTAAAATCAGGAACAAGACAGGGTTGTCTACTCCATATCTATTCAATACAGTACTCGAAGTTTTAGCTGTAACAATAAGATAACTGAAAGTGATCAAGGGGATACAGTAGGAAAGGAAGAAGTCAGTATCATTATTTGCCCATGATACAAGTGACCCTAAAAATATACCCAGAGAACACTTATAGCTGATAACCATTTTCAGAAAAGTGGCTGAATACATGATTAACTCATAAACTCAGTAGCCCTCCTATATACAAATGATAAATAGGCTGAGAAAGAAATCAGGGATATGCCTTTTACAATAGGCTCAAATAATATAAAATATATTCAGGTAATGCTAGACAAACAAGTGAAAGACCCACAACTAGATACTACAAGAGACGTCTAAATGGGAGGTCTCCATCAAATCCTCCTCTCAGAGCTAAAAGAATCCCAAGGAGCTTGTCCTCAAGACCCAATCACTACTCCAAAGTCAAACCATCGAGATTTGTTTGCATCTGTATCTTCATTACATGTGTTGTTTTGTGAGACAATTCAGAATTAAGCAATGACAGGTTTCATTACATCAAAATTTTAAACTTCTGAATTATAAAATAAAGTATAAACTGAGTACTGACTACATTTGAAATGTATATAACTAATACAAGATGATGATTTAGAATACCTAATGAATTTCTACTGATCTACAAAAATACAATAGGAAAATAGGGGAAAGATTTGAGTAAGTATTTCAGAGAGGAAGAAATACAAATATGCAATATACACATGAAATTATGTTCAATGTCATTGTCTGCCAAGTACAATTTAAAGCAAGGAACTACCAGTTCCACTGGTAGAAGTATATAAAGACTGGCAATGCCAAATATTGTCAAGAAGGTAGAGAGAAATTTCACTCACTAGTGGAAGAATATATGTTGGGAAACCATGTGAGAGTACAGTTTGGAAACATTTCATGAGTTTGAAGTTTTAGATCACTTAACACTCAGGAGTTATACTTTTTGTCTGCTAACAGAATAATAATCATACAGACTTACAAGTATCAACATAGGTATATAAAGTTTTAAAGCCATAATAATGTATATTATTTGTGACTATATTTTAATATTTTATAGTATATTTTATGTAAATATATTTAAAATAGCATACATGGATAAAATATACACTAATTTAAGGGTGTAGACTACCTTAAGAGAGAGGAGAATAATGCAAGCATGAAAGAGAGGGATGCAAAGAGGATTCAAATCTATGGCATTTTATTTATTACAAGTGTGAAGATATTAGCATTTATTAATTGGGTCACTGTTGTTCATTAAATTGTTCCTTATACCTTTCTGTTTGATATATTTCAAATCTAAAAAGAAATAAAATAATTCTATTCCATCCTATCCACATAAAATTCCCTCAGCATTCTGCCTGAAGAACAATGTACTGTATTTTGAATGTAATATTTCAAATAAGGTGACTAATTCTCTGATATCTGAGGGTCAGACACCAGAACAGGTCATATTTAGGTTCATATTTAGTAAAAAGGAGAAGTCTCCATGGGATCTCTCAGATTTTAACCACAATCTTGGCAGAATAACGATGGGACAAAATAAAAGGAAGAGAAATTACAAGATTGACAGTAAAAGAAATGGATAAATATCAGAGAGAACTTCTATTTACCTGTTGTCACTAATTATTTTAAATATTTTCTCCATTAGTGTGGTCCCCTTTCCTTCATTCTATCAAGATACCTTAATATGTATTAGTTCAGCAGGTATAACTGAAGAATTAGAGCATAGACTTTCAGATAACCTCAACTACTGCCCATGTCAAAGTTGGATGCATCACATTAAACTGCATCACATTTAAACAAAGATGAACTGTAAAGCAGAAGTGAACACTGAAGATTTTGTTGGAGATTTTGTGATGGTGAGTATGAAAGTGTTTTTCAAAGATCAAACACTTAATCCAAATCCTCAATAAGCATTTCTCCTCCAAAGTTCCTTTTCAACAATCAGCTGTCCGTTTGCCAGTTTCTTCCCCTTTCTTGTTTCTGTCCTCCATCAACATTTTTCCTTTCTGATGAGACCAATTTAGCTTCATCTTAGCTCTAAGTACAGAGAAGTAACTGAATTGATCAGCTTCCAACTGTCTTATCAATGCTGTCAACAAAAGTGGATCTCTTCCTGAAGTGGCAAAGACATTAGCAAGAATTGCCCTAGGAAACATAAAGAAGTACTCAGATCCCTGAAGCATTCAGATAAAATTATCAGAGTTCCCAGAATCAATAAAGCTATTACTTATTAAAAAAAAGTCAAATACCTCAACCTTGGAACTTTAGGAAACAACAATTTATGAGTCTGCAGAATAAGAGAGGGTGGCTGACATTCACTGGGTTTGACCAGACAAGTTCTACTTCAAGTTGCAAATCTGACTGGTTCTTTCATAAAGGAAAGGATCAAGTCTACTTGTCCAAAGTGATGTGGAAACTGAGGTGAAGATGCAGTTCTTGTTGGTGACAACACAGACAGAAAAGGACAAGCTCCACGATCTAAGTATATTTCATGGTTCTATTTATAGCAGAATTTTTGATATCCCATTAAGCCAAGACAGACTACATGGTTGAATTCAAAATCAGTGGATGGGTACATGTATATATCTCATGTTTATGGGAGGAAAAAGAAAGTCTTTTTGAGCAGTAACCTATCTTCCAAATCAATCTAAGTATCTGTCAATTATATTGTGGAGCTGGTCAATTGTCAGTAAACTTCCTAGCAAGTGTTTCCACTATATCTACCCATTAAATTCTAATGGAAGATGTTCTTTTCAGAATATACACAATCTTTTTTTATATAATTTATTTTTTATTTCTTCAAGTTACATCTCAATCACAATCCCCTCCTTACTCCCCCCTCCTATCTCACCCTTCCACCCTCCTACCCCTCAACCCCCCATCCTCTACCTTTTTTTTAGTTTAAGGTATATCTTTTCCCCCCAACTGCTCCCCCTTTCAGTCCTACAAATGGTTCTTTCTCTTATAACAATAAATACAATACAAAACAACAGAAATAAATAGGCCACAATTATGAGAGTTATATAGATTAGCATACATTCCCAATGTCCAGTCCATATGTATTTGGCACCCAATGTGGCCAAATATAATCTTAATTTTGTATCAATATACAAAGATCAATACCTATGTAGCCCAATACAATCTTAATTTTGCATTAATATACAATGGTCAATACAAATTTAGCCAAATATTATATCAATTTTGTATCAATATACAAAGTTATAAGTGCATATTCAATAATCTGTCCTTTTTTCTTGATCTTTCCTATACTATCTATACACTCCTACATAGCGAGAAAGAAGGATACAGAAAAGAAAAAGAGAGAAGTCCCTGGGTCTAACTTCTAAAACCCATTTAACAAGACCATTTAACAGCTTGTAGTCTCTTCCCCTAAATAACAAAATTTTCTATTATCCATCAAATAACCAAGGGGGGGGGAACACCCTCCCCACCTTCTGGGGATAGGATGTTACTCTCTTAAAATGACTTCCTGCTGATTTGGGACCTAGTAAACCTGTTTGGGGCCCAAACAAGAATGGAAAAATTGTTAAAAATGTTAATAGAACCATTTGATGTTCAGTCTTTTTGTGCTCAGCTATTTAGATGTCCTAAGAAGTTCGTAGACAGAAGCTGATCTTCAGGGCTTTACTGAAGTTCTGGCTGGAGTAGTCTGTGGAGCTGAACTATCTTAGGGATTTTGAGTTGTTGTGGTTGTAGACTTTTGAGGAAACAGCTATTGAGGAAGTCTGCAAGGCTGGATCGTGTGGGCCACTCATCTTCTTTGGTGTCTGATCTGTTTTCTGCTGAGGTTTCGTTGTCCAGTTTTCCCTGGATTCCTTGAATGGATGCTTTAAATCTCCTGGAAAGATAAGAACAGAGCCCTGCCCTAATCCTAACTCTGAGACAATTACCTTTTTATTGGGGGGGTCAGGTAATATTTTTCCTGGAGCAAATTTGGTTTTTTGACAATATATAAAGTATTACCTTTCAATCTGGATTAAAGAAGAAATTATTTTGATATTTTGGAGCTAAACAAATTTTAGTGTATATATTTTGAGATCTCAAAGGACAATTTGTTTGAATTTCAGCATGCCTTTTGTAAGTAGGTTTGAAACTTAAATCCTTCCAAATCCTATGTACCTTTCTCTGTATTTGCAATGAAGGGGATGCATAATGTTGCCTTACAAAGAAATGGGTCTAAGGGTAGAATATGCAGGCAAAATTACATTATGGCAATGAGTCAGGTATCCTAGGAACCATTCACAGGATTCTCTAACTAATCTAATTCTCATAAAACCCAAAGGGTCAGGAAGGAGTAGAAAGGTATATTTAACAAATGTTAATTATCACACAGAGAGTTTTTGTTTCTTTTTTATTCATTCACTCATCCATATTCTTCACATTTATTGAGTACTTCTGGTGAGTTCCTTATTTTACTGAGCAGACATGGAAAATAAAACAGCAGAAAAACCCATTACCTGCACAGTGCCACAAAACAGAAGAATGAAGCACTTCCAAAGATCATAGTACGGTGTGGAGAGGACAACTGAGAATTCAGAGGGGTGTTAATTTACAGTAAGATCTGAAGGATAAAAAGGATCTAGGGTCATGAAGAGCTGGAGAAATCACATAATCAAAAGGTATAAATCAGATTTTACTGTGTGTAAAATTGATGAGGAAAGCTAAAGAACCAAAAGGCATTTTATGGCAAATGTCATTGTAACTGTTTTAGAGAAAGACATAATGAGAAAGAAATCCATGGTACATAAAAAGAAAGGCGAAAGAGGGGAACAGTATACCAACACCTTGTACTCTCATAACCCTCAGCCTTGTGTTCTCTGCTGAAATTTGTATTGCTCATAGCAACAAAAAGGTGAACATACAGGTCCAACTTTGTCACTAAGGTTAAGCCACTTGGATAAGTCCCTTTTGCTTGCAGATTTCTAAATTGCTAAATAAAGAGATTGATTGAATCAGTTGTTCCCAAAGTATATCCATCAAAAATCTTGTTTGATTGATGTTTGTAAGCATTATAAGAGAGAGACAGAGACAGAGACAAACAGAGATAGAGAAAGAGACAGGTGGTCATGAATTCAGTAGGTCAATAGGGGACTGGGGATAAATGCAGTATACTCACATAAATTCTTCAAAAAATTAGAAAACAGTGAACCCTAGTCTACTTCCTACTGAAAATTACTCTTCAGCATATACAGTTGCAGCAAAGAATACAGTGTATATGTGGAATATGGACTATAATAGAAAAGGTGAATTGTGAATACCAAAATAATAAAAACAGGAAATATTTCTTCAGTATTAACTATTTAACCATGATTTAATTCTTTATGTAAAAATAAATAAGCATATTTATCTCATTAGTATTTTAATATGCATTCATCTTTATTAAATTGTAGAGTTATATATATATGTATATACATATAAAGTGTTTTAAAATACATGATTTTTATATATGAATGTTTTAATATATGAATCTATTTTATATACTTGTATACTGTGAGTCATATAAAATTCTCAGGCAAGAGGCAATAAGAATTCTCAGTGGGTAACACCACCTGCTGCCAAGGCCCACAACCTGAGCCCAATCCCCAGAACACACATGGCAGAAGAAAAGAACTGACTCCTGTAAGTTGTCTTTTGACAACCACATGTATACAGTGTCACAGAACATACTTGTGCACACACATACAGAAGCATGCACAATCACAAAATAAATAAATAAAATTCAAATTTTTAAATAGAGAGAAGTTGAATTGACCTATGTAGAAAGCCATATGAATGCTGCAGGTTGTGAAGATCATTTCTTATTCACACATTTCAAAATCCTTTGAGAAGGTGAGGAAACAATCCATGATTAAGTGTGATTGGAAAGTATGGGCAACACCAATCCTCTGTCCTTTTCAGGAAACTATCACCACACTAACTGTTTCAGAATTATTTATTATCTTTCCTCATTTTTGCATCATTTAACCAGAAAATTTATTAAAAAATTTCCTTAAGCCACTTATAATTTACCTTGTCAATGAGAATGGGAGCTTTGCCATTTCACAGGTTATTTCCCAGGTAATAGGCATGCATTTATTTAATTTGCCACATTTTCTTCATTCTTAACAAATAAAAGTGGAGTATTGGAGCAGTCCATGTGTATCTGGATAACTGAGAACATATATTTTGTCTACATGTGGTGTGACCTTGAGCAAGTGTTTGCTCTGCCTGGATCTCAATTTCCTCATCTGAAAATAAATGACTTGAGCTAGGCATTTGTTAAAGCTTCTTCCTGTTCTGATATTCTCTCTACTCTTTTACATGCTAATTTGAATCACTAGAAGTTAGATACATAACTTTAAAATTCTCTTCTCACCTACACATCCACAACATTTTCTAAATGTTCCTTTCCATTTTAAATGATAAAAATTGGACCCCGCCAGCCGCTGTGCAGTCCTGCAGCTCAGATGTGCATCGTGCTCCCACAGCTCCGCAACCCTTCTCTAAATAGCCGGAAATCCTGCATGGGATCTGGGGGCCCAGGAGGCTGGTGAAAAATGTAATTACATAAAAAAGAAGTGATTGAAAACCTTAAACTCTTTAGACTAATAATTCTTTCATTATTTTTTGCAACTTCAAATGGAGACTAAAGAATAAAATTAACAAAACATGTTGCTCTGGTTTGGTATTCTTTTGCTATGATAAACCCTGACCCAAACCTACTTGAAGAGGCTTAAAGGGTTTATTTTGTTTACAGTCCATCATCAGGGGAAACCAAAGAAGGAATTTAAGGTGGGATCCTGAAGGAAGGAATTGAAGCAGAGACCATGGAAAAATGATGCTTACCAAATCACTTTCTTTAGCTCTTTCTTTACTGGTGAATCTAGCCTGCTTAGCATTGACAAAACTTAACCAGCATGGTTGAGTGATGCCAACTTAATAGCTTATAATTTTAAGTGCATACATATAAATATTAGCTTCTCTGGATACTCGTGTGTACTTCAACTATTCCAATAACATTAGTTTCCACTAATAAATCTTTAATTACTGGAAGTTTCCCCATTTCTGTGCTCATTTCTACAAAGGATTAAAATAGAACACATTGCCTTCAAAGCTTAAAATGGGTCTGGAAAAACAAAAGCTAAATCTTTCCCCCACAGAAAAAAATAAATATTACAGAAAAAACATATATTTGGAGTACATTAGATGCCCAATAATACTTATAGTCTAAAAATATGAATGATTTTTCACATTCCTAGGATTATCTTACAAGATATCTAGGATTCTAATAACACATTCTCCTTTTTCCCATACTCCAACCCACATCCATCTAAAAGCAAGTGATGAAAATGGGTATCTATCATAGGATTAATCTACTTAAATATATTTTGCTTAATTACAACTCACTTAAATGTACACATACTTTCATTATTTTTACTAAGTTAAAACACATCTACAATCAGTATTTCAACAGCTTGGTTGAAAAATAGTTGTCAGTAACTGTAAATGCCAGAGGAACTAAGTGAAGGCATGAGAGATTTAGGGAATAGAGAGGAAAGCTACTGACAAGCTGTGAGAAGAGGGGAAAGGAGAGCAAATAAACATGGCATAAGTAGGAAGCAGTGAGACTGCAATCTTGAAGCAGAAGATCTCTCTAGGGAGTAAAATGGAGCAGGTTAAGATAGGTAAGATCTGGTCAGTCTATGATAGACTATAAACACCAGCCAGTGGCTGAAGAGATAGATGGATGGCTCAGCAGTTAAATACATATAATGCTCTTTGAAAGAATTCGAGTTCAGTTCCCAGCACCCACACAAATGGCTCACAACCACAGGTAACTCCAATTCTAGATGGTTTGATATCCTCTTCTGGCCTTCATAGCAGGTATTTTCAGTCATGCATATACCACCCCCCCATATATACACATAATTTTAAAATGTAACAGGTCTTTAAAAACACAGATGTTTAAAAACACAGTCAAAAATCTTCAGTCAATCCAAATGCCAAAAAGCCATTATAGAGACACAGGCAAAGTCCAGGAGAAAATGGATTTGTGAGATACATATGTGCATGTATGATGAATGCAAATGAGGCAAGGTAAAAAATAAGCATGG
This sequence comes from Lophiomys imhausi, assembly GCA_907164525.1. Classification (NCBI taxonomy): domain Eukaryota; kingdom Metazoa; phylum Chordata; class Mammalia; order Rodentia; family Muridae; genus Lophiomys; species Lophiomys imhausi. The sequence goes on along the minus strand of CAJQZJ010000518.1, from coordinate 1,356,937 downwards.
CAAGATTTTTCTCTTTTGTAGGCCTGCTCTAAAGGTGGAAACTGAAAATGACATTTTAATACGGTTTCATAAGACTCCACACATTTTAATCAACACTAAACATATTCATACATTGGGATATTTATACACAAATGGTATAATCAAATAAAATAAATAAAGACACATGTGCATATGTATTTATAGATATATTCTTTACCTGTATTTAACTGTGCTTCTATTAGGAGAACAGGGTTCTGCCCAAATCCCAGTGTTCCTGGCTTCAGTCAAGAAAGAAGAATTCTTCCCTGGCAATGGGCAAAAAGACACCTTGTGAGTGGTGTTGTTCTTATGTCAGTCAGGGGCAGAAGAGACACAAGTCCTTTGTTCATCCTGTTTTATGTCTAGGACAAGCCATAGACACACAGAGCCCCACCTACCACCACACAGAGCAGTGAGGGAGAAAGAAGACAAAGACCTGCAGACTGCAATGCCACCAACAGACCTGTTCTCCTATGCAGGGCACTAGATACCCTCTAGCTTCTATACTCCTCTCTCAGGACCTGCCAGAACATGTCCAGCCTGCAGTGGAAGCCACCACAATGTGAAAGTATGTGGTAGACAGAAGGCAAAGAGAAAAGTGGAGCAGCTTGAGCATTTTCTTCTTTTTTTATGTTTATTTATTACTTCAGGTTACATCTCCATTACAGTGCCCTCTTTCCACCATTCCCAGTCCCGCCCTCCCACCCTCTACCCCTCTCCCTTCCATACCACTCTTCCGGAGTGGAGTGTCCCTACATATAAGTCCCCCACCCCAGTTCGGCAGTTATATGAGGGCCAAGAGCCTCATACACTGGGAGCCTACAAGGCAGCACCACTAGGGCAAAGTGTCTCATTGATAGGAAGCAAAGTCTATGTTCTTGTTCCCTTTGGTGCATTGGCTGTAGTATAGTTATTTTGTACTATATGGCTAAAATCCGATTATAAGTGAATAGATGCCATGTGCATCCTTCTGAGTCTGGGTTAGCTCACTCAGGATGAGCTTCTCTAGTTCCATCCATTTGGCTGCAAATTGCATGATTTCGTTGTTTCTGATGGTTGAGTAGTATTCCATTGTGTAGATGTACCACAGTTTTTGGTTTTTTTTTTATCCATTCCTCAGTTGAGGGACATCTGGGCTGCTTCCAGTTTCTAGCTATTACAAATAAGGCTGCTATGAGCATAGATGAGGAAACTTCCTTGTGATTTGGTGAGGAATTATTTGGCTATATACCCAGAAGTGGTATGGCTGGGTCCCGAGGCAGAGCTATTCTAAGTTTTCTAAGGTATCGCCAGACTGACCTCCATAGTGGTTGCACAAGCCTGCACTCCCACCAGCAATGGAGGAGGGTTCCCTTTTCTCCACACCCTCACCAGCATGTGTTGTCATATGAGCTTTTGATCTTAGCCATTCTGACAGGTGTGAGATGGAATCTCAGAGTTGTCTCGAGTTGCATTTCTCTGATGATTAAAGATGCTGAGCATTTCTTCAAGTGTCTCTCAGCCATTAGGGATTCCTCCTTTGTGATCACTTAATTTTTGACCAAGGAGCCAAAACTGCACAATGGAAAAAGGACAGCATCTTCAACAAATGGTGCTGGTCTAACTGGATGTCGACATGTAAAAGAGTGCAAATAGACCCATACTTATCACCTTGCACAAAACTTAAGTCCAAGTGGATCAAAGACCTTAATATAAAGCCCGACACACTAAATTTAATAGAAGAGAAAGTGGGGAAAAGCCTTGAACTCATCAGCACAGGTGACAACTTCCTGAACAGAACACCAACAGCTCAGGATCAAAGACCAACAATCAATAAATGGGACCTCATGAAACTGAAAAGCTTCTGTAAGGCAAAAGACACTTTCATTCAAACAAAATGGCAACCTACAGATTGGGAAAATAAATCACCAACCCCACATCTGACAGAGGGCTAATATCCATAATTTACAAAGAACTCAAGAAATTAAATGCCAAGAAACCAAATAATCCAATAAAAAATTGGGAACAGCTTGAGCATTTTAAAGAGAGATAGAACCGGAAATTAGAAGGTAGAGCGTTGTTGTGAATGGCCAGCTTCACTACCTTGGGGCCATGGTGAAGTCCCAGTCTGAGCTCCCACTGAGGGCCCTGTCTGAGTCCAGGGCTAACCAGTGGCAGGGGTCAGTGTTGATATATGATGTCTGTGGTTCATATTGCCATTAGAGAACATGGAAATGGCCCTGGTCATCCCCCAGGGACATATGGATGGCCAGAGCCTATGCAAAACTGGTCCCATCCCTCACTGACTGTGGTGCTCTGGAGAGCTGTCCCCACCTCTCACCAGTGGCAGCACTTACGAGAGTTGGTCCTGCACCTCACCCAGGCAGCAGAGTGGACCTGTCCCTGGAAGCCTGGTATGGGTGAGCTAGCCGTGAGGGCATGAGTGTGGGAAAGCTGAATCTGCCAGTCAGGAATAATGCTCACAGGGTCATGAGTGTGAGAGAGCAGATGTACCTGCCCCTCACTAACTGCAGCTCTCGGGAGAGTGGGCCATATATCTCACCTGGACAAGACAGCAGAGCTAATCTCTGGTGTTAGAGGCACAGGTGAGCCAGCCCCAAGGGCAGGAGAGCTGACTTTGCCTCCTACAGATGGCAGCATTGGGTGGCCTAGCTGGAACAGTGCTGAAGAGCTGTCACCCTTGTGGAATGGATAAGGGACAGTTGGTGTGCTGACCAGCTCAGATACCACCCAGGCACTGAATTGGCCAACCCTAAAATATATATCATCTGTGAATGGTTGGGCACATGAAAGGGCCAGTCCTGCTGATCCAAAGCTGCAGTATCTCCATGACAGAGGGCAACAACAGGATAACCAAGAGGAGTCCTAGTGAGGATCCAATATTGATGGTGTCACAGAAGACAGAAACCTTGAACAAGACCATTTACTCATTGCAATGAACATTTGCAAGTGAAGATGTGTGGACAGAGGGATGTACTGTGGGACACACTGGAACATATTACAACTTCCACAATAAGATGTTTTCTAAGCTTTGTTTTGTTGTTGTTTGTTTGTGCATGTGTGTGTTTATTGGGGGAGAGTTGCAAAGGTGGAGGGCAGATATGAGGGTATGTGGAGATAAATGTGATGGAGGTGCATGATGTGAAACTCCAAACAATCAAGAAAAAGTTGAAGAAGAAGAAGGAGGAGGAGGAGGAGGAGGAGGAGGAGGAGAAGGAGAAGGAGAAGAAGAAGAAGAAGAAGAAGAAGAAGAAGAAGAAGAAGAAGAAGAA
>CAJQZJ010000518.1:1324454-1353637 GCA_907164525.1 Lophiomys imhausi | reverse complement strand
AAGAAGAAGAAGAAGAAGAAGAAGAAGAAGAAGAAGAAGAAGAAGAAAGCTGAGAAAGTCATGGGGAGCAAGCCAGTAAAACATCCTTCCTCTATGGCCTCTGCTTCAGTTGATGCCTCCAGGTTTCTCCCTTGAGCTCCTGCCCTGACTTCCCTTGGTAATAAATTGTAACATGAAAGTTATAAGATGAAATAAACCCTTTCCCCCAATACACACACACAAAAAAAAAGAAGAAAGAAGAACTAACAGCACACAAGAATTAACAACACACAATTTGAAGATTATGTGTTTACAGGTCATTGTTCGGTGGGAATTCATGCTGAGTACTATAAGCCTAGCCAACTATCTGTGGATTGGGAGGTCATATACCATACAGGAAAACCTACTACAACCATTTTCCTAAATCAATATAACATCTAACTATACTCTAAATATTTATCTCTATGCCCACAGATAAATGTATCTTTCATCCCTCACCAAAGAGGCATTTTTGTAGCAGACAGAGTCTACAACAGAGATCCATAAACAATCAAAATGTAGAGAATAAATGACTACAGGGAAGCCAACCCCAAATGATACATCTACAACACAACCCTTGCACCTAAGATGCAAGCAACATTGTGGAAGGGGTATCAAAAGATTGTAAGAGCTAGAAGACCCAGGGTGCTAGCTATGAGATAGTGTCCTTTGACATTAGAGAGAAGCTATAGCCATGACACACCAAAAATATGATTGCCTAAACAATATTAGCATAACTATAAAACAAATTGCCATGTTAAAAAAGATGAGAGAAATTTCACAAGGTCTTAACTCTAGATGAAAAATTTCTGGTAATTAGTGGCTACTGAGAGACATAGAATCAGTCTTCTTCAAGGGAAAAACCCCTAGTTGGTTATCCAATCTCAAGTAGTCACATATACATACATACAACACTAAATGGACTTAGCAAGTTGTAGTTATATATGCATTTATGCCTATAAGTCTCTCTCTCTCTCTCTCTCTCTCTCTCTCTCTCTGTGTGTGTGTGTGTGTGTGTGTGTAACAATAATAACTGAATAAGAGTTCAAGAATTTGAGATGGAGTCAAGGCAACAAAGGAGGAATTTGAAAGAAAAGATTGAAAGGTGCAAATCATGAATATATAGTACTCATGTATGAAATTCTTTAAGAAATCTTTTAAATTAGTAACATGAACAAGGACTTCACCAATGGGCACGTGGAAGAGATAAATCTCACAAACCTTAAGCCTAGACAAATAACTACAAACTGAGAGTGAGAGAAACAGTCTTACCCAGGGAAGAACATACTAATTGGTTACCCGTTGGAGGATGGTCTAATACATTGGTTCTGAGAGGCTAGTTTCAGTGCTGGGGATCTAGTTACTGTGCTTTCTGAGACACTCTATGTTTGGTTAATAAAAGTTGCTGATAGTCAATTAGCTGGGCAGCCTGGTACCTAAAACAGAACCCTGGACATTATACATAGAAGCCCTCTTTCCACCAGGAGACATGGAAGCAGACCAATGTGTCTGAGAGCTCTGGAAGGTATAGCAAGCTACATGATGGATTGGGATTAGGTAGTCTGGGATTGATTTGGGTGAGCTAGTTGAGAATCTGTTCAGCTAAGGAATAAGCATTGAAACATCAAAAGGTCTTGGTGTTTTTTATTACTGGCGTAAAGGCCTCCACAAGTTTCAGGTTGAAAGGCCTGCATGCCTACAGGTTTCTGGCCACCGACCTCATGGCAGGCCCCGGTGGCTACCCTGCCAGGCTGCTGCCAGCTGTTCCACTGGCCTAATACAACAGTTTAAAGTTATTAATAAATATCCTCCAGCTTCCCCGTCAGGCCTGCAGATCTCTTGCCAGGCTGCCAGCTGCTCTGCTGGCTTAATATAACAACTTATAATTGTCAATGAATGTATTAGTTAACAGAGTTTAGGTTGCAAGTGGTGAAGGCCACTCTTGGTCCAGGACTTTATTCCCAGGATGGGTCAGGACACCAGTTAAGGCAAGCCAGTCCTGCCAGCCTCCCACCAGCCCACTAGCTACTCTGCCAGGCTAACATTATAGTTTATACTTAATTAATAAATATAATTAATAACTAAGTTTCAGTTTCAATTACCTAACACCAAATTGCAAGCCCTGAAAACATACATACAAGTGAAATTTTACAAACTGAACAGGTTGGCCCTTAGGGGTTCTCTGGAACCACACATTGCCTCAAATCACTGGAACTCTGGAATTATGGCACTAAATTCTATGACCCCTTCAAACTTTCATCTATCATGCCTGCAAAAAGCAGTACCACATGAACAATACTGACAATATCTGCTCCAAGCTGAGAATGAAGTCTGGTTTCAGATCACAGCTAAATTAGCCTCTGTGTGCTGACCACAAGGAAACACTTTCTTAGATGGTAATTTTGTGCAACGAACCTCTTCAGAGGGAATTATCAGTTTAGGCTCTCTCTTTTCAAATGAATTTGTATTTTTTCAAGATGGAACCATAAATTAGTGGGGTCTTAACCTTGGTATGCCTTTTCTATTGCCCCAATACAGAGCATGAGATCACTCTTTAATGATGCTTACCCCTAGCAATTGTAGCTGTGTCTCAACTGCCTTGCTTGTCTACAAGTTTAAATTCTTTCACTTCCCAACCAAATGACACAGTTTTCACACTTTTCTGCTCCACGTATTACTCACTCATGTAGAACTAAGGACCTACATTAAAAGACCAGAAAGGGCATAAATAAATTATTTAATGGTGCAACACAAAAAAGTTTGAAACACAAGAAGGAACCAAAACTAAACTTAGCAGATGGCAAGAAATTAAAAAAAAAATCACAACAGAAACTAAAGAAACAGAAACAGAGAAAACAATACAAAGAATCAACTAATCTAAGTTCTAGTTATTTGAGAAAGTAGAGAAAGTAAACAAGATTAACAAACCCCGAGTTCAATTAACAAAAAGGAAGAGAGGACTCAAATTACAGAATCAGAACAGAATAAGGAAACATCACAACAGATACTGAACAAATACAGAATATTATAAGGGAATGCATTTAAATCCTATAATCCATTAAGTTTGAAAATATAAAAAAATGGATGGATTTCTTTATTCAACTAAACTATAAGTTAAACCAAGAAATGACCAACAACCTAAACAGAGCCATAACAAAGAAGTAGACTGAAACAATGGAAAAATGTCTTCTGACTAAAAATGTGTCCAGGTCCAGATGATTTTACAGGAGAATTCTGCCATATTTTCAAAGAACTATCAAAAAAAATCTTTATATACCATTCAAAACAAAATAAAAAAAAAAAAAAAACTAAAAAAGAAGCAGAAGGATCACTCCCAAACTCATTCTATGACACCGGTATTACTTCAATATCCAAACCAAGTAAACATAAACTACAGACTTGGTATCTCTGATGAACATAGACACAAAATAAAATCCTCAATAAAATTCTAGCAAATTGAATATACGCACTATAAAGGAGATCATGGCACCATGATCAAGCTGGCTTTATCCTGGAAATGCAAAGTAGTTTCAACATGTGTAATTCAATAAATATAATAAATCAAATAAATGGACCTAAAGACAAAAATCACATAATCGTCTTAATAGATGCAAAAAATATCTGACAAAATCAGACATAGTTTCAAGTTTTAGAAAGAGTAAAGATGAAGGAGACATATCTCAATATAATAAAATCTAAGGTAAACCAACAGACAACAATATCCTAAATGGAGAAAAATTTGAAGCTCATTAAAATCAAGAACAAGAAGGGGCTGGTCATTATTCCCAATCCTTTTCAATATAGTTCTGGAAGTACTAACCTAAATAATAAGTCAATAGAAGAAAATTAAATGTATATAAATAGGAAAAGAAATAAAATTATCCCTATTTGCAGATGATATAATTTTATACATAAGAGATCCTAAAAATTCCATCAGAAAACTTCCATAAATCATAAAGTTCAGCAAAGTGGCTGTGTTCAACTTACAAAAGCTTTTAAAAAGTCTTTTTATACAATAACAACTCTCAATAAGAAAAAGATTGTAGACACATTCCCATTTACAAAGACAATAAAATATCTTGGAGAATACTGGATGGATTGCTTTTCCTGATCTCAAGCTATGTTACAGAGCCCTAGGAATGAAAGACATATATTCCTGACATAAAACAGACAATGGAAATTAATGTTATACAATTAATGACCTAAACACGAGTACCCATGACTACAGCCATCTGATATTTGACAAAGAGGTAAAAACATACACTAGAGAAAAAAACGTCCTCAGCAAATGATGCTGGTGTCAGAACACAGTCCAAGAATGGAGTCATATGAAAGGAATTCTGAATGCTAGTGAGAACACTCCAAGAAAACAAGACAAGAGTCTTGTGATCTTAGTTTCTTCAAAATCATGAGGTTGTTATTGGAATATGCTTTTATGCCCCTCTCAGGTATAGCAAATAGAAGTGAGTTTACTTTAGATTATTCATTACAAGTGAACATTGCTATTTGTTTATAGGCCTCTATGGAAAAACATGTTTTGCTACATGTGACTTGTTCTTGTGATTGAACACCTCACTCATGTGATTCTTCTTAACTCTCAGAGTATATATTCTCCAAGGCTCTGAATAAAGTTAATTATTTTATTTTCTCATTGCATGAGACTTTAGTCCACCTAATTATTAATCTCCATTTTCCAGGACCTACCACCTTCAGAGTGATAAACAGCTGGGGAAATGGGATGTCCCCATGTGGAAATATGAAATTAGACTCATATCTATCTTCCTTCATTAAAAAATAGAATCAAGTAGAACAAAAACCTCAATTTGGAGCCTGGAACACTAAAATTGGTAGAAGAAAATATAGGCCATACCCTATATAGGAAAGGGTTTTATGAACAGGCCTATATTTGCCAAGGAATTAAGACCAACAATTGAAAATTATGAGCTCACAAAATTAAAAAGTTTATGTACAACTACAGAATGAATCAATTGAGTAAAGAGAAAAGCCACAGAATGGGAAAAAATCTTTGTTGGCTATTCATTTGACAGAAGATTAATAAACAGAATATGGAAGAACTAAAAAAAGAGTGAAGAAAACAAGTGATCCAATTAAAAATAGGCTAGGACAGCAAGGCAGTGGTACACATCTTTAATCCCAGCACTCAGGAGTCAGAGGCAGGTGGATCTGTGAGTTTGAGGCCAGCCTGATCTATAGAGTGAGTTCCAGGACAGCCAGAGAAACCATGTACGGGGAAAGCAAAAAAGGGGGGAGGGGAGGCTAGGGGTCTAAACAGAGAGTTCTCAACAGAAGAAATAAAATTGTGTAAGACCTCAAAAAGTATTCACTGCCCTTAAGCAATTAAGGAAATGCAAATTAACACAACTTTGAGATTTCATCTCACTCCAGTCAGAATGGCTAAAATCAACAAAACAACTGACAACAAATGCTGATCTGGTTATGGAGAAAGGAGGGGTCAGGCACTCATTTGCTGTTGGTGGGAATGCTTGTTTTGTTCTCATTTGGTTAGTGCGAGGGAGGCTCAGAGCCTGGCTTTGAATGCTGGGTCCCTTGTTTCCTCACAACCACTCCCATGGCACCTGCCCCAGGAGGACCCCCCAGCTGCCTGGCTCCCTCTGCTTGCACTCTGTCTCCATGCTTGTCTTAACTTTACCCTGGGGCCCTTGTGTCTCCTCCTCCTAGACAGAGCCTTCTCAGTGAGTTCTTCCCCCAACCGGGTTATAAGAAACAAACTCCTCTCCCTGAGGAATGCAAACTGGAGCAACCGCTTTAGAAATCAGTTGGAGAGGGGGCTGGAGAGATGGCTCAGCGGTTAAGAGCACTGGCTGCTCTTCCAGAGGTCATGAGTTCAATTCCCAGCAACCACATGGTGGCTCACAACCATCCATAATGAAATCTGGTGCCCTCTTCTGGCCTGCAGATATACCTGCAGACAGAACACTGTATACATAATAAATAAATCTTAAAAAAAAAATCAGTTGGAGAATCTCAGGAAACTACAAGTAAACCTACCATATCACCCAGCTATACTATATGCCCCAAGAACTCAACATTCTATGCCAGTGATACTCGCTCAAAGATGCTCACTGCTACCTTACTCACAATATTGAGGAAATGGAAACAACCTAACAACTTAAATGCTCTTTAATAGATAAATGGATAATGAAAATGTGGTAAATATACACTATATAATGCTTTTCTGCTATATAGAAAAGTGAAATCATGAAACTTGCAGGTAAGTCGATGGGCCTACAGAGATTATATTGAGTGAATTATTCCAAACCCAGAAAGACAAACTGCACATAAATCTGTAGCTCCTAACTTGAAATGGACAGATGTAAGTATACAACATGGAGTAACAACAGAAACCAAGAAAGTATAAAGAGTCTGTTGATGTGAGGAGAGGAGGGAAGGAAATAGCAGAATGCAGGTAATATGAAGTGGGAAGTGGAAAAAGAAGGAGGGGAGCTTCAACTAGGAAGGAGAAAGGGAGGTCAGTACACAATGAAGAGTAATAAGGGGCGAATAACACCAGAGTTGTTTGATAAAGCTTCAACGAATCATATTTTATATTTACCAAAACTTATACACAATAAGTTCATTATATTTATATCTGTATCAGACAGACAGACAAACAGACGGACAGACAGACAGACAGACAGACAGATAGATAGATAGATAGATAGATAGATGAGTAGATAGGAAGGTAGGTAGATAGATAGATAGGTAGTTGATGGATAGATAGCAGATAGATAGATAGATAGATAGATAGATAGATAGATAGATAGATAGATAGATAGATAGATAGATGAGAGAGAAAGATAAATATCTTGAGGTTATGCTACTAAGGCTTGACAGTGCTTATGATTACAAGAATCATGGACTAACACAAATGCCAATATCAAGTACAAAAAAACTTTCAAATGGTTGGTCGAGTAGCCCAAGTGACTCTCCAAAACAATGTAGACTATTGATGTAGCCCTTGCTGGCCTCTCAGAGCTGGAAGGTAAGCACTAACTAAAGAGCCCTCTTCACTTAGGCATGGAACTTGGGTAATTTGAGCTGCATCTAATCTGAAAGCCTTCTAAACATGGCCTAGCTGCCATGTTTCCAGAAAATGATGTGCAAGCTACCAAGGAATGGAAGAAATTAATAGTCCTACCCAGTTGTATTCCCTATGAATCATAACAATGACAAGCATGGCAAGATATTCCTAAAAGTGCAATAAGTGGCATTCACATATCAGTGGAAATCAAAAGCCGTTTAATTGTAAGGCCTCTCAACAGGAGAGAAATAATATCTGGTATTGGCACTAGAAACCTAGCCAACTTCCTGAGGCTAATGAGATCATCGGCCTTACAAAATAATCTACAGTTGTCACTTTGCTAGACCAACATACATTCCTTACTACATTCTAAATCTTATCTTTATACCCATAGATGAATGTAGCTACCATACCACTGGAGGTTGCTCAAGTGTGCCTAGTTTCAATTCCAAACCCAACCCATGGAATTCAGTTTACATTAGAAGTCAAAGCTTTGATGAATGTCACAGTTGGAAGCCGAGTAAGAAAGCTTAAAGGAAGATACAATATTCTAATTGACTTGCTGTACCTTTAATGTAATACATTTGTCACATTAAATTATTAATGAGAAGTGAATACTTGACTTGCTGCCCTGAAGAGAAAATAGGTCATTTAAAATAGTAGTGTTCCTTTTCAGTAATGAGTCTGGCAGTTTAGGGGCAGAGTTGTCTAAAAAATATTCCCTTTCTTAACCACTGCATTTCCCATGCCATTTACTTCTTTAAGATAACATCTTATAGTTATTTAAGTGGGGAGAAATAGTTGCTTTATTTGGAGCTTAGTTATGTTTTAATTTAATATACAAGTATATGTAATATATGTTTTTCTAGTATTTTAAATAAGCATATACTTATGATTATGACAAAGAATTTTCTAGCCCTGCACTACTATTTGAGTATTTTCTTCCAATCATGTCACTTGTTTACTTTTTATACTGCTAAACTGCATAGCTATTAAATTAAGGGTTTGATATATGGCTTATTGAAACTACAAAAAAAAACTATGTTGACCTATGTACCACCAAAATAGTATATATTTAAGGTAACATTGCACTGACTACACTCTTGAAACATTACACTGAATAATATTTATTAAACAAATGGGCTTTTTAGAAAATAGAGGAGGAAGAAAGAGCATAATGTTGAAAGTCAAAATTTGAAACCACTCTTTTAAGAAAAAAAAAAAAAAACGCCGGGCGGTGGTGGCGCACGCCTTTAATCCCAGCACTTGGGAGGCAGAGGCAGGCGGATCTTTGTGAGTTCGAGGCCAGCCTGGTCTACAAAGTGAGTCCAGGACAGCCAGGGTTACACAGAGAAACCCTGTCTCGAAAAACCAAAAAAAAAAAAAAAAAATGGGATCCCACTTAATGTATTTCATTTTCATTTAGAAACCCACTACTGCCACACCACCTGACATCTCAAACCCTGTTTCTGCTTCTTTAAACTATGTGTATTCCACCCCTCAGACACTGAATTCCCTCCCCCAAGATACATAGCATTCTACTCTAAACACCCTATGTGCTTAATAAATATTCATTGAATTCAGAGTATGGCACTTATCTAAGTGCATATAAGTTCATGAATTTATGTTTTTGAGAATCTTTACTACCCATATGTGAACACCAATTCTCAGTATCTAGAAATAGACAGTGATAATAAAAGTATTCAACAATGGGGCGTATATGTGTCTAATGTCTTGTGGAAGGATGGTGGGAGTATCATTTCAGCTTGTTATAAGGAACATTGGGAGGCTTATTGCAATGCTCTTTCCATAAGCCTTCCTACTGGGACAACACATCTTGTTTGATGGGTTCAGCAAGGAGCAATTAGGTTTTTTTACATAGGCTACATTTCTTGATCATGTCTGTGCTGTGTTCATTATGCTCATTCCCTCGACATCAATATGTACATATTAAAGAGCACCCAATGCTTTGTGAGGTATTATGGAAACTCTCTTAGAGGAATGCAGATATTTTTTCATTACCTCTGATTATGTACAGCTCTTCCATGAAAAACAAGATATTACATTTTCTGAAATAGAGTCCTCTTAGCATTCCTGTATTCTATCTCCTAAAACTAAGGTTCACAGTTGAAGAAAAAACTTACCTGGAACGATCAGAAATAGGTATAATCTAAAAATTTTCTGGAGTCATAATCCCAGGAAAATGACTGAGAACTTACATATACAGAGGATCATATAAATGGGCACGTTAAACATAATCAAAGAAACAGACTATGCCTTGTTGATATTTATTCTTCCTCAATGAAGGTTAACCCAGATTTGATCACTGACCACTGAGGCAAAATAGTACTATGGCTTTACTCCCTACTATTCCCCCTAATATAGTTATTATTTATTACCTTTGATTTAGTTTTGTATTCAGTAAGATATTTGAAATGTTTCATGATTTTAGGTGATAAGTACATGATCAATACATAGAATTTTAATGATTAAAATTAGTATTACAGATCCAAAATTCATGATAAACCAAGGAATGATATATAATATAAATATTTGAATAGAGATCAATAATAGATATGACAGTTGTGCACAAATTAGCTATATGCTTCCTTTTAGGAAATGCAAGAAGAGAAAAAAGTTAATTATCAACAGTTGCTATCTAGTAACAAAGGTATTCATATGAACTAACTTTGTCCTAACACTAACTTGAAGAATTATTGGAGGAATCATTTTGCAAACAAAAAAGAGAGATCAGCATAATTTTTCCCATTTGTTCTCAACAAGTTGTACTTCAAAAACAACTATGAAAAATTGTTGATCTTGAGTCCATGTGAGTTCCCAAGGGAGAAATTCTAGAGAAAAGTTCTCTTGTGCTGTCTTTTTGTTTACTGTTATTTATAGGTATGAACATGGAAATCTAGTTCTGCATGCATGGCTCCCTGATGGGAAGTGTCTATACCAACTGCAAATAGGAGACATAGTTTAAAATATACATTTTAAAAATCCCATTCCAGACCTACTCAGTCAGGAAGTATGGGACATGGACCTAATAATCTGTGCTTTAATAAGACTCTGAATAATTCTGATTAACTCTTATATTCAAGGATCACTGGCTTGGTCAAACCTGTCAGAAATCGTCATTGTAGGATAGTTATGTGAGGTTACTTACTGTTCCTTTGGGTCTGTAGGTTGTAGGAAAGTTATCTTGTACTATATGGCTAAAATCCAGTTATAAGTGAATACATTCCATGTGATTCTTTCTGAGTCAGCTCACTCTGGATGTGCTTTTCTAGTTCCATCCATTTGGTTGCAAATTGCATGATTTCCTTGTTTCTGATAGCTGAGTAGTATTCCATTGTATAGATGTACCACAATTTTTTAAATCCATTCTTTGGTTGAAGAAGGGCATCTGGGTTGTTTCCACTTTCTAGCTATAATGAATAAAGCTTCTATGAAAAATTTTAGACAATATATTTTGATCATTTTCCCCTCTTCAGTTCTTCCCTACCTTCCTACCTAACTTCATTCTGCTTTTTCTTCACTTTCTCTCCTTCAAAAAAGAAAAATAAGAAACACACAAAAAAATCACAAAAATGAAAATCAAAACAAAGATCAATAAGAAAAAAATCTAAAAGAAAAATGAAACAAAGTCCACAAAAATACTATTGTGTTCTGTTTGTGTTGGCCAACCACTCCTGACCATGGGCCTGCCCTGAAGTGTGGTTGATATACACCCAGTGAAACACCACTGGAGAAGATAATATTCCCTTTGCCAGTACATGCCAATTGCATAGAGCTTCGTGGTTAGTGGTAATACTGTGTCTACTTACCCTTCTCAGTGCTGTGCCCCCATCTACCTTGAAGTTGTAAAGGATTTGTGAATACTACCAGTCTCTGTCAGCTCTTACGTGCATCAGTCCTGTTGTGCCTGGAAGACACTGTTTCCTCAGGCTCTTACATTCCTTATGCCTCCTCTTCCTGGGCCCTGAGAGGAGGGATTTAATGAAGACATCCCATTTAGGACTGGATATTCCAAAGTTGCTTGGTCTATATACATTGTCTAGTTGTGAGTCTTTGTGTTAGTTCCCATGTAATCACAAGAAAAAGTTTCTCTGATGTGTTGAGCAAGATACAGATCTATGGGTGTAACAGGATGGCATTAGGAATCATTTTATTGCTATGTTCCTTTAGCAGAATAATGAATAGTACTAGCTTTTTTCCTAGGCCAAAGACTTATCTAGTCTCAGGTTCTTGGCCACTTTGGCAGCATCAGTTATAGGTTTCATCTCATGAAGTGGGCCTCAAATCCAACCAAAAAGTGGTTGGTTACTACCATAATAAGTGTGCCACTTTGCACCACTATATTTGGCAGGCAGGTCACTCTTATAAGTTGCAGAGGGTGTAGCTGGGTGATATTGATTATTACTTTTTCTTCCAGTAGAATGTAGAGTATCTTCCAATCAAACTGAACATTATATGTTCATTCTACCTACATAAGTGAAGATTCTTCTTGCAGTAGATGGGAATTAACACAGAGACTCACAACTAGAAAATGTGTGTAAAGTAAGAGACTTGAAATATTTTAACAACTTTGATTTAGTGATTAACTCAACCTCAATCTTTAAAGAAATAATAAAAAAGTTACTTGAGACTTACAAATGACAACAGCAAGAAATTTACAGATGGAAGACGGAGTCATGAAGGAAGGAATCAATTTCTCAGTTCCAACACTACTATATTCTGTGATGATCAGCCAATAAGTACATGGCACACACATACCAAATAACCAAAATGTGTCAAACCTACCTTCCCTTGATCCTCTTGTTAACTGAATAGTTGACTTAACTTCTTGGCTTTACTTTAAAACTTAGCTTTAGCTTTGTTGTCATAATAACATTTTGAGGAATATTCAACTCATTCTGCCTCACAGAAGAAAATGGAGGGCTTAACAAGAATTATTCATAGTAATATGCTATTATATATAAAGTTTCATGAATATATTTAAGATTATTATAATATGACTGGATATATTATGAATAATTTGTTATACTCAAAGGTGTATTCATTAACATATTAAACATTTATGAAGATATTTAAGTGTAAAGCCATTCCTGGATATCCTCAAAGGAATTGATTCCAGGACAATATATCAAAATGAATGGTTATTCAAGGTACTTACATAAAATGGAACATTATTTACATATTATCTATGAATATCTTCCCATGTGTTTTAAATTCTATCTAGATTACTTGTAACACCTAAGGCAGAATAAACATTATATTAATACTTACAATACCACATTGCTTCCAGAATAAAGACAAGAAAAATACTGGTACATGTTTGGGACAGATAAGTTTATTCTGAATATTTTTGGTCCTGTATGTATGAAATGTACATATATAGAGGGCCAACTTCATTCACTATATTCAGTATTTGAAGACTGTATTCAAGAGTATATTGAAGAAAGTATTTAATACTATAGTCAAAGTGTATTCAATACTATAGTCAAAATACCTTGAGTACATTTATAGTGTATTCAAGAACATT
This sequence comes from Lophiomys imhausi, assembly GCA_907164525.1. Taxonomy (NCBI): domain Eukaryota; kingdom Metazoa; phylum Chordata; class Mammalia; order Rodentia; family Muridae; genus Lophiomys; species Lophiomys imhausi. The sequence goes on along the minus strand of CAJQZJ010000518.1, from coordinate 1,341,008 downwards.
CTACTTAAATTCAACATTAAAGTATTTAGTTCATAATTTCTAAAGTACATGTATTGAATTGCCAAATTATTCCATTTTCCCTGTTTATGAATCTTTTTATTTGTATCTCATATTGCTCAAAAATAAAAATGAAACATAATCATGTATAATATTTGTCTACCTTAGTCTTTGACATAATCCAGATTAATCTTGGCTCAATTTAAGCATGTAAAAATATACATGAAGCTATAGGAAGTTGGCTTTTTTGGAATCATAAAAATAGGAATATACATATATATATATAATATAATACAATCATATCACTTCACCAGGTACAATAGTATTCTTTGGTTCTAAATATAACTAGTATAAGAAAGTCACTATCTTAGTAATACATATTACTATGTGAACTATGTTGTTAAGTTTTCAAATTAGGAGTTTTTTTAAGAAATAGCAAGTAAAAAACTAAAGCTTCTGCTTGACAAGGCAAAGTAAACAATTGCTGGAGTAAAAAGCCTACAGAATGGGAGAAAAACTTTGCCAGCTATTCATGTGAAAACGAATTAAAATAACCAGAACACAAAAAGAACTAAAAATAAACCAAAAATCCAATCTATAAATGGTCATATTCAGTAAGTAACCCATTTTTAACACATAATATTAAAATGTTCAAGAAATACATGAAAAAAACATTTCTCATCATCAGCTAGCTCATAAATGAACTTCAAATGACACTGAGATTCCATCACATTCCGGTCAGAACAGGAAGTCAAATAACAAATGCTGGTAATGATACAGAAGAAAAGAAACTTTTTATGTACTGTTGGTGGAAATATAAATCAATGTATCCACTATGGAAATCATTATAGAGGTCCTTCCAAAAAAACTTAAAACATAACTACCATGTGACACAACTCTACTACTTCTGAATATATACAAAAAATGAATTCAACTCAGCATAAACTAGATGTGGGACTTTAGTGGCCCAGGGTTATGGAAGAAAGGTCCAGGAAGCTCCAACCCTGGAAACCTCTAATGTGAGACTGGCAGGAATTGGCTACCTCCCTGATTCCAATCTAGTGCCACAAAGCTGGCTCCTCACCATCAAGAATTTATTACCTTGACAGTTATCAAGTTTCACTCCTTGTTTGACCTTATAATGTTTCTCCCCCGGACCCTACAGCCCCTGAGTATGCAAGATGAAGCATCTTCCAACACCCCTACCTTGGCCAATGGTACACGGCCACATAAATCTTCCCCAGAGATTGGTGACCTCCCCAGGGGCATAAATACCCCTGTTTTCCCCCCAATAAGCCAAACCAGTTCTCCAAAGCTATTCCCTGGGTGTGTTCATTACCGGCGTACTCGCCCCCTCACACTACTAGACCCACCAACCCTGTCTAAACTTCATACCCTCCAGCCCAGCCTGGCTCACAATGGGTCTGGTTCCCAGAGGGAGAAGCAGATGCAGGGCAGCAACTTGAGATATCTGGACACATATATACTTTGCAGCACAATTCACAGTAGTATGGTTATGGAATCAGCCTAGATGCCCACCAATGGTTGAAAAGAGAAATAAAATGCAGCATATGCATAACAGTATATTATTTAGTCATAAAGAAGCATAAAATTATATCATTTGCAGGAAAATGAAAAGATGGAACTGAAGATCATCATATGAAGAGGAAAAAGTCATTGCAAAAGAAAAATACTGCACATTTTCTCTCATATATAGAATCCAGATTTGGTTTTAAACAACATGAAAGTAAAAGTGGGATGATCTGTGAGCAAGACGGACCAGTAAGAGGATAAAAGAGAGTGAAAGGAGAGACTATATCAAGTTACATTGTATAGATGTATGAAAAGATAATAAATATGAAAAAATAAATAAAACATGCTACTAATAAAAATATTTTTGAGACTGAGTCTCATGTGGTTCAGTCCAGCCAAGAATGACATCTAATGCCTGATCCTTCTGCTCCCACCTCCTAAATTCTAGGATTACAGGTATGTGGCATGAAACCTGGTACAAAAAAAAAGATGGTCAATAAATGTCATTCACCTTACCCTGTATTACCTCTGGGACCAGTGTTATGTCACAACACATATAAAAAAAATAAACTCATGAAGATGACACAGAACTTTAAAATATTCAAGAAAAAATGTCAAGTTATATTTAACAGAATTGTTTTATGGAAGATTAATGTATGATTCATTATTAAAGTGTTCCCATTGAAAATATTAAATAAGCAAACAATCAAAAATAAGAATAAACACCTACAGTCAATAAAATTCAATTATATATGAAGGAATATGCTACATTTTGCCAGATAGCCTTATCACAATTCTCAATAAAATATGGAAAATCAAATCACACAAATAGATTTTATTTTGGACAGCCATACCCTTGTAAACTAAGCATATGAAGACTTTGTGTTGGAGATGAGATTTGGCAGATCCTATTTTGATATTCCTCTTACCATACCCCGATGAACAAACCACAGAATCTACTCAGAAAAGTGAAAATATATAGTTGGAGATTTCTAAGCTCACCTGTGTGTTCAGTGCTATAGAAATCTCCCTCCCAAGCACAGCCTCTTGGAATGAGGCTCTTTCTCTAGGTTCACTATGCTTCCAGGGCCAGCACAGTTCTTGTCCATTTGTTTTGGGAGCATTTCCCAGGAAGGGGAATCCATGCACAGAAACACATACAGCTAAACCAAAAGGATAACCCAGGCAATATTATTATTTTCAAAGGGTACAGATATTGTTTGGATGATTAGGTTGAAGAGCTGATGAAGAATGACCCTCATATGTAATTCTATGATAGAAATATGGAAAAGAAACATTCTAAAATTGGAGGTTTCCTCTCTTCAAGAATCCATGATCTTAAGAAGTCAAAAGAATTTAAGGAAAGCCTTAAAAATCTAGAGACTTCACATGTTCATAGATCATAAACATTATGTTGTTAACATTCTCATTTTCATTCTTTCTCTCTCTCCCTCCCTTCTTCCCTCCCTCCCTCCCTCCTTCTCTCTCTCCCCCCAAATGCAAGTGTGGGCATGTATTTCCATAGATTGCCTCTGAGGGTCAACTGACAACACCAGGTGTTGGGCCTACCCTGCAACCTTGTTTGAGACAGGGTTTCTGATTGTTCGCTTCTGTAAATGCTTGGTTAGTTGGGTTCTTATCCAAGAACTTTGCATCTACCTCCCATGTTGCAGTAGGAGCACTTGGATTACAAACACATGTTACCATAACCAGCTTTACATGAGTCCTGTGAACTCACACTCAGGTCCTTGGGCTTACATGTTTACCTACATAAACATGTCCCCAGACCTCTAATAATTTTATTTTTTTCCTTTATTTTTTATTTTTTCAAGTTACATCTCAATCACAGTCCCCTCCCTATTCCTCCCCTCCAGTCCCACCCTCATCCCCCATCCTCTTCCCTTTTTTTTCTTTTAAGTTTAAGATATATCTTATTTCCCCCTACAGTTTTCCCTTTCAGTCCAAAAAATGGCTCTTTCTCTTATAATAATAAATACAATACAAAACAACAGAGGTAATTAGGCCACAGTTATGAGGGTTATATGGCTTAATGTACATTCCCAATGTCCAGTCCATATGTATTTGGTACCTGACTTTAACATTCTACTATCTAAACATCTCCATGAGTTTAAAGGTCTATATCTGACTCAACATTCATACTAACTTGCAACACAATTTTAAAAGTATCTTCTTAGATCTATAACACCCTCTTGATTCCTAAACAACTCAAAATTTAACTATGAGACTCTAACTATCTGTTCTTCAACCACCTCAGAGACCTGAGAGGGATAAATATATCTGATTTTATAGGAAGTACAGGGCCTGCAGCTTCCCAAACTAAGAAATGACATACCAGTGGCTGCCTGGACAGTTCCCATTGTCTCTCCATATATTACCGCATCGATCTTCAGTTGTTTGGCCCCATTTCTCTGACAGACATTGATTGTAGAGCAGGGGTTATGAAGGACTTACCTACCCTGTCTTGGCAGAGCTAGGCTGTCGACTTACCTGCTTCCAGGTTTTGTCCTTTTTGGACAGCATTCTGTCTACAGTTGGAGCAAGGGGCTTTTCCTACCAAGAGATAGGCTTGCGACTAATTCAATCATCTCCCACTGGAGATTCTTCGATGCTCATCTTCTACTTGGAGGAGAATAGGGGGTACTGTCAGGAGTTGATATGTCTTGATATAAAAAAATCTAAAGTTATGAAAACATCTTTGAATGCCATATTCTGCAGATCTCTTGAGGTTTTTGAAGAGGCCCTATCTATCTCTTATATTAGGGTAAGCAGATGTTGCTTGTCTCTTAGCAGCTTTATTTCTGATTAGCTTAGAAAATAACTATAATAGGCTGTCATAGTACCTAACAGAATGACCAGCTTGCATAACTATTAGTTTGCATTTCTTAATTATCCTAAACAGTTTATGACAATTAGTAGTAAAAGGCCGAAACATCACATTTCATTTTTTTCTTTACCTCCTAACCCTTCCATCCCATTTCTCTGTGGTGGGGTGTCCTTATATAACAGTCCCTCATCTCAGTTGAGAGGTCGTATGAGGGCCAAGAGCCTCCTCATTCATTGGGGGTCTACGAAGCAGTACCATCAGTGAAAAGTGTCTTGTGCCTGGGAGAGAGAACTACTAAACAAACAAATCAATAAGCATACAATAGATAAAAAGACTAAAAAATAGAAAAAAATAGAAAATATATATAAAATATAAATAAAAATTAAAAATAAAAAGTCTATGTCCAAGTTCCCTTTGGTGTGTTAGTTGTAGTATTGATACCTTCTACTATATAGCTAAAATCCTACTATAAGTGAATAGATGCCATATGCGTCTTTCGGAGTCTGGGTTAGCTCACTCAGAATAAGCTTTTCTAGTTCCATCCATTTGGCTGCAAATTGCATAATTTCATTGTTCCTGATAGCTGAATAGTATTACATTGTGTAGATGTACCACAGTTTTTTAACCCATTCTTCAGTTGAGGGACATCTGGGTTGTTTCCAGTTTCTAGCTGTTACAAATAAGGCTGCTATAAACATAGATGAGGCAACTTCCTTATGATTCTGTGAAGAGGCATTTGGGTGTATACCCAGAAGTGGTATGGCTGGGTCCTGAGGCAGAGCTTTTCCAAGTTTTCTAAGATATCGCCAGACTGACCTCCATAGTGGTTGCACAAGCCTGCATTCCCACCAGCAATGGAGTAGGGTACCCCTTTCTCTACACCCTCGCCAGCATGTGCTGTCATTTGAGTTTTTGATCTTAGCCATTCTGACAGGTGTGAGATAGAATCTCAGAGTCGTCTTGAGTTGCATTTCTCTGATGATTAAGGATGTTGAACATTTCTTCAAGTGTCTCTCAGCCATTAGGGATTCCTCCTTTGTGAATTCTCTATTTAGCTCTGCCCCCATTTTTTGATTGGATTATTTGGTTTCTTGGCATTTAATTTCTTGAGTTCTTTGTAGATTTTGGATATTAGCCCTCTGTCAGATGTGGGGTTGGTGAAGATTTTCTCCCAGTCTGTTGGTTGCCATTTTGTTCGAATGACAGTGTCTTTTGCCTTACAGAAGCTTTTCAGTTTCATGAGGTCCCATCTAATAATTTTAAAGTGCAGCAATTTGATTTTCTAACCCTGGTGGAGTACATTGCATTAAATACACTAGGAACTGTGAAAGTCTTATACTTTTTTCAGTAGTCTTATTGTTTGTGATAGTTTGGTATCACTAAATGATAAAAGAAATAAATGCCCTTTTACCATTGTTAAGGTGTGTGAATTTTGTCATAGAATAAAGGATAGGCAGACATAAGATCAGTGATGCTATATAAAAAGATCAATGATATCAATTAAAAACCTGTAATTTTGGACTTGAATTGGAAATATTCTATAAATTCATGATGTGTTTTATATTAAAAATGTTTTCTATCTCTGCCCACAGAATAATCTTACAAACACAAAAGTAGTAAGCAACACCCAGGAACTAGATCTCAAAAATACTATTTTCCACCAAATGAAAGCAGGATACTTTTAAAAAGTTACAAGTTTAGGACAGGAAATGTTCAGAGTAGGGCTGCATTATCCTGTTAATATTAGATATCATGGAGTCATGTCAAAAGAGTCAATATGAAGGTGATCCAGTTGATCAATGTTAAACAGTTTCACCATAAATAATCATAACTGCAATAAACCCAAACACACATTTGTTTATTTTAGTGTTGATGATAGAACCCAGGGCCCCATACATGCTAAATTCTTTACTACTGAGCTTTATCTCTAGGCCTGAAATGCAAGTGGACTAAGCATAAGAGTTCACAATGGTAGTAACAGTCACCACATTAACTATTGGCAGATGTTCTCTTGAAAGCTGGGAAATAAAGTAGAAGAAGAGAGAATTCATATTACCTTTTTTGTATGGTACATAGTTCAATTAAGTCATAGATGAGAAGTGGAAGTTTGAAACTGCAATTTAATTATCAATTGTAGCTATTAGTAAGTATACACTGTAAAATTAAGCCGGCAGAGAAGCCGGCAGCTTGGCAGAGGAGCGGGCGGCCTGGCCTGCATGCCTTAACCGGTTGCCTGTTTTGTCCTGGGGGAAAGAGCCCCAGGACCAAGGGTGGCCTACACCACCTGTGACCTAAACTCTGTTAATTAATGTAAGTTGTTATATTAGGCTGGTAGAATTACCAACCTTGGTGGGAGATTCACCTGGGTTCCAGGGGAATCCAGGAGTCCAGGAGTCCAACGGCCCAGGACTGCTTAGACTGAGGGCTTATAAGCGGCCATAGTCCTTTCCCCAATAATTAAATACACCAAGACCTTTTAATGTTTTTTTTTCTGGTTTGACAATTCTTTTTTTTTTTTAAATAAGTACTTTATTTTTTTTTCTTCAAGTTACATCTCAGTCACAAACCCTTCCCTATTCCCCCTTCCTGTCCCACCCTTCCCCCCTCTTCTCCCCCAACAGCTTCCCTTTTCAATCCAACAAATGGTTCTTTCAACAGTAAATGCTATACAAAACAGCAGAATTAAATATGCCACATTTATGAGAGTTAAATGGCCCAGTATACCTTCCCAATGTCCAGTTCATACATATTTGGCCCCTGACTTTAACCTTCTACCTTCTAACCATCTCCATGAGTTTAAAGTTCTATAACTGACTTAGTTTCCATACTAAACTTCATCACTAATCTTACAAACTTCTTAGATCTAGAACACCCTCTTGATTCCTAAAAAACTCACGATTTAGCTATGAGACTCAAGCTGTCTATTCTTCAACCACCTCAGAGAGCTGAGAAGGATAAATATATCTGATTATATAGGAAGTGCAGGGCCTGCAGCTTCCAATACTAAGAAATGACAAACCAGTGACTACCTGGACAGTTCCCATTTTCTCTCCATACATTCCAGCATCAGTCTTCAGCCTTTAGGTCCTGTTTCTCTTACAGACATTTATTGTAGAGCAGGGATTATGATGGACTAACCTACCCTTTCTTGGCAGAGCTAGGCTGTCCACTTCCCTGCTACCAAGTTTTGTCCTTTTTGGACAGCAGTCTGTCTGCAGTTGAAGCAAGGAGTTTTTACATGCCAAGAGATAGGCTTGCCACTAATTCAACCATCTCACACTGGAGATTCTTCGATGCTTATCTTCTACTTGGAGTAGAATAGGGGGTGCTGTCAGGAGCTGATATGTCATGATATCAAAAAAAATCTTAATTTAAGACCACATCTTTGAATGCCATATTCTGCAGATCTCTTGCGGTTTTTGAAGATGCCCTATCTATCTCTTGTATTTAGATAAGCAAATGTTGCATGTCTCTTAACAACTTGATTACTGAGTAGCTTAGAGAATATCTGTGATAGACTGTCATAGTAGCTAACAAGGTGACATGCATGTATGACTAGGAGTTTGTTTTTCTTAACTATCCTAAACAGTTTAAGATGGTTGGTATCAAGAGGCCAGAGCTTCACATTTCATTTTTAAGTATCTCTACGTACGATACCATTAGGAAGCATTACCTTTAATTTTGTATCAATATACAAAGATCTATTCAAATGTGGCTAAATATACTCTTAATTTTGTATCAATATACAAAGATCAATGCCTATGTGGCCCAATACAATCTTAATATTGCGTCCATATACAAGGGTCAATACCATTGTGGCCAACTATAATCTTAATTTTGTATCAATATGCAAATATCAATACCGACGTAGACCAATACAATCTTATTTTTGCACACTAAACAATGGTCAATACCACTTTAGCCAAATATACTACTGATTTTGTATCAATATACAAAGGTATAAGGGCATATTCAATAATCTGACCCTTCTTCTTGGTCCTTCCTGTGCTAAAGGCCCACTCAATACAAACAAATTGTCCTTCGAGATCTCAAAATATATACACTAAAGCTGGTTTAGCTCCAAAATAACAAAATAATTTCTTCTTTAAACCAGATTGAAAGATAACACTTTATATATTGTCAAAAAACAAAATTTGCTTCAGGAGAAATATTACCTACCCCCCCCCAAAAAAAGAGGGTGATTGTCCCTGAGTGAGGATTAGGGCAGGGTTCTGTTCTTATCTTTCCAGGAGAATCAAAGCATCCATTCAAGGAACCCAAGGACAACTGGACAACGGAAACCTCAGCAGAAAACAGAATCAGACACCAGAAGAAGACGAGTGACCCAGATGATTCAGCCTGACAGACTCCCTCAATAGCTGTCTCCATCAAAAGCCTACAACCACAACAACTCAATATCGCTAAGATCGTTCAGCTCTACACAATGCCCCAGCCAGAACCTCAGTAAAGCTTGGAAGGTCAGCTTCTGCCTACCAACTCCTTAGGACATCTAAACAGCTGAGAACAGAAGGACTGAACATAAAAGGATTGTATTAACATTTTTAACCATTTTTCCATTTTGGTTCGGGCCCCAAACAGGTTTACTACGACCCAAGTCAGCAGGAAGTCATTTTAAGAGAGCGACATCCCATACCCAGAGGGTGGGGAGGATGTTTCTCCGCCCCCCCCCCCTTTTTGGTTATTTGAAGGACAACTGAAAACTCTGTTATTTAGGGGAAGAGATTACAAGTTGTTAAATGGTCCTGTTTAATGGGTTTTGGAGGTTAGACCCAGGGTATTCCTTCTTTCCCTTTTCTGTATCCTTCTTTATCTCCTATGTAGGAATGCACGGACTTGGGAAAAATTGAGACATAGACATAGCACAAGACCTTTTAATGTTAACGCTTAACCCTTAGCTGGGCAGAGTCTCAATTAGCTACTCTAAATTAACCTGGGTCACCTAATCTAAACCATGTGCCTGTGATTACCTTCCAGCACTCTTAAAGACATCTCTCTACCTCTGTGTCTCCTGGCACAAAAGGAGATCCTCTCTCTAAAGTGCCTGCCTTCCTATACTCTTTCTGCCGAGCTAATTGGCCATCAGCGACTTTTATTAACCAATCAAGAGAATGCCTCAGAAGGGGCAGTAACACCATCTCAGCATTGCAATCAGCCTATCAGAAACAATGTTATTAGACCGTCCCTCAACAGAAGTTATTCTTCATAAACATACTCCAGATTTTAAAAAAAAAGTAGAAGGATGTCACTGTGGTACAACTTCCATGGATCTGCAAAATGGGTATCATCAGTTGCTGCTCACATTACAAAAAGAAAAATAAACAGATATATTCTTCTGGCAAAAGTGCATAACTCCACATATAAGGTATTCTTGTGACTACCTACCAATGTATAGCAAACAAAAAGCAAAGGATTGTTGAAAGTGACTCTACTAATATGTAATCAGCAAAACTCAGACTGAAGATATGAATATGCTTAGTGGGGATCATCTAAAGAGTAAATGAAACTTAAGACATACAGCAACAAACTGCAATACAAAATTATGCCTTATTTGAATCTTTGTTGAAATAAACTATTAAAAGAAGATTGGTGAGAAAATAAAGGAAATTTTTACAAGTGTATTATTTGATAATAAAAAAATTTTAGGCATGAAAATAACATGTTTATAGACTTTTTTAGAAATACATACTGAGATATTTAAGATGAAGTGATACTGTAAATTTTCTTCAAAATAATTCTGAGCATGGGAGGCATGTGATACAGATGCAACTAGGATTGTCCATGAAGTGACACTTATAAAACCTAAATGTTTGAGTTCCTGGGAGCTAATATTTATTACATTGATAAATAATGTAGTTTTCCATAACAGAAAACAGTTTAAAGAATGATGAAAATTAAAACTTATTAAAATTCCTAGTTCTCATCAATTACTCTATAAACCACAGGATTCCAGATACTTAGATTTAATTAATTATAGTCATAAGAAGAAGTGTTTCCATTGGAACAGGGGAATAGAGCAAGATGAGAGTCTATATCAACGGAGCTCAAAACTTGGCTACTCATGATACAATTGCTAGTGGATTCAAACTTTTGATTCTTTTAAGTTGTTATTTTATTTTAATGCAAGAAACTCAATATTCAATAACAAAACAAATGGATATATTGAACTTATCTTTCAGAGGGAGACAAAAATCATATGCATAATATATAATTTATTTATTTAATTTTTTTTTAAAGATTTATTTTTTATTATGTATACAGTGTTCTGTCTGCAGGTATATCTGCAGGCCAGAAGAGGGCACCAGATTTCATTATGGATGGTTGTGAGCCACCATGTGGTTGCTGGGAATTGAACTCATGACCTCTGGAAGAGCAGCCAGTGCTCTTAACCGCTGAGCCATCTCTCCAGCCCATATTCATTTAATTTTTATAGGAAGTTGAACAAGGATTTATTTTAGAGCATCATTTTAAGAAGAGTTCTATGTGAAGTTCAATCCCTTTAGATTGTTTTTTTATTAATTTATTTATCCTACATCCCAATCACAATTTCTCCTACCTCCTCTCCTCCCATTCCTTCCCTCTTACCTCACTCCTCCCATTCTCCCTCCCTTTTTCCTCAAAAAGGGCTCAGAACAAAGGAGGCCTCCCATGGATAACAACCCACCTTGTCATATCAAGTTGTAGTAGGGCTAGGCACATCTTCTCCTATTGATCTAGACAAGGTAGTCCACTTAGGAGGAAAGGGATGCCAAGGCAACAGAGTCAGATACAGCTCCTTCTCCTGCTGTTAGGAGTCCCACACAAAGACCAAGCTGCATCACTGCTACAAATGTACAGAGGGCTTAGGTCCTTTCCAAGTAGGTTCTGTTTGGAGATTCAGTCTCTGTGGGCCCCTATGGGCCCAAGTCAGTTGGTTCTGAATTTTTTTCTTGTGGTGCCCTTGAGCTCTCTGAGTCCTGCAATTTTTTGTCCCTGTCTTCCATACAATTCCCCAAGCTCCACCTAATATATGGCTGTGTGGGTCCCTGCATCTATTTCCATCAGTTTCTGGGTGAAGACAGACATGTTATGCTAGGCACCTGTTGGCAAGTATAGCAGACTATCATTCATAGTGTTAGGAGTGAGCTCTCTCTCATGGCATAGGTCTCAAGCTGGGTCATTCATTGGTTGACCATTCCCCAATTTTCTGTTTCATCTTTACCCCTGCATGTTTTGTTGGCAGGAAAAATTATGGGTCTAAGGTTTTGTAGCTGGGTTAGTATCCTAATCCCTCCATTGAAAGGCATTTCTGGTTATAGGAGATTGCCCTTTCATATCCCTCCCTCTTACCTCACCCCTCCCATTCTCCCTTCCTTTTTCCTCAAAAAGGGCTCAGAACAAAGGAGGCCTCCCATGAATAACAACCCACCTTGTCATATCAAGTTGTAGTAGGGCTAAGCACATCTTCTCCTATTGATCTAGACAAGGTAGTCCACTTAGGAGGAAAGGGATGTCAAGGTAGGCAACAGAGTCAGATACAGCTGTTGGGGGTTCCATATCCCCCATCGCTAGGAATCTTAGCTAGGGTCACCCTCATAGATTCCTGGGAGCTTCCATTGTCCTAGGTTTCTAGCTAGTCCCACAGATCGCCCCCAACCACCAATTCCAGTTCTCTTTCCCATTACTCCCTCCATCCATCCTCCCCAGACTTGATCCCTCCTGCTCCTCTCCCTGCCCCTTCTCCCACATGGTTCCCTCCCTCCATCCACCCCTGATGTCTATTCTATTTCTCCTTCTCAGTGAGATACAAACATCCTATCTTGGGCCCTCCTTGTTACTTAGCTTCTTTGGGTCAGTGGATTGCAGCATGGTTATCCTGTATCTTTTTTTTTTTATTTTTTTCCTCTATTTTTTATTTCTTCAAGTTACATCTCAATCGCAGTCCCCTCCCTATTCCCCCTCCAGTCCCACCCTCAACCCCCCATCCTCTTCCCTTTTTTTTTCTTTTAAGTTTAAGGTATATCTTATTTCCCCCTACAGTTTCCCCTTTCAGTCCAACAAATGGCTCTTTCTCTTATAATAATAGATACAATACAGTACAACAGAGGTAATTAGGCCACAGTTATGAGGGTTATATGGCTTAACGTACATTCCCAATGTCCAGTCCATATGTATTTGGCATCTGACTTTAACATTATACTATCTAACCATCTCCATGAGTTTAAAGTTCTATATCTAACTCAGCTTTCATACTAACTTGCATCACAATTTTAAAAACATCTTCTTAGATCCAGAACACCCTCTTGATTCCTAAACAACTCAAAATTTAACTATGAGACTCTAGCTATCTGTTCTTCAACCACCTCAGATACCTGAGAGGGATAAATATATCTGATTTTATAGGAAGTACAGCGCCTGCAGCTTCCCATACTAAGAAATGACATACCAGTGGCTGCCTGGACAGTTCCCATTTTCTCTCCATACATTACAGCATCTATCTTCAGTCATTTGGCCCCGTTTCTCTGACAGACATTGATTGTAGAGCAGGGGTTATGAAGGACTTACCTACCCTGTCTTGGCAGAGCTAGGTTGTCGACTTACCTGCTTCCAGGTTTTGTCCTTTTTGGACAGCATTCTGTCTATGGCTACTATCCACATATAAATGAGTGCATACCATATTTATCTTTCTGGGTCTCAGTTACCTTGTTCAGGATGATCTTTTCTAGTTCAATTCATTTGCCTAGAAATTTCTTATTGTCATTGTTTTTAATAGCTGAGTAACATTCCATTGTGTGAATTACCACATTTTCTTTATCCACTCTTCAGTTGAGGGACATATAGGTTTTTTTTTTTCCCAGTTTCTGGCTATTACGATTAAGGGTGCTATGAGCATAGTTGAGTCAATGTCCTTGTTGTTTGGTGGAGCATCTTTTGAGTATATGCCCAGGAGTGGTATAGCTGGTCTTGAGGTAGAACTATTCCTAATTTTCTGAGAAATCACCAAATTGATTTCCAAAGTGGTTGTATAAGTTTGCACTACCATCAGTAGTGGAGGAGTGCTCACCTTGCTCCATATCCTCACCAACATGTGATATCAGTTGAGTTTTTGATCTTGGCCATTCTGAAGGCTGTAAGATGGAATTTCATAGTTGTTTTGATTTGCATTTTCCTGATGACTAAGGATGTTGAGTATTTCTTTAAGTGCTTCTTGACCTTAGAGCTTTTCAGGAGTACTCTTCTTGGATGCTATACTCTGACAATCTGTATCAACAATTTTGGTGTTTGTAGAGGAGATCACCTGTAGAAAATGGCCAATTAAATATAAGAAGGAAGAAGAAGCCTCCAGAAGAAGAAGAGAAGCTAGGAGCAGGAAGAGGGAAACACACGATGGGGTAGATGAAAGAAGATCATTCCACGTGGCCTGGAACATTGGCATAGCATGGAGAATAGCAGTCCAAAGGGTTGTATGTATATATGGGGGTCATATTTGGGGAATAGAATTATGAGCTAGCTTAGATGAATCAAAATTACTCAATTTAGGCCAAGGCTTGTTAAAATCCATCAGGTGTCTGTGTTATTTATAATGGCAGATTAAGGATTAACACCTCTGAGCCAATTAATGACAATTTAAATGCTGTTAAATAATTTAATTATTTATTTCTACAACCATCCACAAGCCTGAAGTGATACAAAACCCTTTCATATGAAATGAGTTAAAAGTACTAGGAATGTTTAACTGGTCAAGATAAATTTTTGATGTACATGCAAACAATATTCTAATATATAAAATCCTGCCAAGCAGTTGGTAGCTAATACGTTTATATAACTCAATAAAGTGAATAATGGGTCAAAGGTGCAGAAAAGTCGGTTCTCTCCCCACTATGGAGAGCTTTCAAAGTATTAGGTTTACCCAGAAGTAGACTCTACTATTCCAAATGATAGAAAGCTAACCCTTGGAGAGATCAAACAAATAAGACAACATAATATCAAAGACCTCTCCCAATCCTGTGTTTTATGCTGTTCAACCAAGAGCTCCTTCAAACCAAAGAGGAAGGTTTCTTAGCTTTAAAAATTTTCCTTAACCAGACAGGTGTCTGTTTATTCAATAAACAAAAATACAAAGGAGAGATTTTCCCGTGGAAAGTCAATACTTCTAAAGATAAAACCCATCAGTGTTACTTGTGTCAAGTGCCTAGAGTAAATTAAGTTTACAACTTCAGCAGACTGTCATGTGAAAGTGTGGCAGGGACTAACAAATTGAATTACCATAGTACTACATCACTCACAAAAGTATTACTGATAGTGACAGAGGGATATTGAATTTAAATTATTCATCTTTATTGATTGAACAGCATGTCTTAACGGGGAAACAAGAAAGAAAAAGCTGAGATGTTAGACCTGCATTTTACATCCCATTGAGAATGATACTAGAAAAGAGTGGAGTATACATAGATGAAGTTAAACCCTATGAAAAATACCAACGTAGTTTTCTCTAGACCCTGTCCTAGTCCTGTGTTCTCTACTCCTAGTCATCTGAATAATATCTATCACACTGTTCAGGATGCCATTTTTCTTGAGCACCTTCCATGCTCTGTTTCCTAGATGCATCCTATCTGGGAACTAGCATATAGTTCCCAGCCTAGTTTTAGATTTTATGAGCATATTTTCCATGCATGACACAATGCTGAGCATCATAAGCAGATGAGCAGCCCTACCTCTCAATGAAGACACAATGCAATGCAGGTAAAACAACATAGAGAGAAAAGCAAAACAAAATTATAAGACACAATTCTCTCACATCATAAAAGAAAATCCCCTAGTTCTTTGTTATCTTCTTAGCCTTTGGGGAATTAGTGACTACCTCAGACAAACCTGTTAATAATAGAATTTCTCCCTAGGAAAATTTTCCAAAGAAATTTTTATGTATATGAATACACACATAAATTTTTGGAGAAATTTTCTGAGTTCAGAGATCCCCTGAAGCCTAAACAAGAAGCCCTATAGTTAGAAACACCTACCCTAAGGTGTTGGCAACTGTTGAGTACTTAATGTTTTCTTATAGCGGACATTTATATTGTTTCAGGAAACTTCTAGAATCTAAATGAATTAAGGCAAAGAAATTAAGTGGCAGTAGGATCTTTAAAATCCTTTAAAAGAAAACAAGACAAGGTGAGAAAGGCAAAATTTCCCATAAAGTGACCTAAATTAAGAGATGTAAACATATTTTGTTCACCAAACAAACTTTCATCTGAGTTCTGTGCAGCATTTTCAGACATCTGTCTGTCATGCACCCAAACCTCCCATTTTTTCATTTAAAAAAATTAAACAGACAGAAGCATTATTCCATACCCCCCAGAAAAAACAACACACTTTAATCCATGAATTTTACAGTCTCCCTAGATATTATATATTGTTTCAGAATCTTCTTAATTAAAACATGTATACTTCTTGATATAGCTTGAAAATTAGGCAGTTACCATTAGGCCTCTGGCAAGGAATTTTTTGCAGTAGAGGAACAGGTAGCTGGATAGAAATAGTAATCATCTGCCCAGGTAAACGCACCACCTTTTCGAAGATTCAAGCCTAGCTACCCATACTGATATTTCAGCAATATCAGCATAGCCTGGGAATTTTTAAGACACACAGACTCTCAACCTCATTCCACTCCCACTTCCACTAAATCAGAATTGCACTTTAAGTGATACCCAGGTGATCTTTACATAAAGAGATGCATGGTATGTATTCACTTATACGTGAGTATTAGCCATAAAGTACAGGATAAGCACACTACAATCCACATACCCCCAAAAGCTAAATAACAAGGAGCATCCAAGGAAGTATACTTGAATCTCACTCAGAATCAGTGAAAAATATACATCTGAAGGAGGGAACTGGGTGGGAGAGGGAACGGAGCAATAGGATGGATCAGGAGACAGGGCAGGGAAAAAGAACAGAAAGCAGAGGGCAGGTGGCATCTCTGGGATGTGCCAGCCACCTGGGATGGGGAAGGCTCCAGGAAACCTATGGGGGTTACCCTAGCTGAAAATCCTAACAGAAGGGGATATGGAGCCTAATGAGGCCACCTCCTACGGTCAGCTAGGACTTCCAGTGGAGGGATAAGAACACCAACCCATCTACAAAACCTTCAACTCAAAATTTACCTTGCCTACAAGATGTGCAGG
>CAJQZJ010000518.1:1295912-1323876 GCA_907164525.1 Lophiomys imhausi | reverse complement strand
TGTGTGTGTGTGTGTGTGTGTGTGTGTGTGTGTGTGTGTGTGTGTGTAAAACAATAATTATAGAAGAGGAGGTCATGAACTTGACAGGGAGAATGGGAAGAAGTGGAAGGTGGAGGAGGAGGAAAGAAAATGTAAATACAGGGTACTCAGGTATGAAATTCTCAAAATGTGGTTGGTACAGATCCACAGAGAACATCCACTGATCACAATGATCCAGGTAAACAGATTTTTTTTTTTCAAGTTGTTGTTCAGACGTTAAGTAGAGCCCTGTCATGTTATTAGGCCAGAGTGTCAAAACATCCAGGTTCCACAAGGGCAAACAAAAATAACAAGAGTATAGAGGAAGCTGTCACCTGTGCCGATGAGTTTGAGGCTTTTCCCCACTTTCTATTCTATTAGATTTAGTGTGTCGTGTCTTATGTTAAGGTCTTTGATCCACTTGGGCTTAAGTTTTGTGCAAGATGATAAGTATAGGTAAATTTGTATTTTTTTTTTTTACATGTGGACATCCAGTTAGACCAGCACCATTTGTTGAAGATGTTTTCCTTTTTCCGTTGTAAAGTTTTGGCTTCTTTGTCAAAAATTAAGTGACCATAGATGTGTGGGTTCATTTCTGGGTCTTCCATTCAATTCCATTTATACGCTGGTCTGTTTCTATACCAGTACCATGCTGATTTTATTACTATTGCTCTACAGTATAGCTTGAAATCTGGGGTGGTGATACCTCTAGATGTTTTTGGGTTTTTTTGTTTGTTTGTTTGTTTTGGTTTGGCTTGTTTTTTTGTACAGGATTGATTTAGCTATTCTGGGTTTTTTGTTATTCCATATAAAGTTAAGAATTGTTTTTTCCAGGTCAGTAAACAATTGTGTTGGTATTTTGATAGGAATTGCATTGAATCTGTATATTGCTATGAAATCCTAGTTTCCTTTTCTATAAAGTGGAAACAGTAGTAGCTACAACCTCATATTTCAGTCATGAATAATAATAATAAATAACAAAAAGATGCATAATGTAGTCCAGTACATATAAGAAGCCCTTTAAAAAGTAGCTTAACAGACTTGTGAAAATGATTCCATGGAATTATATATGCCTTTGTATAGCAGATTACAAACTTCATGGCATATGGAAAGTATTCAAAAATAGCATATATTATAAAATGAGAGGCTACAATTACCAAAGATAAATTTAATGACTTCCCACATTAGTTCAGAGGCAATAATACTAAGACTATGTTCTCTCACCACAATTTAAGAACTAAATTAGCATATATTACAGGGTGGCTGGATTGTTGGAAATATCCTAGATGTCTGGCTTATACAAATCAGTCATATTTACTTCCTGTCTCTGATAAACAAAACAGGACAATGACATCTTCTATCAACTAGTGTCAGAAAGAGATGTAAATGATCTTCATTCCAACCATAATGTCAGTATAGTGTCATTAGCAAAGCAGAATGTTCTAAACAAAATATCTACCAAAAATTAAACTTGGGCCAATTTATAGAGTGATTATCTATGCTTGACTGGATAGACTTCCACAAAAGAATCAGAGTAGAAAAACCAGTGGGAGTCACTTGTCTTCCTTTCCTCTGTAGTTCCCAATGTCATTCATTGAATTCAAGCAACAGAATACATCTCAGACTGTGAAGTGGAATTTTTATAATGTTATAATATGTTATAATATGCCTGTATTTCTCTTATCATACACATCTTCATACATATTTATAGGTTCAGATTCTGTTATGTTAAAGAGGTTCATCCCTAGATATGAAATATTTGATAAATCTAAGTTTATCAATCACAAGTAAATCATGGTGGCACACATTTATAATCATAGCATTTGAAATATGAGACAGGAGAATTGTAATGAGTTGAGACCAGCTTGAACTACAAATCATGTACAATATTAACAAAGGCTGAGACTTTATTATAAAAAATACAAACAAAATAAATCAATGTATTTATTGCAGAAGAGTCTACTATGCTTGAATTTAAGATCTTTATGGTTAAATGCTATTTTTACATTAAATTAATAGAGCCCTACCTAGGTGTCCAATCCTAGGTGGGCTCTGTGAATCCTGATTCTGTCCCCTAAATTAACTAGCTTTGGGCATTTTAACCCTTCAGTTTGATGGTTAATCTTCATTGTCCACTTGATTGATTAAGATACATACATAGCATTAATGAAACACAACTTCCGTGTTGTGTGAGACTTTCCCTGGGAAAACACAGCCCGAACATCAAATCATTCCAGACAAAGAACCACTGGCAGATTAAAGTAATGATTATACCAAAGTCCAAACTGGTGAACCAATGAGTTAATTGTTGTCATTTACAGGAATATAGGTGAGAAGTTACTTACTGGAGCAGGTATAACTCAAAGACAGCTGCATCACTGAAAAGCCTACCTACCTGGGTAGTGACAATAACCTTGGAGAGGGTCCTTGTGCATCTTGTTAGTGTTATAAATCTCTTGAAACTTTTAAGTTTGTTTACTTCTCGAATCTCATAGCTATCACTTCTACTTCGTGGCGGGAATATATCAACTTAGAACTTCCAAAGACTCAAGGAGTCTCTCTCCAGATGAGATGTTTCAACTCAGAGGAATTTGCTATACAAGTGTTTTGTATTTGCTATATTTAGGAATTTGCTATAAGAGTTTTTCCAGAAAGAATTAACTGGGGGAGTTAGGAGTGGGTAGAATCATCCCACTGTCTTGGGTCCTAAAAAAAATGAGAAATCAAACTGACTACAGGAAATCTTCTCTCTTTGCTTCCTCATCTGCTGAGATATGAACAAGCAGCTTCATGCTCCCACTGCCATGGAGCCAGTTGCAATCACGCCTTCCCTACCATGATGGACTGTATCCCCTCAAGTCACATATCTTAGTTACTTTTCTACTGTTATGGAAAGATACCATGAACAGGCAACTTAGAGAAGAAACCATTTATTGGGGGCTTAGAGTTTCATAGGATTAGAGTCTGTGACTGCTATGGCAGGGAACATAGCAGTAGGCAGGCAGGAATAGCACTGGATCAGTAGCTGAAGTTTAACATCTGAGACACAACCATGAGGCAGAGAGAAAGAGAGCTAACTAGAAATGATGTGGTATCTTTCAAACCTCCAAGCCCACTCCCAGTGACTCACTCCTTCCAATAAAACCACACCTCCTAATTCTGCCCAAACAGTCCCACCAATTGTTAAATACTATTTTGAACTATATTAATAGAACCTTTTATATGAGCCCATAGGGGCCATTCTCACTGAAACCACCATATCATGAACCAAAATAAACACTCTTTTAAGATGTGTCTGTGAATTATTTGGTGATATCTATAATGAAAGTAATTAACATTCAGTTTATATTTTCCCATCCAAAATAAAGATAAGCCATATATGAGCAGAATATTCCAGAAAGCAATGTAGGTTCAATATACACTCACCACATTGTCCTTCCACAATAGTACTTACTTCCAACTTGATTTAAATTATAATCATGCACTCAGAGTTTTTGAGAAACAATGTGTAAAAATATTTTAGCTCTTTTCACTATCACTTCCCTCAAACCAAGGTAATGGTGATATTTACTACACAGGCCCATCATGGGAAATGAAGTTATATTTACAGAAGACTAAGCATGTATAAATTGTCCAAAAATAGTTATGGTGTAATGGAGATAGTTGTGCTTAAAATGGTATCATCATAATTAGTTCCTAGAACATTCCCTTGCCACTTCCCATCAAAACATTTATTTCATGTCCCTCAAGGCCTATCTGCTTAATCCACTAAACTACTACCTAAGCCATGTATGATAATTTGCTGTAGTACCCACCCTATCACATTCTGACAAAAGCTGAAAATATTTACAACAAAAATTTAAAAAAAATAAAGAGACTGAGGGCCTAGTTATGTTGTATACTCCCACACTTTGTTGTCACACCTCTATCATAATTGTTAAGGAGCCAGACCTGATTGGTTCCATTTGGGTCCAAGTATAAAAGAAAGAGAGGAAAGATGAGTTTCGCCAGGTATTCTAGATATTGACTTTTCATTCAAGCGATTTAAACATATGATTTTGAAAAAATAATAAAAGAACAGAACCAAAGAAGCTCTTGTCATTCCAATCTCCCTAGTTCCCTGCCTTCCTGAACCCTAGCCTTCCCTCCCACACAAACACACAGAAAACAAGTATCTCTGGATACCAGGTAAGCTGCGTAAAAGATCATAATGTTCTGTCACAGTGGAGCCAAGGGTAAATGTTGTGTTGTGTTGTAGTCAAACACACTTGATAAGAAATAATGCATGAAAGGGGGAGCACAGGTGTTTTCAGGAACGTGTTAGAATGCCTCTGTGCTTCTCTGAATTGATAAGCATTAAAAACCTGAGCACTGAACAAAACCAGTCAGAATTCTTTCTTCCTGAGAATATTGGATTTAACCATGGCTATTTCTAAGCCCCCTGATGGCCCATAAGAAGTGATAAAATCACTCAGCTGTGAGTTGATCTTTCAAAAAAAAAAGCAGAAAATCCTGACCAGATAATTTGGCTGTAAGAAATTTTTATATTTCAAACAAACATTGGTTAAAAAATATTATATAAGACAAAAAGCTTGTATGGTATATCCATCCAAATGAAATTGACAATGAAGAATGCCTTAGTTCTTGGTTTACAATCTTTTCTAACAGTATTTGTCATCCTTAGTACCTCCCAAAGAACCTGAATCTGAATTCTCTTGGATTTAAAATGGTAAAAGCCTTCCAAACATGAAATTATTTTTATCCGAGAAAATGGACTACCCCCGTGGACCCTTTCTGCTTCAGAGGACAGTAGTAAGAAAGGCACCAAGACAATTCAGATATTTTTAAGTTACAGATCAGGACTAGCTTCACCAGGAGGTAGCTTTCCATGTTGATAACTTATCATTTTGCCACATATCATCAAAATTAAATCTTTTAGAGTAAGACAGAAGGTACTGGGCATAAAATTAGAAAGGGAACTCATTGGGAAAGAGGATCAGCAGGAATAGGAAAGGGATAAGAGTGGTTCATGGGAATGAATACGGTCAAAATACTTTCTATACATATATGAAAATATCATAATACAACCTATTTTATGATTAATACATATATTCCCTTTAAAACATAAAACCAAAGGCACAAAAAGTCTAAAAAGTTAAAGGTGTGCATATTTCTATTTATTATAAAGGAGATTCCAGATACTTTTATAGATCCAGAGAATTTGGATATCATCAATGAAAAGATAGGTAGTCTAAAGCAGGTCTTGAGGTTTTGGAGTTGATGGTGGAATAGATAACAAAAGAACAATTTTGACCAGAAACAGTTCTCTGCCATCTCTTCTAGATCTCTAAGCATTACAAAATATGATTCTTCGTATACGTTAGCTATTCCCTTTCCTGGAATCTTCAATTAGCATTATTGCCCTGGTAGTGCTTTAACCAACCTTATCTTGGTTAAAAGATGAAGTTGGGGACCTGGAAGGAGAAGACAGAGATGTTTAAAAGGTGTGGCGATAATAGAGAACATGTCTTCCTTGATCTTGTTGTTGCTTTGTATGATTTCACCACTCCACTTCTTCAAGAAGAGGGATTTACCTGAATATTGAGTCAGCCAGAAAATTAGCCCCATTTGTCCCAGCTAATTTTGAAATCTTTAAAATTTCATTTTATAACCATCCACTATTTCTGGCTTTCAAAATAGTTTCACTCCCCTCTTCCACACTGATCCACAAGCCTTAGGAAGATAGATATTGTTTACTGCTCTAGTTGGCACCATGAAGTTGGGAGAGCAGGGCCTAAAAATGAGGCAGAATAAAGTCTCATGCAAGAACCAACTTTATTCTGAGCATCAGATAATTTATACCCTGAGAATTAAGAAAGGTCACATGAGTAAAGTTCTCATGAGTTCAAGCTGTTTACAATCACAAGGACAAGCTGAACAGGGCAAGACATAAACACATGCCTTTACATTGAGGCACATGAAGAGCAACAGCCGAAGTAAACTTATTCCTATCAACTATGCCTGGGAGGACCACAAAAACACATTCTAAGAACAATTTTGTGTTTTGAAGAAATTGAGGTCACAAGATGCTTATCTTGTTTACTTGGAGCTTTATCACAATTCTCAGGTTATTTATTCTCTATTTTTATCTCCTCTTATTCTTGGGAATAAAGATCTCTACAGAGACTGTGATCACACTCTTAGAAGTCTCACAGAACTCCATCCTTAGACTGTCTTCCAACAGGGTATGATATAGATAACCCATCTAGGGCTCAGAATTCTGAAGTTTCTCACTCTCTGTACCTTGACCAGTTGAAGGACAGAAGCAAAAGCAGTGGATGACTACAAGGAAACTGTTTTCTGGACACAGCAAGGCAGTTGCACATATGAACTCACAGTAACTGTGACAGCATATATAGATTCTTCACAAGTTCAAGCAAGAAAAAAAATCCCAGAAAGGAGATGTGAAGTGGTCATGAGGTCTCACCACTCACTGATGAACTATTGGCAATTTATAGTTCCTGAGAGAAGGGAAGTTAGTTCTCTTTAAGGCCGGAGGCCCTCATAATTTGGCCATGGTCTAGCAGAAAGCCTACACATCTAAGACTACATAGACAGCACAGATTGAACTTGATATGATTTTTAAGAGGATAGGGAAAGGTAGTGGATCTTGGAGACATTGGGGTGTGGGGTGAATGTAATCAAAAGATACTGAATGAAATTGTTAAAGAACTAACAAAACTATTTTGTGGGTAGAAGTTAAAGGAAATCTGTAGGAGTCAATTATTTCCAACATATAGCACCAGGGGATCAAACTCACGTCCTCAAATTTGGCATCAGGTGTGTTTACACACTGAGCAATCTCACTGGCCCCATTCTGCCCTATTTTTTTAAATCTATTATTCTTGGGAGTAAAGGTCTCTACAGAGACTGTGATCATACTCTGCACCTTTCTAAGAGAGTTCTGCAGGTCTTTAAACAACCCTGGGAGTGAAGGGCAAATAATATGATAGCCTAGTCTGCCTTTGACTTGGTAGATAAACCTACAATATAATATTAGGAAGCTACATTCCTTTCAGCTTAACCTGAAATAAAGGAGCTATTTTCATCTTCCATCTGTCTTCTTTTCTTTTTAAAAACTATCATCAGTTTGAATTTTGAGTTGTTATTCATTGGACTTCCTCCAGTGCAAACATATGATTTATTAAACCAAGAATATTGAGAGAGACAATAATTATAATTAGCAGACTGCAATAACAAAAGGGAAGTCTCTCAGTAGAGACAGGTCACATAGATATGGGCCTTGAACCTCAATATTTAAAGGAGATATTTTGAATCTTTCAGTTTATAGAAGTCACTATTTTAGGCAAAAAAAAAATTGGTCTAGATAATTAAGCAATTGTGTCTTAAATGCATGCAATCAAAATCAGCATCTTGGTGAGAGATTACTCAAAATTGAACCTAAATCTGTAGATCATGGATGCTTAGTATTTGTTTACCCAGACACCCTTAGCAAGTTCAAAGCCAACTTTTTTATATCCATCCTTTTTCTTTTCTTCAGACAACATTGAGTTTCTGCCACATCTGTAGCAACACTGAGTACTAGTTATGGGTAATATAATTTGACCTTCCTAGGGACTATCGATTGGCTGGGCATTAGCTGTCTGTTTCTGCAAAATCGATCACCCCAAAAGTTAGTGGTTGAACATGAAACTATTCATTATCTCACAATTTCTGTGGGTCTAGAGTCTGCTGAAGCTTACCTTAGTTCTGTCTCAGGAATCTTAATAGTCTATAATCAAGGTGTCAAACAGGAGTATCGTCATAAGTAAATTCAACTGGGAGAGTTTCCGCTTGCAAGCTCACTCACAAGGCTACTGAGAAAATCCTATTTCTTGATAACTGTTCTTGCCAAGCTGGAAGAACTGTTTGAGGATGCTATGGGACCTTGAGGAGGTGAGGCCTATCTGGCAGAAATGCATCACTGTGGGAGAAGTTTGAGGTTTTATCATAGTGGGCCCTATTTCTTGTTTTTTTCTCTCTCTCTCTGTCTGTCTCTCTCACACACACTTTCTTGACTGCAGACACAATGTGACCAAGCTTCCATCTGCCCTGGATCTAACCCTCTGCTTCCTGGTATACAAAGGTGGGAGCAAGCAGCTTTACAGTCCTGAGGTCATACCCTCTTCACCATGATGGACCATAACCTCCAAGTGAGCCAAAATAAATCCTTCTTCCCTTACATTGTTTAGTCAGGTATTGGTTAGTAGAATCAAGAAAAGCAACTAATACAATTGATCTGAAGGATTCAACCTTTAATGACAAATTTCTTATCATACAGCCCTCTCAGTAGGCAGCTCACAACACAGCATGCAGCAACTGGCTTCATTAGCACTAGTAACCAAAAACAGCCAGAGAAGAGGAAGATACTACTCAGATGGAAGTTAGTCTTCTGTAAACTAATTAGAGTCATGACACTCCATCATTTCAGCTACACTCAACTTGTTAGATAATGCTAAATTCATCCCCCACACACTGGAAGGATTCTGCAAGAAGTAAATTCCAGGAAACAGAGATCCATGTGGACCCCTGGAAGACTACCAACACAAGTTTGTTTTCATATTAGGAATGCCTGTGGCGGTGATGTATTTATCTTGTAGGTTCTGAGTTTTTTGAATTATATAAAACATCACAGAGTACAAACTCTGAAGCCCTGAAGGAACCACATCTATTCCACTGAGGAACAACATAGGCTAAAACCAATGAAGAATCCCAATTCTCCACAGGCCTGGAGAACTTTTCTCATTAAGATAGAGCAAAATAAGAAGCCAGGGAGAGTATATTTTGGTCTTTAATGTCTTTGAACTTTCATTCCCAAAGGGGGAAAAACTTCATTTTAAAATTTAATTCCTTTGGACTTAAGAAATTTGGACTTTCATTTCTCTGGATTTTAACTGTAAAGTATAATGGAATTTAATATCTGGACTCTAATGTCCCCCTGGAAATGTGATAAGGGAAGATTATGTTCAAATGAGTACATCTTATTGCTGTATATTTTTGTAGTCTCTTAGTGTTGTCCTTTGAGCTCATTGTATTCCTTTTAATAGGCTATTTATAGCAATGTAGCAGGACATGGTTCCAGAAGAGAAATAGAATATGAATTTTCATCCTTGGGCTTGGGAAGGGAATATTCTTGTTGTTAATTAATATGTTCTTCATGCATATTTCAGAACCTTTGTGAAGTACCACCGTATACACCATCCATCAGCAAAGCCAGTGATTGCAGTAAGGGGTAGCCCATGAAGGCCAGTGCTAAGGAAGCCTTCATAAACTGACCTCTGCCTTCTGTTGAAGTGCCTTAAGTTAAACTCAGTGGATTAATAGGAAAAATTGGAAAAAATAAAAAGACTCTTGTCTCATTTCTTTCATTGTAGAAGGTATACTAATCCTATAGAAAGGAGAGGGTTGGATGACCTAAATTATTGATGGGAGCTCAGGACCAAGAACTAGTAACTACATGATTATAGAATACCAGACTCATTGAAGGATTCAGCTAACTAGAGAGAGGCTCTGTCCTGCTCCAAATTCTATCAACAGTGAAAGTGGCTTGTCTTTTAAGAAGTTTAGGTGATGGTGGTGGTTCAGCTAAGTTTATGAGCAAGGAAATAAGACTTGACTCAGGTTCTCCAAATGAGAAAGCCCACTTGCTCATAGATATAAGTGGTTTTCATTTTAGCTTTTTCCCCCGTAGTAGATGTGTTAATTTAAACTTCCTCTTCAAAGCCAGTGTAGTAGCTTACACCTATACTTCCAGCACTGAACAGGCTATGTCAGGAGGACCACTGCAAGTTCTCCTCCCTCAACCCCTCCAGGCCCCACCCTCCCATCCCCTCCCTCTTCTCCCAGAACTCATAATTCTTTTTTTGAATAACTAGGACACAATTATGAAAATTATAAGGTATAACATACTTTCCCAATGTCCAGTCCATATTGGCAACTGATATTAATATTCTATATCTACCTATATCAATGAGTTTAAAGTTCTATACCTAACTCAGTTTCCATCCTAACTTGCATTACCAACTTAAAAACATCTTCTTAGACCTAGAACATCCTTTCAATTCCTAAACAACTTAAAATTTAACCATGAGACTATAACTATCTAGTCTTCAACCACATCAGAAACCTGAGAAGGATAAATATATCTGATTATACAGGAAGTGCACAGTCAGCAGCTTCCAAAACTAAGAAATGACAGAGAACTTGATGCCTGGACAGTCCCCAATTTCTCTCCATACATTAGAGTATCTATCTTCAGCCTCTTAGAATTTCCTTTTCAAATGAAAGAAATCTTTAAATCTTACAAAGTCCACTTTTCAAAATTGTACTGATTCAACATGGTCTGAAGGCTGAAGCAGAATTGAACAACTGTGATAAATAGCAACAGAATCAGTGGCTTATTTTCTCTCACAAATATCTATTGCCTGTGGGGATTTTGATGCTACTGGGGGATATGAATTTGCAAATAATGGATTTCTCTGGACCTGGAAGAGTTTCTGTCATTTTCTTCATTTTTGTTGACATTTCCCCAATAATTTGTGAGCTTCCCTTGATATGTAGAAGGATCAATACCTGAGTGTGTCTTTGGAAGCTAAGTGACAAAACATTTATGTGCTCCAGTGAAAAACTCCACATTTCTCTTGTCATGGTCAATATTTGAAGCTAGCGAACCATTGAGTGAACCTTTGTTTGTGCTTACCTGTGTCTCTTCAGATATCCTGAGGCATAGATCTCTTTCTACATGCCAAACAGGCAGCAGTTTTACAAGGAACTAGAAAACAATGTTAAGGGTTTCAATACTTACTTCCAGGGCCTACAATGAAGAAAAGAATGACAAACTGAGCTCTGTCTTCCCTCATATTATGCCTGCAGTATTGTGTTGTAATCTGTTTTATATACATTGACATCTCCTCAAATATTTCCACGGTAACAAAGTGTTCTACAATTCAATTTTTAAAAGTTTGAAAATTAAAAAGCAAAAAACTAAAAAACCAGAAAATGATTGGGAAAGACAAATATCTAATGCAAATATCTAATATATAACTCAGAAGAGATCCACCATCATTGAGCAATAGGAAAATGAGATCTTTGATCCACTTGTATTAGAGTTTTGTGCAGGATGATGAATAGGATATATTTGTATTCTTGTACATGTAGACATCCAGTTTGACCAGCAATCATTTGTTGAAGATGCTGTCTTTTTTCCAGTGTGTATTTCTGGCTTCTTTATCAATAATCATGTGTTAATAGATGTCTGGATTTATGTCTTGGTCTTTAATTTGATTCCATTGATCAATGTGTCTGTTTTAAAGCCAATACCATGTGGTTTTATTACTATAGCTCCACAAAACAACTTGAAATTGGGAATGGGAGCTCCAGCAGGTTCAATTCCCAGCAATCACATTGCAGCTCACAATTGTCTGTAATTCCAGTTCCGAGGATCCAACACCCTCACACAGATATACAGGTAGTAAAACACCAATGCACATGAAATAAAAATAGAAAATTTAAGAAATAATACAAAGATTTGAAATATCATCTTAGTGGATTTTTCTTTGATGAGTATACAATGTCTTCCCTATCTCTTTTGATTAATTTTGATTTGAAGTCTATTTTGTTAGATATTAAAATGGCTACACCAGCTTGCTTTTCAGGTCCATTTTCTTGGAATATCTTTCTTCAGTCCTTTACCCTGCGGTAATATCTATCCTTAATGTTGAGGTATGTTTCTTGGATATAGCAGAAGGAAGGAAACTATTTTTGTATCCATTCTGTTAGTCTGTGTCTTTTTATTTTGGAAATGACACAATTGATATTGAAAGATATTAATGACCAACTATTGTTGACTCCTGATATTTTGCTGTTGTTGGTGCTGGTGGTGGTGGTGGTGGTGGTGGTGTGTGTGTGTGTGTGTGTGTGTGTGTGTGTGTGTGTGTGTGTGTTTCCCTTTTTATTTTGCTGATTTGAGGTTATTTCTTTATCTCAGGAGTAGTTGTAGAAATGTGAGTCTGCCTTCAGTCTACCTGTTGCCCTGGGACTAGCCGCCCTTGAGTTAGTAGGGGATGCCTAATGCCTTTGAAGTCTAGGACAAAGCAACAAGCTGTGGGAGGAAGGTTAGGGTTAGGGTTAGATCTATGGAATCCTCAGGAGATGGGAGCAGGATGGTAGGGAAGGCTGTCGAGGGTGTTCTGCTGCAGAGCTGAGGATGAGACCTGAGGATTAGGTCTGGAGGAACAGAGGGGAAAGAAAAGGTCTCCTGGCAATCTACCTTGTTTTTTGGCAGGTATGGCCTGTGGTTTCTCAGGGCATGCCTCCTGGAGTTGGGTGATGGGAAGGGAAGTGAGGAGGGGATGGTCTGTGGGATCCACAGAAGATATCAGCAGGGAGGGAAGGAATACTGCAGCTAGTGTTCTGTTGCAACACTAGGGATGAGACAGGGCTATTGCATATGGGGGAACAGAGAGCATAGCTGAACATTTTTAAATTTTATGTTGAAATCAAATACAGGGTCATTTTTGATCTCTCTTTGTCTCTCATACTCTGTTATCCAGTTTTCAAGAAACCTTTTTGACTGTACAAAATTCAGAATCTTTCTGTTCTCCATCTCCATTATCATCAACATAGCCCAAGCCACCATTATCTTCTGCCAAGTCAGCAACAGTCACTTTCTAACTTGTCTGTCTACTCAGTGGTCTGTTCATAATAAAGCACTTATCTAGAGTCACTTAAGATGTAAATAAGTTCATTTGTATGATGTACAAAAAGGGAAGCATAATACAACTAGGATTTTAGATCTGAAGCCAAATTGTCAATGCTCACATTCAAACTTCAATGATATCACTTACTGCCTTACTAATATTGGCCAACATAGTTAATATATCTGTTGCTTGACTTCATTTTTACAATGAAGATCTTAGTAGATACATTATAAATGTTCAAATAGTATATGATTAGATACACTGAAAAGATGAGTGCTTAGAACCTTAACAATATAGTTACCATGTCATTCACTTGCTCAATACACAAAAAAGTATTTGTCATAATTAAAATAAAATCCAAAATAGGTGGATTTTGGATGTGGCCCACAAAACCTTATATACGTTGTTTCTGCTTCCTATTATTCTTCCCTTGAGTAATTCTATTCACAATGACCTTCTTGCTACTACTAGAATGCACCAAACAATACAATATATGCTTGTGCATTGAAGAGATTGCTCAGCACTTAAGAACACTGGAAAATCTTTCAGAGGACCCGGGTTTAATTCCCAGCCACCACCCACATGGCAGGTCACAATGGTCTATAACTCCTGTTCCAGGAGAACTGAAACCTTCTTACAGCCTTTGTAAGAACCAGGCACACAAGTTGTACAAAGACATACATGCAGGCAAACACACATATCCATAGAGAGACACACCCAAGAGAGGCACATACATACATGCACATGTAAATATGTACATGTGTGTGTATATATATAATTATGCTTGGTGATCTCATTTTCTCATTCTACAAACATTTGTTGAGCACCTAGTATATTTACTATACACCAATGAACAAAGCAGATAAAACCTTTATGAGCAAATCTATTTATTCCCATGTTTGTTCCCAGAATTCCGTCTCCTCAAGCAAAACAAAAACTTGCCAAATTTTATCTAGAATTGGATAGAACCAAGCAAAAACAAGAGAGAAGAATGTAGGCCTGGTTTTAGTTCAGTAATAGCATGTTTTCCTAGTATGCATGAGAGGGAGGGAGAGGGACAAGCATGTAAGAGAAAGAAGAGGGAAAAAGACAAGTGGAGATCCTGATTTCCCAGATATAAACATTAGGTGTCCATAAGTTCAGTGCTTTATCAAATACTGAGACCTCAGTTCCAGTCACCTAGCATGATGTCTCCCATCCTC
This sequence comes from Lophiomys imhausi, assembly GCA_907164525.1. Taxonomy (NCBI): domain Eukaryota; kingdom Metazoa; phylum Chordata; class Mammalia; order Rodentia; family Muridae; genus Lophiomys; species Lophiomys imhausi. The sequence goes on along the minus strand of CAJQZJ010000518.1, from coordinate 1,309,898 downwards.
ACTAGGCAAGCCCTATACATAGAAAATGAACTACACATCTATCCCAACTGGAATACTGAAAGGACCCTACTCTACATTATAGGAAAATGATACTTTAATAGTACAACAAGGATGAAATGAGCCAGTAAGTCACCACTGAAGAAGCTATTTAAAAGATAATTCTAAGGTATTTGACTGAATTATTGGGAAGTAATGGATGTTTTTATTAATGTAGACTGAAGGAGAAAGTGCATTTATTTTTAGCTTGTTACTAGACCAAATACTCAATTTCAAGACTTCTTTTCTATAAGGTAAACAGAAACTCAGATGATTGAGCTAATCCAACAGAAGGCCAGGACACTTCTACCCTGGCTATGCCACAGGCCACACACTCAGATCTCCTCTAAGGCAGTGGTTAGCCAGAGAGCAGAGTGATAATACAAAGTGAGGACTCCTCCACACCTTACCCAATTCCAGGGCTTGCAGAAGCTACAGCATATAGGCTAGGCTTTAGCAGAAGCCTTGTGGTTTAGGAGCTAAACCAAGAGGTTTGACAACCAACCACAACTAATAGTCAAACCTACCTGCTTCAGTCCTGTCTCCTCCATTGTTTAGCATTGAAGGTAACTGGCTGTTAGGCAGCAAGTTGTGCATCAAGTTTTCTTTTTATAGAAATCTGGAAACAAATTTTTCTTTGGTACAAAAACTACCCCATAATTCTTCTGTATATTTATACTACATTTATGAATGTTTCCATTTTCTACTGTGTATATTTTAATTATACAAACACTATATGACTTTGTTCCTATAAAATGTAATTGGTACACATAAAGAAAAAGACACTTGCAATGGTAAATCTTGATTGTCGACTTGACACACCTGAGAAGAGATCTCACTTCAAGAATTACTTCCATCAGATTGGGCTGTGTGCATGTTCATAGGACATTTCCTTGATTGTTAATTTATGTAGAAGGACTCATCCTACTGTGGACCATACCACCCCATGCAGATGTGCTTGGGCGGGAAAAAAAAGTAGTTAACCATGACAGCAAGTTAGTAAGCAGCATTCCTCTATGATCTCTGCTTTACTTCCTGCCTCAAAGTTCCTGCCATTGACCTTCTGTCATGACTTTCCTTGATGATAAACTATAACATATGCACTGACATAAACATTTTCCATTCCAAGTTGCTCTCAGTCATGGTGCTTATCAAAGCAACAGAAAAAGCAAATTAGAATGGCACCCTTGACTACTGTTTCTCTGCCCTATTCCCCTCCCCAGAGAAAACTATTCTGACGACCTTGCTTTTATCTCTCAAGGTCTTTTCCTATTCCCTTTTGTTTTAGGGTATATATGCATCCAAATTTGTAAAGGTTTTTTCTTTCAATTTTGAGATTATAAAATTAGATAATTTCCCCCTTCCTTTTCCTCCCTCTAAACCCTTCCATATAACTCCTCCTTGCTCTTTCAAATTAATGGCCTCTTTTTAAAAAATTCATTGTTGTTGCATGCATATATGTGTGGGTATACATATTTCTAAATATAGCCTGCTCAGTATATATAATGTTACTTGTATGTATGTTTTCAGGGTTGACCATTTGGTATTGGATAACCAATTGCTGTGATCTTCTCAGGTGAAGACTATTTCTCTCACACTCAGCATCCTTAGTTGCTTGCAGTTCTTTGTGTAGGTTTGAGATCTTTTCATGTTAGCATGTGTACTGACCAATACCAGGCAAGATTTCCTTCTTGTTGAGTGGGTCTTAAGTCCAATTAGAGAGCTGTTGGTTACCACCAAGGTATTCAATCCACCACTTCACACTTAGGGTTATAATGTCATGCTGGTCATTTTTATGGTTGATAGACAACATAGTTGGGTAGGACTGTTGGTTGCTTCCCTCCTTTGGGAGCTTGAACAGCATGTTCTGGTACCATGAAAGCTATTCCTCATGGAGGAAGCATCTAAGTAAGTTGCAGCTCAGGACCCTCTGGGACCTCTGTCTGAAGTACATGATGTCTTCATCAAATAGGAACTTACCTTCCACCTCTGGGGGCAAGCAATGGCAATAGCAATATCTTGTAGTGTTTTGGAAATCTCTTGAATAACCAATAACTCAAATGAGAGCTTCTTGTTTCTAGTGTTTGGGATTTTGTTAGGTGGTCTTCAGCTCTTGGATAAAACACTTCAGCCCAGATGACAAAATTTTATTTAAATTATGTATGTATATTTATACACAGATTTATGTGTATTACAGGTTTTTTTCTTCAGTAGATAATAGTATTACTTCATATGACACTTTCAGACACCTTGACTGTTATTCAACTCTCCTCTTTCTGGATTTATTTCCCTCTCTACCTTCTAATTAGCACACTTTTTTCCCATTCCCCAAGTCAAATTGCTTGTACTCCCTGCTATTCCCCACTCCGCTTCTTCCCACTGCCTGCGCTAGCAATGGTCCCTTTTTACTTTTCTGGTTTCTGCAAGTACTTCAACATATGTACTCACATCTGAAGATCTGAAACTAGGAGCCTCTAATGAGAGAGGGTCTTGTTTGTCTTTCTGGGCCTTGTTTACCTCACTCAATATGATCTATTTTTATTTCCATCCATTTACCTACAAAGTTCATTATTTCATTTTTCCTCACAGCTGAATAGTATTCCATAAAGTATATGTACCAAATTTCATTATCCATTCATCAGTTGAAGGCCTTTTAGGTTGTTTCCATTTCCTAGCTATTGTGAATAGATCAGCAATTAGCATACCTGAGCAAGTATCTGTCGAGTAAGTAGAATGTCAAATTGCTTAGCCATCTACCAAGGAGTGATATAGCTGGATCATATGGTAGTTTCACTTTTAGCTTTCTGAGAGTTCTCCACACAGATTCCATAATGGCTACACCAGTTTGTAATTCTATCAACAGTGAATGAGGGTCCTTTTTTCCAGCATTTGTTGTTGGTTGTTTTATTAGTTTCTGCCATGGAAAAGGTGAAATTTAGAAACTGTTTTGATTTGCACTTCCCTAATTGCTAGGGGTGACGAATATTTTGAGATGTTTCTTAGTCATTGTTTTTCTTCTTTTTGAGAACTCTCTGTTTTGGTCCTAGGCTTTTCCCCCCTGAGTTCTTTGTATATTTGGGATATTAATCCTCTGTAAGATGCATAGCTGGCAAAGATTCTCTCCCATTCTGGAGACTTCCTCTTCACCCCGTTAATTATTTCTTAGCTGTGCAGAAGCTTTTTAGTTTTATGCAGTTTCACTTGTCAATTGCTAGACTTAATTATTGGGCAGATGGAATCCCATTCAGAAAGTCTTTTCCTATACCTATGTCAGGTAGTTTGCTGTGTTTTGTGCTGGCAATTTCAATGTTTCAGGTCTCAGGTTTAGGTCTTTCATCCATTTGGAGTTAGATTTTGTGCAAGGTGAATTGAAACTGGTCTAATTTCATTCTTCTGCATGAGTACATCAAGTTTCCTAAGCACCATTTGTTGAAGGCACATTTCTCCACCTTATGCTTTGGGTGTCTTTGTCAAATATTAGGTGGAAGAAGTTACACATACTCCCATATGTTTGGGTCTTATTTGTTCCATTGTTCTATATGTCTGTCCAGTTCCATATTGTTTAGGATACTAGATGTGGGACCAAGATTAGATCTGGTGGATTGGGGGAAAGGCATGAATGGAGATGGTCATGGAGATTCAGGGAGCTAGACCCTGGAAAAAGATGTGGGTGATCTGGTTGGGTGGTGAGGTTGTTTGTTTAACTAAAAAAATAGCATCAACACACACACACACACACACACACACACATATGGATAAAGAGAGAGACAGAGACAGAGAGAGAGAGAGATCCATTTGTTTTTTCTTCTTAACAATATACTTTAGGTATTTTCCGTGTCAGTAGATACAGAGCTATCATGTACTTTTAAACTGATATTGTCTAGACTATGACAGGGCTGTATCCTTGTTTATTTAATCAGTTATCTTTGGTAGGGAAGGGGATTAGGCCAATTTGATACTTTAAAAAAGCATTCCTGTACATAGATTCTTATGCATGTTTTCAATATTTCTGTATGGAATATATATGCACATATATATGTATTTGATATAATGAAGGTAGAATATTTTAGGTTTAATTAGACATAGTAAAAATGTACTCTAAAAAGACTGTGTCACAGTACTTACAATGCTAGAGTATCCAGTTACATGCACTTTCAACTAATATTAGGTATTAAATCAACTTTTTTTTCTTTTTTGCCAACCTAATGGGTGAAACATCTCAACTTTTCAATTTACAATTCCCTGATGACTACCAAAGTCTAATACAGTTTCAAAAGCTTACTAAGCTTTGAACTGCTATCTATTCCTCTACTTGGCTGTCTGTCAATAAATAATTTCTTACATCGTAGTTGCTTAAAGTGGGGCCCACCTCTACTAAGGAGATGAAAAATGGGGGGGAAGGCAAGATGGTGGCAATCAAAAAATACATTTTGATCATCAGGAAGACCAATTGGACAACAGCAGAGATATACTCCTGCGGAATGGCATTTTGTGAGGTGCAAGCTTATCTGGGCTTGCCCACCAAAGCCAGGGACAATAAAGAACTCAGTTCTGGAAATATAGACACTGGAAGATCGGAGTCAACAGTCACGGACATGGGGCCCTTCCCACCCGGAGACTGAACTCCCTCCCTGCCACAGTGGAAGAGAGGGCATATCAGATCCTTTCAAGACTCCAGCTGGCAGTTTCAACCTCCAAACATAGGACCTCCTGAGTCTGCAGCGTCTGTGCAGGAGCTATGCTTGGACACCAAGGAACATACCATCAGAGCTGCTACAGTAAGACTGAGGGCAATTCTCCCTGGGATATTCAGTATGGTGGCCTCTGGCTGACCAGTAATGGTGGGATCCAGCTGGTGGGCACTGAGCTCCCCTGAGATCAAGCACTGTGGGCAGGATATAGAATACAAATTGGAATTTCCTTCCCTACTCCCCCATGGTCCTGGACTGGGGCGTGCTACCCAAGGGGGCAGGTGGCACCCGACCACAGAACATCTGACAGAGAGACACAGACTGATCCTGGGACACCCCCCCCCCGAAGTGTAGTTTGGGAGGACCATACCCACAGTCCTGGCACCCTAGTTACAGGGAATCTGTTAGAAGCACTGCCGACCCAGACAGGCTACAATGGAACAAAGTGCCTTTGTCAGAGAAAAGAGCACTGAGATCCACCCCCATCCAAGTGCAGGAGATGCTTTGTGAACTCACTGCCCACACTCACTTTGGGAGGGCTCTCAGTCTACTGCCTCAGTTTACAGCACTTAGATCTCGGTCTGGAGCAGTAAAGCAGTTCTGAACTATTAAATGCTGCCCGAGCAAGTGGGCTGCACCAACCCAAAGAACTTCTGACTGAGAGGCACATGTTGATCCTGAAACCTCCTGGAGAACAGAATGGAAGGATCACAAACACAGTCCTAATACCTCTGCTACAGGGAAACTGCCAGAACCCACGTCAGTGCAGGCAAGCTACACTGGAGCACAGTAATTCTGGCTGGGAAAAGGCAGCTGAGCATCGCTGAATCCAAACACTGTAGACAGGGTGTGAATTCCACATCAGATCTCACTGACTGCACCTGCCTTGCCCCTCAGCTGAATACCCAGCCTACAACACAGAGAGCTCTGACTCGGGAGCAGTGAAAAAACAATCCTGACCCATTGCTCATTGCCTGGGTGGTGTGGGCTGTATCAGATCACAATGCTTCAGGCTATAAGATGCACATTGAATTTGAGAACCCCCTGAGAGCACCTTGGGAGGACCATAATCATGGTCCAAACAAATAAGCTACAGGGGAGCTGCAGCTCCACCCGACAGTCTGCACCATCATCACTACATAGACCAGTTGGATCTCGGGAATCTGAAGGCAGGAATAACACATCCCACCACAACCTCTGTCCTGAGTTCCGGGAGACACACTGAGAACCAACCCCACACAAGATCCCATCCAGCCTGTGAGGAGCTACAGATCACCAAGCTATCTGGGCTCTACACCAAAGTGCCCTTCTTGCCAAGAAGCCCAGAAGGCACCAGGAACAAACAGCTAAGAACAACCAAATGGCTAAAGGTCAGGGAAAGAACATATCTGACAAAAGTCAGGGAAATATGACTCCAACGAAATTCAGTTATGCTAATCGAGCAAGCCCTGACCATCCCACCACAGCTGAAACTCATGACAATGATGACAATTCTATACTTTGGAAAGTGATAGAGTCCTTACAAGAAGAAACTAAATCTCTGAAAGAATTTAAAGAATTCTCAATTTTATAAACAAAAGCAATGGAGAATACCATTAGAGGCCTCCAAGCCAATGCGGCCCAACATAAATGAGAAAGAGACAAGGCAGTGAAAGATTTAGATTTGAAAGATTTGTAGACAAAGACAAACAAAATGGAGCAGGAAACATCTAAAATGAATAAAATTGTTCAAGACTTGAAATTGGAAGTGGAAGCAATAAAGAAAACACAACAGAGATAATCCTGGAGAGGGAAATCAAGGTAAGAGAACAGGAACTACAGACATGAGTATCAAAAATAGGATACAAGGTTTCATACACTATGATCAAGTAGGCTTCATCCCAGGAATTCAGGGATGGTTCAACACATGAAAATGCATCCAAGTAATTCACCATATAAACAATCTGAAAGAAAAAAAAACCATGATCATCTCGCTAGATGCTGAAAAAAACATTTGACAAAATCCAATACCCCTTCATGCTTAAAGTCCTGGAGAGAATGGGCATACAAGGACCATACCTAGAAATAATAACGGCGATGTACAACAAGCCAGTAACCAGTATCAAAGTAAATGGAGAGAAACTTAAAACATTTCCTCTAAACTCAGGGACAAGGCAAGGATGCCCACTTTCACCATATCTTTTCAATATAGTACTTGAAGTTCTTGCTAGAGCAATAAAACAACTAAAGGACATCAAGGGGATACAAATTGGAAACAAAGAAGTCAAATTATCCCTATTTGTAGACCATATGATAGTATATATAAGCGACCCCAAACTTTCCACCAGAGATCTCTTACAGCTGAAAAACACCTTCAGCAAGGTGGGTGGATACAAAATTAGATAAAAAAAAATCAGAAGCCCTTCTTTATACAAAATATAAATGGGCTAAGGAAGAAATTAAGGACTCAACACCCTTCACAATAGCCACAAACAATATAAAATACCTGTGGGTAACTGTAACTAACAAGAGAAGGACATGTATGACAACAACTTCAAGTCCTTGAAGAAAAAAATTGAAGAGGATATCAGAAGATGGAAAGATCTCTCATGCTCATAGATAGGTAGGATCAACATAATTAAAATGGCCATCCTACCAAAAGCAATATACAGATTCAATGCAATTCCTATCAAAATACCAATACAATTCTTTATAGACCTGGAAAAAACAATTCTCAACTTCATATGGAATAACAAATAACCCAAAATAGCTAAATCAATCCTCTACAATTAAAAAAAAATATCTGGAGGTATCGCCATCCCAGATTTCAAGCTATACTACAGAGCAATAGTAATAAAAACAGCATGGTACTAGTATAGAAACAGATTAGTGCATCAGTGGAATCAAATTGAAGACCCAGAAATGTACCCACACACCAATGGTCACTTAATTTTTGACAAAGAATCCAAAACTGTACAATGGAAAAGCACAGCATCTTCAACAAATGGTGCTTGTCTAACTGGATGTCAACATGTAAAAGAATGAAATTAGACCCATACTTAATCACCTTGCACAAAACTTAAGTTCAATTGAATCAAAGACCTTAACATAAGGCCTGACACACTAAATCTATTAGAAGAGGAAGTGGGGGAAACCCTCAAACTCATCGGCACAGGAGACAACTTCCTGATCAGAACACCAATTGCTGAGGCTCTAATAATCAATAAATAAGACTTCATGAAACTGACAAGCTTCTCCAAGGCAAAGGACACAGTCATTCGAACAAAGAGGAAACCTACAGATTGGGAAAATATCTTCACCAACTCCACATCTAACAGAGAACTAATATCCAAAATTCATAAAGAATTCAAGAAATTAAATGCCAGAAAACCAAATAATTCAATGAAAAAATGGGAAACAGAGCTAAACTGAGATTTCATAAAGGAGGAATCACTAATGGCCTAGAGACACTTGAAGAAATGCTCAACATCCTTAATCATCAGAGAAATACAATTCAAGATGACTCTGAGATTCCATCTCACACCTATCAAAATGGCTAAGACCAAAAACTCAAATGACAGCACATGCTGCTAAGGGTGGGAGCACAAAATTGCTGGTGGGAGCACAAAATTGCACAACCACTATTAAAATCAGTCTGGCGATAGCTTAGAAAACTTGGAATAAAGGACCTGTACAATAAGAACTTCAAGCCCTTGAACAAAGAAATTGAAGAGGCCTTTAGAAGATGGAAAGATCTCCCATGCTCATGGATAGGTAGGATCAACATAATAAAATGGCCATCCTACCAAAAGCAATATATAGATTCAATGCAATTCCTATCAAAATACCAACACAATTCTTTATAGACCTGGAAAGAGCTATTCTCAATTTCATATGGAACAACAAAAAACCCAGAATAGCTAAATCAATCCTGTACAATAAAAAAACATCTGGTGGTATCACCATCCCAGATTTCAAGCTGTACTACAGAGCAATAGTTGTAAAAAAAGCATGGTATTGGTATAGAAACAGACCAGTAGATCAATGGGATAGAATTGAAGACCCAGAAATAGACCCACACACCTATGGGCACCTAATTTTTGACAATGAAGCCAAAACTGCACAATGGAAGAAGGACAGCATCTTCAACATATGGTGCTGGTTCAACTCTATGTCCACTTGTAAAAGAATGAAATTAGACCCATACTTTTCACCTTGTACAAAACTTAAGTCCAAGTGGATCAAAGACCTTAACATAAGGCTGGTCACACTAAATCTACTAGAAGATAAAGTGGGAGAAACCCTCGAACTAATTGGCACAGGCGACAACTTCCTGAACAGAACACCAACAGCTCAGGACTTGAGATCAACAATCAATAAATGGGACCTCATGAAACTGAAAAGCTTCTGTAAGGCAAAAGACACTGTCATTCGAACAAAACAGCAGCCTACAGACTGGGAGAATATCTTCACCAACCCCACATCTTATAGAGGGCTAATATCCAAAATCTACAAAGAACTTAAGAAATTAAATGCCAAGAAACCAAATAATCCAATCAAAATTGGGGTACGGAGCTAAATAGAGAATTCACAAAGGAGGAATCCCTAATGGCCGAGAGACACCTGAAGAAATGCTCAACATCCTTAATCATCAGAGAAATGCAACTCAAGACTACTCTGAGATTCCATCTCACACCTGTGAGAATGGCTAAGATCAAAAGCTCAAATGACAGCACATGCTGGCGAGGGTGTGGAGAAAGGGGAACCCTCCTCCATTGCTGGTGGGAATGCAGGCTTGTGCAACCACTATGGAGGTCAGTATGACGATATCTTAGAAAACTTGAAATAGCTCTGCCTCAAGACCCAGCCATACCACTTCTGGGTATACATCCAAATGACTCCTCACAGAATCATAAGGAAGTTTCCTCATCTATGTTCATAGCAGCCTTATTTGTTATGGCTAGAAACTGGAAACAACCCAGATGTCCCTCATCTGAAGAATGGATTAAAAATACAATGGAATATTACTCAGCTATCAGAAACAATGAAATTATGCAATTTGCAGACAAGTGGATGGAACTAGAGAAGCTCATCCTGAGTGAGCTAACCCAGACTCAGAAGGATGCACATGGCATCTATTCACTTATAGTAGGATTTTAGCTATATAGTACAGGATATATATATACTACAACCAATGCACCAAAGGGAACATGGACATAGACTTTTTATTTTTATTTATTTATTTTTTTGCTTTTTTTGTTTGTTTGTTGGTTTGTTGGTTTGTTTTTTAGTTTTCCCTCCCTGGCAATGAGACACTTTTCACTGGTGGTGCTGCCTTGTAGGTCCCCAGTGTATGAGGATGCTTTTGGCCCTCATATGACTTCTGAACTGGGGCGAGGGACAGTTATGTAGGGACACTCCACTTCAGAGGAGTGGGATAGAAGGGTTATGGGGTAGAGGGTGGGAGGGCGGGGTTGGGAAGGGGGGAAAGAGGACAATATGTTGGAAATGTAACCTGAAGCAATAAAAAATATAAAAATGAAAACAAAACAAAACAAAAAAAAAACTTGGAATAGCCCTACCTCATGACCCAGCCATACCAATTCTGAGTATACATCCAAATGATTCCTCACCAATCCACAAGGTCATTTCCTCATCTATGTTCATAGCAGCCTTATTTGTAATAGCTAGAAACTGGAAGCAAACCAGATGTCCCTCAACCAAGGAATGGATAAAAAAAAACTGTGGTACATCTACACAATGGAATACTACTCAGCCATCAGAAACAAGGAAATCATGCAATTTGCAGCCAAATGGATGGAACTAGTGAAGCTCATCCTGAGTGAGCTAACCCAGACTCAGAAGGTTGCACATGGCATCTACTCACTTATAATTGGATTTTAGCCATATATTAAAGGATAACTATCCTAACAACCAATACACCAAAAGGATCAGGAACATAGACTTTGTTACCTAATAAAGGGACAATTTGCCCTAGGCGTGCTGCCATGTTGGTCCCCAGTGCAAGAGGATGCTCTTAGCCTGAATATGACTGTTGAGCTGAGGGGGGCTGGTATGTAGGGGCACTCCACATTGGAGGAGTGGGAAGGGTGGGAGAGGGAGGAGAAGGTGGGTGGGTGGAACCAGGAGGGGTGGAATAAGCAGTCTGTGATGGAGATGTAACTTGAAGTAATAAATAAACAAAATTTTTTAAATAAAATAAAAAATAAAAAATTGAAAAACAGAAAAGAAAAATGTGGCAAGTGCCTATGCTGCAAAAAAGGTTAATACATACTGTTTATATGCTCCAAATATATGCAAAAGACTAACATCTGAGCTAAATTTAATCGGAACTCAAAATATAGTGTTTGGGGGAGTCTGCAGGTGAGCGATTCTATGAAACAACTTCTGACTGGGGAATGCATGAAAAATATATAATCATAAGATCCCATGCTTTTTCTTAAAGTTGAGAAAAAAATCAAAATTTGATACACAGTCCCTCATCATAATACTCCTAAAATTCTTTTTAGGACATTTGAATTCTGCACCTACTGTGATATAGCTTATAAACTCAAGGTTGCTTATACTGTTGCAGTTTCTGAAGGATGTCCTGTTATATTCAAGAACATCTTTTCCTTTGTCATTTAACCAACTTTGTGGTTTATTTTTCTAAAACACCTTTTATTCTTCGTAGTCAGCACACATTTGTTATAGGATTACAATAATAGGCCTTTAAATGGATTTAGGGTTTCCTGTGGCTTGTTGACTTGCTTTATTCTACTTCTTAATTTTCTCCCTTATTTCCTCCCCTTCTGGAGTCAGTTGACTTTATTAAGATAGAGGGACTCTGAAATAGACTGACTTGATTTTCCCACTTTCCTTCAATTGCTTAACTCTAATTTTCTATGGCATCCAGAATTTGACTCATCTATAACCACTCCCTGTATCATTTTCTGTTTTATTCCAAAGGACAAAGTCAGTATATTTTCTTTTCCTGTGGTTTATAATTATTTGCAGAAGCAATTGCCTTAAGCCTTTAGAAAAATATATCTCATGGATGTCGTCCAAAATATTTAATAACCATATGGCCCAGACAGAGACTGAAATAAATGCATGCAAACACTGTTCTTTATATATTGCTAGCACCAATTAGTTGAATGCCTGTCTTTGCAATTACGGTTCCATGAGGTTGTCTCTGACATCAAATAACATTGTTGTCCTTAGACTCTTTATTCATTTATCAATCCAATACATACTTCATAATAGACCCCACATTTCCTTACGTTTAGGTATCATATTAGAACAGTTTCTCAAGCTTATACTGCATTTGAAGAAAGATTATTCATTGTAGTAATGGAATAAACTGTGCATTATTGGATGTTTAAAAGTACCTCTGGCCTTTCCCCATGCACCCTCTCTCTAGATAGAGATAATTTTTAAAATGACTTCAGATAATACCAGACTCCTCTGGATGGTATCATCCCCTGAGATGATACTGCTTGAGAACCATTGTATTAGATGCTAATGATGCACAAGACCAATTAAGCAACATATCTTCTATTGATGATATCAGTTTCATTTAATGCTCTATTTAATATACTGGTTGAGCAGCCTAAAATACATTTCTGTTACTAGAGTTGTATAACCTAAATATTAAATCTTCTCCCAAAGTTATACAGAACCTTGTCCCTAAATGTGAGATATGTAGGTAATAAAAATAGATCAACGCTTATAAGTTTCATAAATAGAAACTGAATCACGATTGTACCTTTTGAATGTGATAGTCAAGTCTTAAAATAAAAACTAAAAATAACTGTGGATAAATACAAGTACATTTCTCCTCTGACAGAATTTAAAAGCTCAAAATAATTTTATCTTTATTGGATTCTAAATATATACAGGCTCCTTAGATTTTAATATTGATTGAGATCATGTCTGTAAATCAACTCAACTTTAGTTTTTCTTTTATTATATTTTTTTGGTTATCATACAAAGTAATAGGTTTCATTATAGCATTTTCATATGTGTGTGATTATATGCATATACATATAGTTCATCATGCTTTTTTTTAATTCAACCCCTACTACTCTCTCCAATGCCAACTTACCATATCTTCTATTTTTCATGAATTACCCTACCCATTTAATCATCACAACAAGCCTGCAAGGGAGGTGATGTTAGAATCTAACTTTTAAAGATAAAAGAACTGAGGTAAAGACAAATTAGTGACCTAGAACCAAAAGACTAACCATGGACTCATAGGCCAAACCCTTAACCAACATGTATCACCACTTCAATAATGATTAAGGAAAGAATGATGAGGAAGATAAATAAGTTTATCCTCTGCCTCCTTCCATGAAGTCCAATGCGATTCCATGGAGAAAAGAAGGGTATTTTCTCTTGTAAAATTTCCAGCCACTTTGGGACTTGATGGGGACCATGTTGGCATCATGTGTCACAGAAGCAATGTCAAGTATGAATAAAAGATCATAAAAGTATATTCTGAAAGAAAAGATGAAGATTACATAATACAAAATTACACAATGAAAAACATATGTCCCATGGGGGAGAGGGGTTTAAAGGAACAGCAATGAACATACTGGTGGCATACAAAAAAAAAAGCAGATAGAAGGCCACAGGATATGACTTGATGAGTAAGGGACTTGCCACATAAGCATGAGAATCCACAGCACCTATACAGTAGATTATCAGAACTATACAGTAAGACCCTATTAATGAGGGTATGGGTACCACCCACACTGGATACAGGAACACAAGACACAGAGAAAACAAGCTGGAACTAAGCTGGAAGCTTCCTTTCTGCTGGCTAGCATTCATTGTTTCTGAAGGGATTAATATGATCAATGATCTCAGCCAGCTGTAGATTATTTGCTATAATACCAACCTGCCTGGCAAGGTATTCTCACTGGTGCAATAGTGTCATGAATGTTCTTGGACTAGCCAACTGCTCCCTGATTGGATTTGAGACCCACTCCATGGGAGAGCACATGTTACTTGTTACTGTTGCATTAGTCAGACACCTATACTTAAAGAACTCACAGGCACTTTCAGGGAATCTACTAATGATTTTTTGCTAAATGGATATGTAGTTAAACTGCCTTATAAACACTTATGTTCATCCTCATGCACTAGTGCAGTGTTCAGTCTTGTTCAGAGAAGCCTCTTTGGACAGTGGACAACTGTCAAAACAAGGAGTCGTAACTAGTCAAAGATGTGTGTGTGTGTGTGTGTGTGTGTGTGTGTGTGTGTGTGTGTGTGT
>CAJQZJ010000518.1:1222230-1251518 GCA_907164525.1 Lophiomys imhausi | reverse complement strand
GGCCTCTGATCTATTGTTTTCTTCTTTACTTTCTTTTCTATTTTTTTCCTTTTCAAAGAATGAAATGGTAAATTTATTTAAAAAAAAAAGATACTGTAATTCAAACCCCAGATAGATTGCTTCTGAAATCTGCAATCTTTAAGTAAGCTTTATAAACAAAGAAAACTGATCAAGGTAAAATAACATTGCAAGCGATATGCCAGTGTAAACCAGACAAGCTGCAGCTGTGCTATCAATTAGAACATTCTAATACCCTGTTATGAAGACTGACACTTTGGAAGTAATTAAGTACTAGATATTTTTAGGTAATTGCTGCTGCAGGAACACACAACCTGTGCTGTTGGGAGATCGAAGGCTTGATAGTGGCTTCTTCTTTAAAGACTGCACTGTCTTAATTGACCCTAATCATTTCAACACCTATGCTGTTTTCTGATTGCCTCAAGCATAGAAATTGGTCAAATGTGAACCAAGGGGAAACCAGTGTCTCTCTTTTTCTTCCCCTGAGTATCATGAAAAGCAGCAGGGGCATATTGGAATATCAGACTAAACCACAAGACAGAAACAGCTCGTTGACCTGCCAGATTCCCATTAAGCACATACATCTCAGCAGCTAATTTCCTAAAGCTAGTAGGGGATACATGGAGGTAATAATCATTTTGTAAAGATGCTGAGATTATCAAAGAGGTCTCTTTCCATTGGGGTGGGGAAATCTTATCTGTTCTTCATTAAGAATAACATAACGATATTGTGTGTCCCTACCATGTGATCAAGCCCCACACCACTCATGTGAGATGGGGTTCAATACCAACAGCAAAGAATCCAGAGAAGTACATCATTGTTCTTTTATTTTTAAGATAATGTATGTACATAATTTCCTCCTTCTGTTTCCCCTCACTCAACCCTCCCATATACTCTTCTTTGCTCTCTTTCAAATACATGCCCTCTTGTCATTAATTGTTGTTATATATGTCATGTATAAACATGCATATTCATAAATATGACCTGCTCAACTTGTATAGTGTTATTCATATGTATGTTTTGGGGCTGACCATTTGCTATTGGATAACTGATCTCTGTGCTCTTCCCTGGTGAAGACTACTTCTTTATTCTCAGCATTGTTGCTTGTAGTTCTTTGACTAGTGTTGAAGTCTTTTGACTTTTTCTTGTACACTTTGTCAGCCATGAGGAATCATACTATTAACTATCTTTAAAAAAAACTACAATGCATGTAATTCTGTGTATAAATACACATGTATGGTTTTAATGAATTTTCTTAACTGAGCTAACAATGCTCCCTCCAAGAGCAAAAGATCACTCAACAGAACCACAATACCAAGTAAGAGAAGTTCTGTTTTGAATTCTTGGCCTCAGTTTTTGAATAGACTCCCAAAACTTGCAGCCTATTGCTATTGGCCTTGGTTACACTTCAGAGGAGGAAAGTAAGTTCTGAATACAGAAAGTGACATGCATATCAGACACAGGGTCCAGAGGCCACTGAGGTAGAACTTACCTGAAGACCTCTTCCTTGATGACTAGCAATTCCAAAGGACAGAGGCAATCAACATTCCTACTCAAATATAACACCCATGAGCCACAAAGACCAGTATGGTACAATCATCCTAAAGGTGCCATAGTGGCATACATAGTTTGACAATAACCAATATGTATCTAATTGGTCTTGGGACCCACCTAACAAGAGCAAAACCATGTCTGATACTAGAAACACAGTCAACTACTCAGTGTTAGTAAGGTCATGAATCTTGGAAAAGAAGTTACAACTACCATTTATAGAACCAGCCTAATTCCTAACTACATTTTAAGTATTTATCCTTACACTACAAATAAATGGAGTCCTCACGCTTTGCCTTAGTTAACATTACTATTGCAATGATTGAAACACCATGACCAAGTTGGGGAGGAAAGGGTTTATTTGAATCACAGTTCCCTATAACAGTTCATCATCAAAAGCAGTGAGGGTGGGAACTCAAACAGGACAGGAACCTGGAGACAGAAGCTGATGCAGAGGCCATGGAGGGTACTGCTTACTGGCTTGTTCCCCATGGCTTTTTCAACATGTTTTCTTATAGAACCCAGGACCACCAGCCTAGGAATGGCACCATGCACAATGGGCTGGGCCCCTTGCAGACGATATGATAGTATACATAAGCAACCCGAAAAATTCCACTAGAGAACTCTTACAGCTGATAAACCCCTTCAACAAGGTGGCTGGATAGAAAATTAATTCAAAAAAATCAGAAGCCCTTCTTTATACAAAAAATAAATGGGCTGAGAAAGAAATTAGGGAACAACAACCTTAACAATAGCCACAAAAAATATAAAATACCTGGGAGTAATGCTAACCAAGCAAGTGAAAGACTTGTATAACAAAAAACTTCAAATACTTGAAGAAAGAAATTGAAGAGGACATCAGAAAATGGAAAGATCTCCCATGCTCATGGATAGGTAGGATCAACATAATAAAAATGGCCATCCTACCAAAAGCAATATACAGATTCAATATAACTCCTATCAAAATACCATCAGAATTCTTTATAGACCTGGAAAAAACAAGTCTCAACTTCATATGGAATAACAAAAAAAAAAAAAACCCAGAATAGCTAAATCAATCCTGTATAGTAAAAAACATCTGGAAGTATCACCATCCCAGATTTCAAGCTGTACTACAGAGCAATAGTAATAAAAACAGCATGGTACTGGTATAGAAACAGACCAGTGGATCAATGGAATCGAATTGAAGACCCAGAAATTAACACATACACCTATGGCCACTTAATTTTTGACAAAGAAGCTAAAACTGTACAATGGAAAAAGGACAGCATCTCCAACAAATGGAGCTGGTCTAACTGGATGTCAACATGTAAAAGAATGAATTTAGACCCATACTTATCACCTTGCACAACACTTAAGTCCAAGTGGATCAAAGACCTTAACATAAGGCCTGACACACTAAATCTATTAGAAGGAGAAAATGGGGAAAACCCTTGAACTCATCTACACAGGCGACAACTTCCTGAATAGAACACCAACAGCTCAGGACTTGAGATCAACAATCAATAAATGGGACCTCATGAAACTGAAAAGCTTCTGTAAGGCAAAACACATTGTCATTTGAACAAAACGGCAGCCTACAGACTGGGAAAAAATCTTCACCAACCCCATATCTGACAGAGGGCTAACATCCAAAATCTACAAAGAACTCAAGAAACTAAATGCCAAGAAACCAAATAATCCAATCAAAAAATGGGGGACAGAGCTAAATAGAGAATTCACAAAGGAGGAATCCCTAATGGCTGAGAGACACTTGAAGAAATGTTCAACATCCTTAATCATCAGAGAAATGCAAATCAAGACGACCCTGAGATTCCATCTCACACCTGTCAGAATGGCTAAGATCAAAAGCTCAAATGACAGCACATGCTGGACAGGTTGTGGAGAAAGGGGAACCCTCCTCCATTGCTGGTGGGAGTGCAAACTTGTACAACCACTATGGAAATCATCTGGGGATATCTTAGAAAACTTGGAATAGCTCTCTTCTGGATATACATCCCAATGCTTCCTCACCAAACCACAAACACATTTCCTCATCTATGCTCATAGCAGCCTTATTTGGTTTTTGTTGTTGTTGTTTTGTTTTGCTTTTGTTTTTGTTTTTGTTTTTGTTTTTGTTTTTTGAGACAGGGTTTCTCTGTGTAGCCCTGGCTGTCCTGGAGTCACTTTGTAGACCAGGCTGGCCTTGAACTTGCAGAGATTACCTCTGCCTCTGCCTCCCTAGTGCTGGGATTAAAGGCATTCACCACCACGCCTGGCTGCAGCCTTATTTGTAATAGCAGAAACTGGAAACAACCCAGATGTCCCTCAACCAAGGAATGGTTAAAAAAAAAACTGTGGTTCATCTACACAATGGAATACTACTCAGCCATCAGAAACAACAAAATCATGTAATTTGCAGCCAAATGGATGGAACTAGAGAAGCTCATCCTGAGTGAGCTAACCCAGACTCAGAAGGATGCACATGGCATCTATTCACTTATAATTGGATTTTAGTCATATAGTGCAGGATAACTATACTACAGCCAATGCACCAAAGGGAACAGGAACATAGACTTTGCTACCCGTCAATGAGACCCTTTGCCCTAGTGGTGCTGCCTTTTAGGCCCCCAGTGTATGAGGAGGCTCTTGGCCCTCATATGACTGCTGAACTGGGGTGGGGGACTGATATGTAGGAACACTCCACTCCAGAGGAGTGGGATGGAAGGGATGGGAGTTGAGGGTGGGAGGGCGGGACTGGGAGGGGTGGAATGAGGGCACTGTAAAGGAGATGTAACCCAAAGTCATAAATAAACAAAAAAAAATGAAAAAAAGAAAATTCCTTACAGGCTTGCCTGCAAGCCTATTTTATGGAGGCATTTTCTCAATTAAGTTTCCATCCTCTCTGATGACTTTAGTTTATGCCAAGTTCACATGAAACTAGCCAGCATACCCCTCATGAAGGAAATATATCTTTGCAACACAGAGATCATTACAGAAAGCCACAAACGATCAAAATGTAGATAGAGTTGTGGAGCCCAGTCTCAATGAATGTATCTACAAAATACTCCTACAGCTACACCTATGGTTCAGAAAACACACTGAAGAGGGGGCAGAAAGACTGTAAGAGCCAGAGAAGCAGGAAATTTGTCGTGAGATTATGTGTACTAGCAATGACATAAGCTACACCCCCAAATCCCCAACACAACTTCCTAAACATGCTGTGAACAGGGATGAAATAGCAGTACTTTCACATAGAATTATAAAGGTAGAAGCAATCTTGGGAGTTAGCTGCTTCAGTGGAGTTCAACCTGGATCATACATGACAAACCCATTAGCACACTGGGTTACCCCTGGCCGGACCAGTTGGAATTAGGGAATGAGGTGGACTTCTAGTCATTTTTGTATTTAAATGTGTTTTTACAACTCCTTGGGCAATTCTAAAGTACAACCAGCGTGGACAAGTATGTATTCATCCAGGTTATTTTATAGTTCAAAAGAGAGGTATCAGGCTCACAGAACAGAGGTGTGTCATCTAAGGTCATACAATGGGGTGCATTTCTAGATCTAGAATTAAGCTTCTAGACTTTTTCTGAATGTGTTTTAGCACCTCATGACATGCTGCTTCCTGCTAAACTGAGAGAGACGGTAGGAGCCAAAGGTCACAGTGCGTGTACATAGCAGAACGGAGACTTAAATCAATATCATCTAATTCTGTAGTTTAAGCACATGGCCAACAGAATCAGACTTGGTGTCACATAACTCTGGGACTAACCTTATGATGCCCAGAACAACACACAAAAGGACTAGTGCACAGAAAGAGGCCATAAATGAGCTGGACCCAGAGATCTAGGAAAGATTTGAAGGATTTAAAGGAACTGATTTGCCAGGTTGACATACAGGATTAGGGTATAGATGACATCGGTGAAAGAAATATACAACTTGTAGAAGGCAATGTGTGACAGCCTTCATGTTTCACTTCTTTCTTTTGATTTTGATTTTTAAATTTTATTTGTTATTGTTGGGGAGGTATATGCATGCCACAGCATATGTGGCAATCAGAGGACAATTTTGGGGAGTCAGTTATCTCCTTCCACACTGAGATCTGGGGATACACTCAGGACATTGGGTTTGCACAGCAAGGTTTTTACCCACTGAACCATTGCATAGACCCAATGACCTTTGTATTAGGTA
This sequence comes from Lophiomys imhausi, assembly GCA_907164525.1. Taxonomy (NCBI): domain Eukaryota; kingdom Metazoa; phylum Chordata; class Mammalia; order Rodentia; family Muridae; genus Lophiomys; species Lophiomys imhausi. Next base: position 1,245,776 of record CAJQZJ010000518.1, on the reverse strand, counting down.
CTTTTGTCCTTATTCTGATAAAATTGCTGACAAAAACAACTTAAAGGATGGAGAGTTACTTGGGGTGTCAGTTTAAGTGTACAGTTTCTATCATGGCAGGTAGGCATATGAGCAGGAGTGCAAGGCAGCTGACTACATTGGACAGATAGTCAGGGAGCAGAGAAAAATAAATGCTTGGACTCATCTCCCTTTTATTTGGTCCAGGGGATGGTACCACCCATATTCAGGATGGACCTTCTCTGCTCAGTTAAACTTTTCTGGAAGTGTACATACTGACTAATCCAGCAGTATGAACCTAAATTATCAAGTTGACAATGTTGAACCATCATAACCTTTAAAAACATTTCAAACTTAAAATTGTTGAAAAATACAGGGCTCCTGCATGTCCTTCAGACAAGTGTAGCAATGTTTCACATTTTGATTTATTTTCATTCTCCATTCTCTCTAACCATCTCTGTATCACAGGTTTTTCTAGTTAATCAGATAATAAATAGCTAGAGACAAACAATATTTGCCTATTCAAATATACTGAATTAGATATATGGTATTCAAAAACTTCAGAGATCTATAGAATACGGCATTTAAAGATGTTTTCTTAACTTAAGATTTTTTGACAATGAGACATGTCAACTCCTGGCAGCACCACATTCAACTTGGAGGAAGATGACAAGAATCAAAGAATCTCCATTTATAGGTGAATGTATTAGTGGCAAGCTAGCCATTGGGCAAAGAAAAAGCCCTTGCTTCAACTGTAGACAGAATGCAAACTGGACACAGGAAAGTTGACTGCTGAACTTTGCAAGGACAAGGTAGGCAAATTCTTCATAATACCTCTTTTACAATTAAAGTCTCAGATATTCAGAGTCAGAAGGCTGAAGATGTTGCTCCAACATTACAGAAGAAAATTGGAGACTGTCCAGGCAGCCAGAAATCTCTGTTATTTCTATAGTTTTGGAATCTGCTGGCTCTGTACTCCCTGTTTATTCAGATAATATTTATTCTTCTCAGGTCTCTGATGGGGTTGAAGACCAGGTAATTATAGTCTCCAGGTTTCGCTTAAGTTGTTTAGGATATAAGAAAATTGTTTTAAGGTCTGAAAAGATGTTTTTAGGTTGCTAAATACAAATGGACTGGACATTGTGAATATGATTCTTACCAGATAGCAAATAGTTTATTGATGTTAGAAGAGAATCATTTATTTAGACAAAAGGGGGAAATGTTGCAGAATATTTGATCATATTATGCACCCCAAGATTGTAAGCCTTAAAAACCTATTTCTATTTGTGGGCTGGATTTGCCTTTAATTCTGGGGCTTTCTGTTTACTGTAAACAGGTACTTGTGGTCTGGATCTGCCCTAGCACACACCTTTAATCCAAGAACTTTCTGTTTCTTTTAAACAAGTGGTTATGGTATGGCTCATCCCTAGCACACACCTTTAATCCAAGAGCTTTCTATACACAGAATTAAATAAAGTTAATCCTAGGTCAAGATGCAGAGCAAGAAAACAGCTGACATGGATTAAACAGAAAAGAGGGACAGTGAGCTGTAGAGTATTTAAGTCAGTGTAGAGAAGAAGAAAGAGCATTTTAGCTTTGAGCTTTTGGCTTTTAGCTTTGAGGGCTTTTGGTTCTCACCTGGGTGTTTTCTGTGCCTCTCTGAGATAGCAGGCTTTTAGCACAGTTCTGGCTCCTGAGTCTTCATTGATAAAATTGGACAGGGCATTTATTTAGTTTTTTTTTTAAACATTAGTTCCCACTCCACTACTCCATCCACACTTATCAGGATGATTCTTCCATTCTTCTCACTTCTTTTATCTGTATATACCTGAATAGTTCCTATATCTGGCATTGCCATTCACACTGAAGTCTGACTTAAAGGGTATAGCAGAAGCCTGCAGGTATCAATATGTGAAGAAAGGGTTGGTGTTTTGTAAGGAGGGGAGCATGAGTAGCCAGAGACAACGAAAACAAAAAACCTAGTAAATCTAAAGAAAGCCAGAGTGATGACTATTAAATGCAGTTGTTTCTGGCAATAACCTCAACATTCAAAAATTCTGCTGTTGTTTGCTTGAAAGTGCTGTACCAGTTTACATGCACAATCTCAATTTTCAAACACCAAACTAGTTTCATTCCTGCCACCAAGAATAAGGAATTCAGTTCAATGTATCATGACATTTGGATTTCTCACAGCTCCAAAAATAGATGTAAGTTCCTGGGGTGGGTAGACTGAGAATGAAGGATTAGACTACAAAAGATGCTAATTAATCTGACAAAAATGATAAAAACTGTGAAAAAATTAATCCTGCTGAGTTTCAGGATGTGTTAATGGTTCAGTTAGGCAACATTGAGATGTTTTAACAATTTCAACTTGATGAGCCCTAGGGGAGGCTTTATTTTCATTAGGCTTAAAAACCATACTTGTTACTGCAAACTGCTTTCTAAAACTGGTAGAATTGAAATTGTGCTTAGACAAGACATAGGAGGTATTGTTACTAAATTCTCCACCAAAATATATAGAGGAGCCAGCCAGACCTGATGGTGCACACTTGTAACTCCAGCTACTTGAGAGTCTGAGACAAGATCCATTAGCTTGAGACCAACCTAAACAACTTAAAAGAACATACCTCAAGTTTTAAAAAAATGAAGAAATGGAACACAGAGAGAGGAGGTTTTATCTTCTCCCTCACAGTTTTATTTTTTTTTTCCTCTTTTAATCCTCTTTCCCATACTAAACTCCCATGTTCAGTCGGGTACGGGAAGCCATTGAATCCTGGGATTACTTTTTGTCATCATCTCTCTTATGTTCAGGCTACAGTGCAAGAATTTCCTTATGAAACTAAAATTGAAATTTGTGGTAAACAAGGCTAATGCCAACTTTCACTCAGGCTGTCTTACAAGGGTTTTTGTGTTACTCAGAAATGTAAAGTTTTGTCAGAAAAATATCTTCTGTTTGGGAAAATAAGGGAATGGTTTGGAAACAGCAATGGTTTATGGGCCTTAGAAGACATTTTTTTTCTGCAAAGATCTTCTTCTAAAATACTTGGAACTCAAGGTTTATGTACACATATAAAACATAGATTTCTTGGCACGTATTTTATTAGACTTTTTCAGCATTTTTTAAACCTGTTTAAAATGGGACAAGTGTTACTTGTAACTGGTTTATACGAATGGTTCAGGTTCCAAAAGCAAGAAATGAATTCCCTAATTTTAAGTTGTATGATGTGTTCCTTGTTCAACTGATATGATTTGTTTGCGCTAACAAAGTCTGACTTCCTGAGTTCCTGCACCATGGGAATCTTGACCATTTGGTTTGTAACATGCAGTTTAGTCCATTGTCTTCTGGAAGAATTTCAGCTTGGGTTCCTGACAGGTCCAAAGTAAATGAATACCAGCTATTTTGCATAAAACATGATAACTTTAAATTCTTGACATGTTGCAGACATAAGATTCAAATTTGGTATTAAACTGCTATAATATTGTTCAATTTTTGAAATGACTGTAATCTTTACAATGATGGACTTTCTCACAGAGCTCTTTGGCCTTGAAACATACTTATTCAGGACATTTGTCATATGCAGCCACATTCAACTGCAGCAGAGTAAATAGGCTGAAATCTGTGAGTTCTGCCTGCTGGAATGCTTCATCATTAGTCTCTGACATCCTCAAATGCAATAAATGTAGAAATGCTGGATTGAATGACTTGATTTCCATTCAAAGGCCTCTCTCTGAATTAATGTGGTGCCATTGAGATCAGCAATAAAGTATCTTGTGCTAACACAGAGAAAATATCAACTTTCTTACTGTCCGTGTGTAAATTTGGCAAAATATCAGTAAGAAAGCACTATAAAAGCAGAAATGATTTAGTTGCAGTGAATATGTGAAAGTAAATTGAATGCATAACTAACACCCTACAGAATTTGTGATTCTAATATATTGGAGGAGGTAAAGCCTTAATTGAGTTAAGTTTTGGGGGAAAAGTATTTTTCTAGTGATGAAGGCATAGATGTATTCTGCATGCTTTCCTTTAAATAATATTACCTCATCATCAAATAACTGCTATCTAAAACTATTTTGTTTCTATGCAGTAAAAGCATTGAGTAGATATTATACATGTTCTTCCATTCATCACTAATGATCTTTCAAGATCCTCTTCCCTTCCAGCCTACCACTCCAATAGTCTGAAGCTATCCACAGAGTGAGTGATCTGCAAGCTCTGAATTCAAATATATCCTAATCAAGGAAACAATTAAAGGAACATCGGCTTCAGAGGTTTCACCAATGGTCTTCTATCTTCCAAACATGTTTGGCAAGAACTATGCTGATTGGGGCTAGAGAAATAGCTCAGCAGTTAACTGCTCTTTCACCTCTCGGTTCAGTTCTCAGCACCTACAACCAACCACCTGTAACTGCAGTTCCAGGAGATCTGAAGCCAGGCATGTACATTGCACACATACATACATACAGGCAAAACACTCATACACCCAAATAAATACACCCAATGTAAAATTAATGAATCTTAAAGAAAATGTGAGTTATCCACAGCTTTCATTTCCTATTTCCTTTAAATTTAAAATCACTGATACTAGTTTTCATTTACCTGACTTCCACTCTGTCAAATATATCCTTGTATCTGTACATACTTCTTTCTTCTAGGCTGAAGTGCTGTTCTCCTCTGACCTTCAAGAATATATGTGCCCTTGAGTATCACCTATATCTTGGCCATCTACCTGACCTTGTTGCAGTAGGTATTTCTGGAAATGCAGCTGAGTCTGGAACTAAGCTGGGACCATTCCAACAGTCTGGCTTACTTTGTTCTTCTTGGTCCAGGAAGAATATGCCTGCCCATCCTGCTTCCTCCTAACGTTTTTCATATTATTTCCTGCATTCACCATTTAGTTTATACAATCGATTTGTACTATACAGAAAAGTCCATTTCTCACTTCCTTGTCACCACCACTTTTGAGCACAGATCTCCTTATCTCTTTCCCCAAGCCTCTTCCTTGACAACCTAGCATATTCCTGACTTTCTTTTCCTGGAAGAATGTTTATACCATAAGGCTAGAAATTATACATTTGCAACACCTGGCATCATCAATATTCAATACTTATATGTTATAAAATAATGTAAGTGTTTTTTTCATATTTATTTGATTCTCTGATCCATCTATTTTAAAGATCTGGTTCACTAATATAAACCTAGATCACCATAAAGTACCTCGTAAAAAATAGAAACTTAAATAATGTTGAAGGAATAGAATTAAACTCATCCACTGTAGAACTCTTTTTTTTCTTTTTTTTCAGCCTTTTACCACTGTAGAATTATAATGGGTAGAAATATTTATTAATAAACAAGAAAATCAGACCAAGCATCCAAGAAAGTCTGTATTTCAGGAAATTTATAGTCATATAAAATTCTTAAAATAATTTCTGTTGACTTGATTTGAACACCACATGCCTCAGGAATACATCAAACTATGACAATGAAACCTCATATCATTTTCTAATTATATTTATTTGTAAAATCCCTACAGATTATTAAAGGCCAGTGTTGGGATTATAGTAACAATACTAAGCCACTGAGACACAAAATCAGAATCAAGATAAATAGTATTCAATGCAATGCTTTTAAAGTAAAAATTTTAAAAACTTGATTAACAAAGTAGCAAATTTTTAAAGAAAACAGTAAAATGTGTCTATTCATATTGGCACCTAAATAAATGAAAAAGAAAAAAACAGAAAGATTGTCATCTATTGTCTTAGTTAGGGATACTATTGCTATGATGAAACACCATAACCAATGCAACTTAGGGAAGAAAGGGTTTATTTGGCTTATACTTCTACATAATTCACTGTTCATCATCAAAGGAAGTCAGGACAGGAAATCAAATAGGACAGAAATGGCCATAGAGGAGTGCTGCTTACTGGCTTGCTCCCCATAGCTTGTTTAGCCTGCTTTCTTATAGAACTCAGGACTGCCAGATAAAGGATGGCACCACCCACAATGGGCTGTGTCCTCCCACTTCAATCATTAATTAAGAAAATGCCTTACAACCAAATTACGGAGGCATTTTCTCAATGGAGGTTCCCTCATCTTAGATGATTCTAGCTTGTGTCAACTTGGAATAAAACTAGCCAGGACACCTACATTGTCTCTTGGGTTTTAAAATGATAGTTCCCAAGCAAAAACTTGCAAATTGGGGGGGGGGGGTGGAAACAGAGAAAAGTCGAATTGTTCTATATAATAAACAAGATAGACACAGAATAAAATTTAGCATTCACCAGTAGGGCAAAGAATCTGGAGAAACAGGCATAGAAGAGAAAACAAAAAAGAAAAGGGGAAGAAAGGGGAGGGAATGTCCATAGTAAAGAGTCTTTGAGTGAGAGATGTCTAATGAGAGTATAAGGTTAAATATTACTGTGTGATACAACGAGGTCTTAACTTCAATGTGAAATATTCAGTCAAATGTGTATTTCCACTGGGGATAATGACAGAATTCTGAGTCTTGTCTAGAAAAGGCACAGGGAATGAGTAAAGACTAATCAAGGCAGGTACAATGTTTTCTTCTTCAGTCCCCGAAACTTAACAATAACAAGATCTGTATAAGTTTATCCATCTCTACTCCCACGGATATATTTTTTCCTTAGTAATCTCTAAAGTTTCACCTTCCCTACTCTCCAATTCATTCTAAATGCCACAGAAAGTGAGCTTACTTTAAACTTAATGTCACTTCCACTGCTCCTGGAATGCTCTAATACTTTAACATGGCTTCATGGTCCTGCTACCATATCATCACATACCATACCCCATAATATTCAATGCACCAGACAGAATAGGCTTCATTGTTTTTTAGTAGATGCATTATGTATAATAAACTGGAAAATAAGAATAACTATAACACAGAAAACAAGTTGTAAATTCAACAGCCACACTTTGAAACTCTAATGACTGAAAGAACAAGGGAATAAATAGAAGCCAGTCAAGTAAATGATCTACCTCATTACACCCAACCTATGTCCATATAAACTCATAGAGTTTTTGTTGTGTCATTTTCATTATTTTGAAATTTAAGTCACCACTAAAGTGATACTGAAGCAGCTCTTGAGTTTCTTAACATGAATAAACTATGTGTCTCCTATAAGATTTGAATTCTGGTTATTTTATCTAGAGCAGAGAAGAATCATTAGCTGATCCTTTAATCAAAATCTTATTTACATTATGTGAAATAGTCATTTCCCTTCTTCAAATGAGATAAATTACTTTCATTAAACATATTAATGCTCATTAGTAAAAGATAATTTATTTGAACTTTTTGTAGCCTGAAATTGATCACAGAACTATAGGCTCCATCAAAACTTGTAATATACTTGGGATCTTAAGTGTCCCCCCAAAGTTCCATGTGTTAAAGTTGTAGCCCCAAGCTTGATGCTAAAGGAAAGTGATAGAAACTTTGAAGTGTGAATCTTGGTGAAAGGTTTAGGGCATTGACACATGTTCCCAAAGATGACTTTGGGACCCTAGTCATAAGGATGTATTCTCCATGATATATTTATTGCCTTGCAACATACTCAAAGAGCCAATAAAGTACAGACAATAATTTCCTACACAATGTTAAAAAATAATTTCTGCTTTGTAAAGTTTATTTGTCTCAGATAGTTATTACAGTAACAGGAAACTTACTAACAACAACTGATATGGTACCATCTAAAATCAAAGTTTCAGGTCTTTCCAAAGAGAAAAAAAAAGGCTGTACTCAGCAGAAATGTATATTGAGTACAGAGATATTGTTTTATGGTTCTGGGGAGATGGGTCATTAGGTAAGAATACTTTTGTGTAAGTGTGAGTACCTGAATTCAAATCCACAGCACCTACATGAAAAGCCAGGTGTGGCCACCCTTGCCTATAGCTTGAGGACCCTGTGGATCAATAAAGATCTCTAGCTACCATCCTAGCTCTGGGTTCAAGTGAGAAGTCTTTTCTCAAGGGAATAAGGCAGAGAATGATAGAACAGGATACTTGGCACCCTCCTCTACCCAGATAGGCACAAACATATTATACATACCACACACATCACCCATCACACACACACACACACACACACACACACACACACACACACACACCATGAATTTACTGGCTCTTTCTTTTGGATTTTACTTTATAGTATTAGATCTTGAGGCGGACCTAAATTTCTAGTACTATGCTGTTCGATATAGTAGCCATCAATGTTTAATTTTAACTTATTTACAACTAAAGATAATTCATAATTATATTTCTTGATTGCACTTCCCAGGTGTTTAATAGCCACATGCCAGTAGAAGTGTCCATATTGGACAATGAGGATACCGAATATTTCCATCACCACAGAAAGTTCTACTGAACAGAGCTGCACAGCCGAGAGCCTCCACTCCTTTCCTAGTAATGGGATTCAAATGGAGCTCTCATTTCTCAGCCTCTCCCTCCTGACACTCTGAAAAATATTTAAATATTGAAATAAATCCCCTACTATACCTAAGCTTCAGTCAAAGAGGAGACTCTGACTGTTTCATTATTAGCTTATCAACTCACATCATGATTTTTTTAAAAATATTATTCTAAAATCCCATTTATCCAGACCATATTTAGTAGCTGTTTGAAGCCTATTCGTTTAATAGGAACTGACTTCCAGCACATGACTCCTGGCTTCTTTGCCCCCTAATGTGCTCTATGTGCAGCAGGGCTCATAGTCATGTCCTTTCCAGGAAAGCTTGCTTCCATCAGCTGCATTCACAGACCCTTTTAAAATCATGCTCAGGCATTGGCTTTATGTTTTCACAGTCACAGGAAATTACTTCTTTCACCCAAGTTTCATTTCTTGCTTTTTTGATCTCTTAAAGAAAAAGACTATCTGCCATGGCAATAAAGCATTTGTGCTCTCTGTAGCTAGATAATTGAAGGAGAAACACTGACAGGCATATTACTATATCAATAATGCACTGTCCTCACAGACAAAAGGCAGAGGTACTGACCCACTGCAGGTAGCGTGCAGGCCTTGAATTGTGTTTCCAGAAGTGAGAATAGGTTTGGCTTAATCCATGTGAAAATGATCATTTGTGTAACAGCTACCTGGAGGGCAATGTGTTATCTGTTGCTAAACTGAGGTTCAACTTGTAGCCAGGACCAGCAATCAGTTTTAATTAGAATTCAGAAATAATTTTGTTGTTAGATCAATGTTTAATTTAGTATCTGATGCAGGTGACCAGAAAATGTATAAGGATTTAAAATTAGTAGTCATGTGCTCTAACTCCCTAACCTAACAAGGCTTACATCTTATCTTTTGGCAGAACTAAACAGCTTTTTCCTTGATCCCAAGGATAAAGCAATCTGAGATACAGATGCTGTCAATCTCTCATCCCATAGCTATAGAGTAGATTATCATTATTTGGCCATGGCCTCCTCTCACGCTGTGTTGAGATGATGCCCAAATGACTTCTTATTACATGGCAAGTGCCATTCAATCAGAATTGGTCCAGAAGATTAAACCTATTTATCAACTTTGCTCCAGAGATGTCCATGTAACAACCAGCAGATTACATCTGGAAAGAATATTGTTATGATTCTAAACATTTTTTGAGGTCACAGGAAGGTAGGGAACAATCAAAGTAAGAAGGCCCCAGGTAAATCAAAATATGTGTACAAAACTCCCCTTACTCAAAGATAAAGCACTGAGACAAGCAGCCTAAGGAATGATGGTAAGAAAAACAGGGAAAATTACCATCATGGTGCTTGCTCTACTCCTGTCTTTGCATGCTGTTAGCATTAACATGGTTTACACCAATTAGATGGATATTTTTGCACCTCTTTTTACCTTTCTACTTCATTGGGACATCCTCAAAAATAGAGCCCAACATGTTCAACTCATTTTACCACTCAATAGAAATGACTGATCAAAAGTAAGGATTGTGTTCAAACAAAGAGGTGCTGTTATTTTGGTAGGCATACTTTTCAGTCACTGGAAGCATAATCCTTGGTTGTCTGCTCTCTATTATAGGACTGTACATACTTTACTAGATTTACTGTCTTTCTAGAACCTTTTCCCACAACCCATCTAAAAGCTTTAAGTTAATGACACTTAGGAACAGTGTATTGCTCCAATTGCAAGCACTCAAAATTTCTCCAACCACATCCCAAAAATTCCACTACCACCTTTCTACTGTATAAGTCCCTCTTATAGCCAACAAGTTCTCCTCTTCAAATTCTTAGATTGTTCTAGAGATGACTCCCAAAGCATTTGTTCTATCAGTATCTGTTGAGTACTAGAATGAAATGTACATACATAGCTTAGCCCTATCTTCTACATATGTTTTCGTTATATTGTACCAAAAATCTGTGTTGGTTTCTATAACCCATTGCCTGTGGTCTGCTTTATTGTGAACCCACAAAAAGAAAAATGAATTGTTATTGCCCCCATATGACAAATTTTCAGAAATGTGAGGACAGTTATCATGAACAATCCTTTGCCTCCCCTTCTTCATGCTAACCATAAATCCAGTTATACTAGTTATTACCAAGCTCCTTCATCGTCAATCCCAAAATTAGTAGATCAACTGAAATAACAAAGATTAGAACACAAAATACCAAAATGGATTCTAAAAAATAAACTACATAGACAGACATTTAGCCAAATTAACAGAAGAAATATATATATATATATATAAATTCATCAAATATAGACAAAAGAGGACTATTGCAATAGATATCCTATGATCCAAGGAATGATTAGGAAATGGTTTGAGAATATACTACAATAAATTGGAAAATCTATCCCAGGAAACATAAACTACCTACACAAATCTATAACCAGTAATGGGATCAAAACAATAATAGAGTCTCTAAACCAAGAAATGCTCAGAACCAGATGTATTCACTATCAAACTCTACAAAAACTTTGAAGAACTGAAAGCAGTACTGCTCAAACTGATACACAAAATGAGAAGAAATGGACTCATTTATGAGCCCAGTATTACTCTCATGCCAAAACCAGTAAGGACACAACCAAAAAAGAAAACTAGAGATAAAATCTTTCATGAACATACATGCAAAAATCCATACTAAAATAGATGTAAACTGTATTCAATAATATATTTAAAATATCATACATTATTACCGTTTGTTACATTCTGAAGTGTCGTGGATGGTTCAACATTCACAAACTAATAAATACAGTACAGAAACAGAATCAAGAACAAACATCAAATGATTATCTGAATAGGCACAAAAATGAAGCCTTTGGGAAAAAAGTATCCTTTTTGATAAACATGCTAGAAAAGTTAAGCATAGAAGGATAATACCTCAAGATAATAGAGTCTACATACAGCAAACCTACAGCCAAATTATACTAAATAATACAGAAAGTATTTCCTCTAAAATCTGAATTAATAAAAGAGTGTCCATGCTCTTCAGTCTTATTCAATAAAATGCTGAAATACTTATCCAGAGCAATAAAACAAGATAAAGGAACAAAAGTAATAATAGAAGAGGGAAAAGAAGTCATCTAATTATCCCTATTTACAGACAATATGATCCAATATTTATGAAATCCTAAAGACTCCACCATAAAAATCTTAGAGTTTATATTTACAGCAGTGTATCCAAATGCAAAATCAACATACAAAAATCAATATCTTTCTTATATACCATGCTGAGAACCATGCTGAGAAAGAAATCGTGAAAACAATTTCATTCACAATAGTTGCAATAAAATAAAATAAATAACCATAAATTTAAACAAAGAAGTAAAAGATATCTACCATGAAAAAATTAGAACTCCAGGTGAAAGAAACTCCAGGAGATAGTAGAAAATAGAAATACCTCCTCTATTCATGGGTTAACATCATTATTATGGTGAACATGACTACATCTACAGAGTGAATGTACTCGCCATGTAATCTCTAATGACATCCTTCAAAACAGTGGAAAATAATCTCAAAATTTTTATGCACATATAAAACACCTGAATAGCCAATACCTGAGTATTGTGAGTAAAATGAGTACTGTTGAAAGTATAACATGTCTTATTTTAAGTATGCTACAGAGTCATACTAACAAAAGGAGAATGGTACCAGCACCAAAACAGACATATGAACAGACAGAATAGAGGATCCATTATTTAACTCACACTTCTTCAGTCAACTTATTCTGAAGAGTGGTGGAAATAATATACATTGAAAAAATTCTTCGAAAAACTATATCAAGGAGACTAGATATCCATATATGGAAAAATAAAACTATATCCTTATCTCTCACACTGGACAAAATTCAATTCAAAATGGACAAAATACATCTGTGTTAGTCATGAAATGTCCAAAGTACTAGAGGAAAACGCATAGGCAATAACTTTCTTTTCTTTTTTATCTTTTTATTATTCTTTCTTGTGAACTTCACATCATGCAACCCAATCCCACTCATCTCCCACCTTCCCTCAGACCTATGGTCTATCCCTGCAAACTCTCCCAACAGGAAAAAAATCTCATTGTGGAAGCTGTATTGTATTACAACATGTCCCACAATATTCCATTTTGTCCACACTTTTTTGCTTGCCAATGTTCACCATAATTACTCCTTGGTCTAGTATGAGGCCCCGGGCTTCCACTACCTATCAATACTGGAACTTCACTGGAACTCCTCTTATATATCCCACCATTGGCCCCTGTCATGGAGATCCTATAGTTTTGGGTCTGTAGAACTGGCCTTTTCATACACTCCAGCAGTTCATCCATGGAGATGTTGGTGTGGGACAACTCAAAGCCCTGGTTATGAGCCTGCAACCCCCACATCCAGGACCAGCTCCACTGTGCTATGAAGTAAAGGTGCAGAGCCTGCTCTCCTGAGTGCTGAAGCAGGTAAGGGGCTGGGATAGCTCTCCTGTTCTGATGACCCCATCAGGGCCAACTCTTCCATCTGCTATCTGTGGTAGAGGGTATCTCTCCCTTGCCAATGCCACTACTCAGTGGACAAGAGTCAGGACCAGCTCACTGGGACTCTTCTCAGTCATCCTGTTGTTGCCCTGTGTCATGGAAATCCTGTAGTTTGGGGTCAGTAAAACTGGCCTCTTTATGCATCCCAGCAGTTTATCCATGGGGTAGATGTTGGAGTAGGACAATTCAAATTCCTGGTTCTGGGTCCTCAACCTCCCACATCCAGGGACAGCTCTAATGTGCCACAGCAGGTAAAGGACTGGACCATCTCTCCTGTTCTCATGATCCCATCAGGGCCACTCTCTCATCTGCTACCTGTGGTGAGGGCAAAAGGGAGGGAAGGGAATCTCTCCCTTGCCAACACTATCACAAAACAGACAAAAGGCAGGGCTGGCTCTCCCACACTCACTCCTCAGGGCTAGCTCACCCACAACCCCTACATCCAGGGCCAGCTGTACTATACTGCTCAGTCAAGGTTCAGCGCCTTCTCTCCTGAATGCTGCAGTATGTGAGGGGTGGGGATAGCTCTCTTTCTTTCATGGCCCTAGGCCCAGGTGTTTCACTTGCTATGGGTGATGAGAGGTGAGGGAGAGGAGAGTATCTCTCCCTTGTCCATGTCACTACAGGGATATGAGTGGTAGGGCCAGCTCTCCCAAGTTTGCATCCTTGGGGCCAGCTCACTAGCACTTCCCGAAATGTGCAGGGCCTGCTCTCCCAAGTACTTCAGCTTGCTAGGGGTATGGTCAGCTCTCCTGCTCTCATGCCTCAAGGGCCAGTTGTCCCATGATGCCCATGTGGGGGTGGCCCAGGTCTGAACATCCCTCAAACATGAACTGTCCCCAGGTATCATCCCAGACCAGGGATGTTTCCCCAGCTCAGTGGCAACTTATCCCTGTTGCTACAGAGCCATGAACCCAGACATGGCTCCTGTTGGCAGCAGAGGCCAGGAACCTACCATGGTCCCAGGTGACATCACTGGCTGCCCACATCAGGTTGTTTTTCACTACCCTCAAGTCTCAGGATCTGCCTCTCCTCACTGCACCCACATCCCTCTGACTCTCCTCTTCCATTTCTCCATCACCCTCTTGCTCCTCCTAGTGGTACTAGGGGTCTCTGAGTGTCTGGGCTTATCTCAGGAATGGTCTCAAGAGTGCCATATCCCACCTGTACCTTGTGCATTATGGTACCTGGGAGGGCTCATCTCCAGCATGGTCCAACCCCTAGGCCTGCTTGGCACCAGACTTGTATTCATCTCAGGCCAGCTCCTCATCCAGGCTCCATGGTACCAGTCTGGTTGTTCTCTTGGGTTCACTCCCTGCCCAGTTTTCCCTATCAGCCATGGGATCCATGGTGCCAGGCAGGGCTCCTCTAGTCTCTGGCTTGCCTCCCTCCTGGGAGCCTATTCTGTGCCTGCCTGGTACTGAACTGGTGGTCGTCACAGGCCAGATCTCTGTCTAGGCCTTCTGACACTAAACTGGTAGTGGTCTCAGGCTTCCTTTTTTCAGGGAATGTTAGGTTACTATTCATTCAGATGTTTACAGAACAGAACAGTGACTATGGACATAGCCTCTCTTCTCTCTGCCACCTACTGATGCACATGTGACACAGTAGCCACATCTACAATGCCCCTAGGGGAAAATGGCAACGATTTTTTTTTAAAATAAGGCTCTAATAGCTCAGGAAATAATAGTGAGACTTAACAAATGGAATTGTAATAGGATTCTGGCCATCAAAGAAAGCCATCAACAGAGTGAAAAGACAGCCTACAAAATGGGAGAAAACATTGCCAGATATTCATCTAAAAAGGGATTTCTATCCAGAATATATTTTAACTCCAAAATTAAATGGCAGAAGAACAAGTAATCTTAGCAATAAATACACACACCTATCACTTGTTTTTCTTATATGTGATATTTACATTTCTAAATATATGAAAGTAGAAGGGGTATTAATTGGAAATAAGAAGGGTGCCTCCTGGCAAGTATTAATACATTATATCATTATATGAAATCTTATAGTGAAACTTATCATTTTGTACAATTATGATACAGTATGAAAGACTAGCAATATTTTAATAAATGGATGCTTTATAAAATATGAAAGTAAAAGATCTATTTGAAGAGATGATATGAGGAGGGATAGGAACAAAAGAAGAAATGGTAATCAATATGATCAAAGTAATTTGTATACGTGTGTTTATATATATAAAATGAAACACATTATTTTATACAAGCAATATTTGTTAATAAAAATATAGCTAATTGTACTAAGTGTACTAAATAAATAGCCTCAGGCTTGATACATAGTAAATGTTCAGTAATATGAGTCATTATTATTATCTCTGCTGTTTTACTCTGATGATCAAACATCAGCAATGTTTTCCATTGAACTAAATTATGGTCCACCTGATATTCAAAGTTGTATAAAAGTGAACCCAAACTAGTATAAAGAAGATGGATTAGATATAGTGAAGAAATAATTTGTTCTAAGAAATAGCTTAGATATTTATATAATTTTTATAATTGTTGTATAATTTTATTTTCTATCTTTAAAATGAGGAAGTGGGCAGATTAAATTATCTCAGCTGTCCTTTAAAGGCCATATGTTTCAACCTTTCTAATCACCCAACCTCTTTTATCCAAAACAGCACTGCATAGTTTTCTGAATTTCTGAGATTTTTTTTCTTTCCATCATTCTTGTCTTTCTTCATGCCATTTCCTTCTTTGGAAATTCCTTTCATTCCCTCAAGATGATACTCAAATGCCTTATCAACTCTGTCAATCCTACAGTCACAGTAAATAACTCTGTACTCTGAATGTCTAAAAATAACATATCCTTGACTCTTGTAGTACTCATCACAATGCATCTTATACATGAACATATGTCTTACACACCCCACAAACAGGGATGATACCTTTTCCAGCAATGTATCCAGTCTACTTAGTCCACTTCAGTAATATCCTACATTGAAGAATATTACAATGTTTGCTTCAATAATGAGTAAATGGAAGAACCTTATTTATGTATGACACAAAATTTTACTGTTTGTTAAAATCAGCAAATATCCACCTTACTCATTATGTGGACATACCTTATTCCTTCAGAAATTTCTAATTGTACACTAATAGAAGAATCTTTTTAATTATTTGTTCTGAAAAAAATTTTTTTTTTTGGTTTTTCGAGACAGGGTTTCTCTGTTTAACAGCTCTGGCTGTCCTGGACTCGCTTTGTAGACCAGGCTGGCCTCGAACTCGCAAAGATCCGCCTGCCTCTGCCTCCCAAGTGCTGGGATTAAAGGCGTGCGCCACCACCGCCCGGCTTATTCTGCAAATTTAACATACTAGAATAAAAAGATTATAAAATGCAGGAACAATTGAAATCTATGAAATTTGACGACAGAATTTGACTTAATGGCAAAATGCATAGAACAGCTGACTGTGGGGTACCCATCCCCCATTTAAAACATCTATAATACAACCCCCTACACCTAAAGCTCAAGAAATATCATGGAAGAGAGGAAGGAAAGATTGTAAGAGCCAAAGAATGAGAACATGTGCTATAAGATTGTGTCTTCTATATAAACAGGGAAGCTGCATCATAAAAATCTCAATAATAGAGTTGCCTAAACAAGACTTGAACAATGACAACATCAGTTAATATATCAATATGGGTGTGGGAAATCTAACAAAGACCCACCCCTAGATGAGGAACTACAGACAATGAATGACAATTTACAGTGGGAGAATGTCTTCATTAGGAATGAACCTCTTAATTGGTTATCCAACACCAAGAGGTCAACCATAAGCACATGTATATAGAAGCAACACTAGAAGAATTCAGCTGGTTGTATTTATATACTTATATTCAGGAGTACATGTAAGAATAACAATTAAAGAAAATTAGCCTATTAATTTGAAAAGGAGGTGGTATGAGGGGGCAAGAGAGCAATTGAAAGAATAGAAAATGTGATCTAAATAGTACATACACATACAAAATTCTTAAAAATTAATCAAAAGAGAGTAATGGAGTGGATATGATCAATGCACACTATATATACTTATGACAGTGTCATAATTAAGTCTGCTATATTATATAATTAATATAGCTACTAAAATATTCTAAACATTTTAAAAGCCCTATGTAACCTTTTATCATATTGCCTAGATTGAGATAAAGTCTGCCAAGTTAAAAAAAAATAAACACTTGACCAAATGAAATGAGCATCAGGTCATGTGTGTTCCAGGAAGACAGGAGCTGTGTGTTCCTGTAATATGCCTCTTTGTCTATAATAATATACTAAAGTATCAAAAGATTTAAGTTGATTAAGTATCCCCTCTATACCCAGGCGAAGTGAGGTTAAAGGCACAGGTCAAGTTTGCTTTATACAAACCAGAAATTCTCAGGAATCACATCATTCTTTCTTTTTCATTTTTCATTTTTTTCTTCTGTCATTCATTATACCCCAACCATAGCCTCTTTTCCTTCTATTCTTTCCAGACCCCTACCTCCTCTCTTCCCCAGACCCACTTCTCCTTTGTTTCCCTTAAGAAAAGAACAGGCCTCCTATGGATATCAACTGTCCCCCCACCTCCCCTCGGCCCCAGATCCATTTCTCCTTTATTTTCCTTCAAAAAAGAGCAGGCCTTCCATGGATATCAAACACACATGCACAAGGCACAAACTCTCATACAAAGAGCAAACAAGGTAACCCAGTAGAAAGAAAAAGATCCTAGGAGCAGGCAAAATAGTTTCAGACAGCCCACGTTCCCACTGTTAATTGTCACACAAGATCATCAATCTACACAACCATAACATCATTCTTTCTTAATTATCAAGTAAAAGTTGAATATGCTTATCATGGAAAACATCACATTTTGAAATTCGTACACATTGCAAAATGACAATCTAATTAACATATGCATTTACCTTCATATACTTCCCTTGTGTGTAGTAAGAACATTTAAAATTTACCCTCAATGATTTTCAATAATTCAATATATTACTAGTGACTATAGAAACCAATTTGTACAATTAGTCTCCTAAATGTACTTCTCTCATCAATTTGAAATGTGATATCCTTTGACAAAAATACCCCTGACAATCTTACCAGCCCTGGGTAACAATCTTTCTACATTCTGTTCATATAACTTTAAACATTCTAAAACCCAAATATAAGTAAAATTATATAGTATTTTTCTTCCTGTGTCTGGCTTATTTTACTTAACATAATGTCCTCTAGGCTTGTCCAGGTTTCTGCAAATTACAAAATTCCTTTCTTTTTGAAAATTGAATGATATATATATGTACATATATATATAATTTTTAGTAATCCAATGAAATACAATGAAAGAAATAACTGACACACAGCATTATTTACAGTCATCATGATAAATAAAACTTTGAAAATTCATGAGTTCCCTCCTAAGGTTATAGATATGCTAAATAACTGCTGGGAAAGTAGACTCTCAAATTAGCTCAAAGAGCTCCAGGGATACAATTTTCCTGAGTTTTCACCAAGGTTTGGATGGTCTTTCTGGTGGATACAGCTTCCTTTGAGCTATCCCTGCTCTTGTACCCTTTAACCTACATTCCTGTAAGTAACCCTGATAAGCTCATTGGTTCACCAAGTTATACTTTGATGGAATCATTCACTTTGATCTGTGGTGTATTCTGATTCCCTATCTGGAGCAAGTAGATATTTGTTCACATCTTCCCAGGAAGTCTCACACAAGCAAAAATCCAAACCAATTGCTTAACAAAGCTAAAAACAAATTCTCAATTGCAGGATATAGTTGATAGGTCGCAGAGAGAGAACAAAAGCAAAATTCAAAGGAAAGGATAAGCTGTAAATAGAGTCAAGGAGAAAAATAAAGAGAGCTAGCTAGCTAAGGCAAAATAAAAGTCAAGCCCTATGAATATTCAGAAAAAGGTAAGTTAAAAGAGAACAATATTTGATTGGTGGTAGCCCTAATAATCAAATTGGACTGATTTCTCAGTGTGAGAAATAAAGAAAGAAAAGAAAGGAAAGAAGGAAGAGAGAGAGAAAGAAAGAAAGAAAGAAAGAAAGAAAGAAAGAAAGAAAGAAAGAAAGAAAGAAAGAAATTTAGATCGTGGAGTTCCTTTCCTAACTGATTTGGGATCAGGGAGAAAGAAAAAGCTGTGCCCCAGTGTTAAGGTACCAATCAAAGCAGAAAGAGACAGCATATAGAGGAGCTGACATGACAGCTCCAGAAGTGAGCAGCAGGATCCAGTTGTTGAAGCAGAGAAATACTTCCTGCCCTGCTGCCTTTACTGCTGAGTTCAACAAGACCAGAGGACAGCAGCTTCCGCATAACTTTGAAAGCTGCAGGTTTCAGTAGCACCTGGGAGAAAATAGAAATGGTCATCAGGGTGACACAAGGAATCTAGCTGCAGAAGGTGCTGAGACTGGCAGAAGGCATATGCTTCAAGGTGCTAGAAACCTAGAAACGGCCATAAAAGGAAAGCCACCATTTGACTGAAAAGAGCTAGGATTTCTTGGAATTTTTTTAAATGTCAAAGGCTGTGAAATGTGTCTGGATCAAGAAAAGGCTCTGGTGTGTGATTTTCTTCTCAAACTCTTGAAGAGAAATGAAATGGCAGATGTGTTGTGGAAATTGAACACGATGCCATATAGCAATGGGTGGGTAAGGGAATAAATTGAGGTGATAGTGAAGCAAGGAAAGGCTATCCTTTTATGTGGCCTGTCACGCCTCTCTCTTAGAAACTGATGATATCATATTTGAGAGAAGTCGAGTATAAAGATGAAAGGGGGGATGGGTTAAATATAGCCAGATACATAATATTCAGGTAAAACTACTCTGTCAATATTCAGAGAGAGCCAGAAAGACTAAAATAAGTCAAGGTTAGGTTATAAATCTGGAAGATAAAAAGGAAATAAGCTAGGAGAAAAATTCTGCAAGTGGTATGAATTCTTGGAGGTTTTTTGTTGTTGTTGTTGTTTTGTTTTTTGTATAAGAGGAAAAAAGGCAGAAACTATTTGAAGAAAGAAAATAAATCTCAGTAGAAAAGGAGTTGGAAAATTATGAAAATAAAAGAATGGTATATAATCATCCTAATGAGAACCATTGAAGTAGGTGTCTGGAATATGAAACTCATATTTCAGCGCTTACAAGAAGGTAGGGTGGTTACAACAAGAAAAAGTTAGCTTACTCATTAGACAGCTATCAATTCACATCTCAGCCATGAAACATACTAGCTAGTTGGCATAATAGAAATTATCTCATCTTTCTGAGATCTGGTTTCTTCATGTGTAAAATGAGAATGATAATGGTAACACCAACAGAAGACTATAGGAAGAAGCTAATAATACACAGAAAAGGAGCTGAACACATTGCTCAGTGGTTAAGATCCTTGGCTGTTCTTTCAGAGGACCTGGGTTCAATGCCTAGCATCTACATGGTGGCTCAAAAACATCTGTAACTCTAGTCCAAGGGGATATGATGCCTTCTTCTGGCTTCCACAAGCACCAGGCACACACATGATGCACATACACACACGCAGGAAAAACACCCATACAGATTAAATAAATGAATAAATAAACAAACAATAATATGCAGACAAATTCCTTGAATGTAAATGGTGCTCAATAAATTCAGAGATATCAATGCAGAAAAATGCTCACTAAAACTCCATTAGTAATGTCATAATAGTGGGATTATGAGAGTGGTCTTTATTTTCTATAGTTTTGTTTCTTTTTTGTTTCTATCTTTTTTGAAGTATAAATGGGCTATAATAGCTACACATATAAATATATGACTTATGTGCTGAGGAGACTGCCCAGTGGTTAAAGTACTTGTCATGCAAATATAAGAACCTAAGATGAAATCCCCCAAACTCAGGTCAGCATGGTACTAGATACCTGTGTAGTGAATATGTGGGAGGTTCTGAAGGACAGTCTCTTAAGAGGCATGCAGATCAACCTGGCACCTGGCAATACACGTGGTCCTGGACATAAGAAGGAAATCCAGGGAAACTGGAAATGGTTTTTGGCTTGGCATTGTTTCTCAATGCAGCTACGCTTTGAAAAATGCTGGAAAGATTGTGGTCTACATAGACAGAGCCCAGATTGGACTGAAACAAGGTGAAGCCTCATTTTGAAGCTGTGGCACTGAGAGACACAGAGAGTAGTGCCCTCTGAGTGGGCATGACCAGGATCTTTGAGAGGCTTTGAGAAACTGTGAGAAGCCATGAGATCCACCAGGATGTGGGAGTGGAGCCCAAGGTGCCTGCATGCAGGAGACAAAGCATAGCTGTACCATCTGAGAAGCTCTGAGGCCTCAAGTGACAGTCTTGACCCTGAGCAGCAGAGCGAAGCACCACACTTGGCTCACTCACAGTAGTGGCAGGCGACAGCACCCTGCTAAAGGGCATATCTGAAAAGGCTGGAAAACTATGAGGGACCATGTTGGCAATTGCCAGTGGAATAGCCACAAAGATGGATGGTGAGGAGTAGAGAGGCCTGAGGCTACATTCAGCCACAGGCCTGCAGCTGACTAACAAGTGAGAGAGATGCAAGGTTCACAAACACTCTGAGACCTCAAATACAGGCAGGAGAGTAACACTTGCCACATGAGGGTGTGTCAAAGGCTCAGACAAGAAAATAGACCCTAGCAAGGCTGATCTTAATGTGTAATCATCTTGGTGATCAATGTACATGCTGAAGTTTAAGATGTTTTATTCTTGAGACATGTTACAATAAAGATTAGAATGAAAAATGACAGTATAATCTTTTAATCCCAACTACATGGGAGGCTGAGACAGGAAGATCACCGTGTAAAGCCTGTCAAGACTACACAATGAGTTCAAGAGCAACTGCTTAGGGAACTTAGTGACACTGTCTCAAAATACAAATGAATGAATGAATGAATGAATGAACGAACGAACGAACAAATAAATAAATAAATAAATAAATAAATAAATAAATAAATGAATGAATAAATAACTAAATAAGTGGATGGATGGATGGATGGATAAATAAATAAATAACTAAATAAATAACTAAATAAATGCCAGGAATGTAGTTCACTGTTTGAGCTCTACTCTAGCACTGTGAGTCCTTAGTTTCACTGATTATCTTCTTTTTTTCTTCTTATTGTTTCTTTATTTTGTGAATTTCAAATCATGTACCCTGTTCCCTCTCAAATCCCACCTACCCTCAGAGCCAATCTCCACCCTTGAAACCTCTTCCACCATAAGAAAAATCCCATTGTGGAAGCTGTAGTGTGTCTCAGTGTGACTCACAATATTCCATTTTGTCTATACTTTTTTGCTTGTAAATGTTCATTATAATGATTCCTTTTTCTGGGACAAGGCCTCTGGCTTCTGATACTTTGTCAATACTAGAACCTCACTGGAACTTCTCTCAGATATACTGATGTTGCCCTGTGTCATGGTTATTCTATGGGTTCTTGGGTCTGTGGAACTGGCTTCTTTATACACTTCAGAAGTTCATCCATGGGGTAGAAGTTGGTGTGGACCAGTTCAAAGCTCTGGTCCTGGGCCTGCAGCACACACATCCAGGGCCAGTTCTGCTGTACTACACAGGTAAGGTACAGGGCCTGCTCTGCTGAGTGGTACAGCAGGTAAAGGCTGGGCCAGTTCTCCTCCTCTCATGAGCCCATCAGGGCTAACTCTCCCACCTGCTACCTGTGTCAAGGGCATCAGAGAGTGGAGAGGATCTCTCTCTCCTCAACACCACCAAAAAGCAGACAAAAGGCAGGGCTAGCTCTCCCACACTCACTCCCTTGGGGCCATTTCACACACATCCCTTACATCCAAGGGCCAGCTGTACTGGGCTTTCCAGATGATGTGCAGGGCCTGCTCTCCCTAGTCATGCAGAATGTGGGGAGTGGGGCCAGATCTCCTGTCTGCCACTGATGGTGAGGGCAAAGGAGATTGGAGGGGATCTCGCCCTTGACAATACCACCACAAAGTAGATAAAAAGCAGGGCTCACCATCAAAGAATCTCCAGTGGGAGATGGTTGAATTGGTGGTAAGCCTTTCTCTTGGCAAGAAAAACCCCTTGCTTCAACTGTAGACAGACCGCTGTCCAAAAAGGACAAAACTTGGAAGCAGGTAAGTCGACAGCCTAGCTCTGCCAAGACAGGGTAGGTAAGTCCTACATAATTCCTGCTCTACAGTCAAAGTCTGTCAGAGAAACGGGGACAAACGGCTGAAGATTGATGCTGTAATATATGGAGAGAAAATGGGAACTGTCCAGGCAGCCACTTACGGTATGTCATTTCTTAGTTTTGGAAGCTGCAGGCCCTGTACTTCCTATATAATCTGATATATTTATCCCTCTCAGGTCTCTGAGGTGGTTGAAGAATAGATAGCTAGAGTCTCATAGTTAAATTTTGAGTTGTTTAGAAATAAAGAGGGTGTTCTGGATCTAAGAAGATGTTTTTAAAATTGTGAGGCACTTTAGTATGAAAGCTGAGTTAGATATAGAACTTTAAACTCATGGAGATGGTTAGATAGTAGAATGTTAAAGTCAGGTGCCAAATACATATGGACTGGGCATTGGGAATGTATGCTAAGCCATATAACTC
>CAJQZJ010000518.1:1200027-1222130 GCA_907164525.1 Lophiomys imhausi | reverse complement strand
GGAGGGTGGAAGGATAGGACTGGAGGGGGAGTAGGGAGGAGGTTGTGATTGAGATGTAACTTGAAATAAAAAATAAATTATTTAAAAAAGCAGGGCTTGCTCTCCCACATCCACTCCCTCAGGGCCTGCTCACCCACAACCCCCATATCCAGGGCCAACTGTACTGTGCTGTCCAGGCAAGGTGTAGGGCCTGCTCTACTGAGTTCTGCAGCGTGTGTGGGGCAGGGACAGCTCTCTTGCTCTTGTGACCCCATCAGGGCCAGATCTCTTGTCCACCACTGGTGGTGAGGGCAAAAGGGAGGGGAGGGGATCTCTCCCTCAACACCACCACTGAAAAGCAGTTGAAAGGTAGGCCTGGCTCTCCTAAACTCACACCTTTGAGGTTTGCTCATCCACATCCCCCATACAGGGCCAGTTGTACTGTGTTGTCCAAGTAAGGTGCAAGGACTGCTCTCCCGAATGCTATAGCATGAATGGGATAGGGATACCTCTCCTGTTCTTGTGACCCCATCAGGGCCAGATCTCCTGTCCACAAATGGCGATGAGGGCAAAAGGGAGAGAAGGAAACCTCTCCATTGCCAACACCACCAAAAAGCAGACAAAAGGCAGGACTGGCTCTCCCACATTCACTTCCTCAGGGCTGGCTCACTGACAACCCCTACATAAAGGGCCAAGCAGGGTTCTTCCAGTCTCTGGCTTGCTTCCTGTCGTGAAGCCCATCTGGTACTTTCCTGATACTGGACTAGTGGTCATCACAGGCTAGCTCACTGTCTGGGCCCCATGGTGCCAAACTGGTGTTGGTCTCCAGCTTGCTTTTTTCTAGGAATATTAGGATTACTATTCATTCAGATGTTCATAGGTCAGAATGTAGACATAGCCTCTCTCCTCTTTGTCACCTACTGACGCACATGTGACACAGTAACCACATCTGCAATGCCTCTAGGGGCAGGTTTCACCCCCTATTTTCATAAACAATAAGAACAGATATGTTTTAAGCTTATGTGTTTCCTTAGTATATTAAAAAGAATAAACAAAGCCAATTATATCAGGAGATTAGGCATCAGCTGACAAAAGAATGTTTTTAGGAGAAAGTAATTGGAAAAGCAGTAACTAACATAACAGAATGAAGAAGCTCATAACTTAAAATATGCACTGAGAATTTTTGTAAAAAGATATTCAATAAGCTTAGAACTTGGAGCCATCATTTTTGGCAGAGGGTAGGGGGCAAAAACAAATGAGAAATGAATTGGAAATGTATGTATGAATATTCAAAGTTTAATCTCATATATACAGATGCAACTTGTAATCACAGAAAATCATTAACCAAGACCTACTTCATAAGCCAGAAGTTGCATCTTACTCATTGACTGAAAATACTGGAATTTGTTCAGAATCAGGGAAAGTAAATGAGATGACAAATAAGTATGAATTACAAAGCCAAACATTAGTTAAGGAATCTTTGATTACTAATATACAACCCTTCCTCTACATTCTTAGCAGAAAGCCTTACAACCATATAATTGCCATTCAATAAGAAATTGAGGGGGGAGGAGCGGGTGGGACAGGTGGGGTGGAGGGAAATGGCTGTTATCAGGATGTAACTTTAATTAAAAAATAAATGAAAAAAAAGAAATTAAAATTGAGCTTCCTGAATAAATACAGCTTGAAAGAAAAGATGCCCACATAAAAACATCTGAGGTCTCCAGTGGACCACTTGAACATTCCACAGTGATTACTTCTTGACTGGACACTCTGCTTATGCACAGAAAGCGTGAACTCAGGATTTTGCTCATCAAACAGGTAACTATAATCACTGGATTACTGAGGAAAACACTTGAATATGAGAAAACAATGAAAGAGTGAAAGAAACCTTACAAACAAAATCAAGGAATGGGGGAAATACTACAAGACATAAAATAATATCAGACCCATAAAATAAATATAAAATGTTATTTAAAAAAGAAAAAGTAAAAAACAATACATTTCATTGAGATTGAAACTTAAGAGAAATAAACAAGTAATAGTATACAAACTTAAGCTAATAAATATAACTTAGTGAAATAGCAATTCAATAGAATCTGGGAATTTTAAAGTAAAAATATCCAAAATAGATTAATAGTAATGAGAATTTTAAAAACAGAAAATATTAAATCATATACTGCCAAGAGAAGAGGTATAATATCTAAGAGAAGAGGTATATTATCCATTCTTAGTATTAAAATAGAAAAAATAGAATTAGAAGGAAAGAAAATTATAAGTAAACAGTATAAAATAATTTTTGGATATTTAGGACATGAGTCTACTTATTAAACATGACCACAGAGTGTCTAACATAATGACTATAACAAGGACTAATGCCACAGTAGAGCAATGAAACCTAAAATCATCACAGAATAAAACAAGATATTCTAAAATTTTCCATAAGAAAAGAAAAAGGAGTATTACATCCAAAGACATCAGAATCAAAATTCTATGAAAAAGTTTTCCTCAAATGATTTTATTTTGAAAAATGTCAACCTATATAAGAGAAAGACTAGTGAAAGGAATACTTATATATAATTCATTTCGATTTTCTAGTTACTATCACTCCATTACATTTGCTCAATTTCAATAAGCATGTAAGTAGGTTGATAGATAAGTAAAATGATTAATGAGAAGGGGAACTCCCAGAGTGGCAACTGTATACCAAGCTAGGGAAGTAATGCACAGTTGTTTAGAGATGAGGGAGTAGCTTCTCATCCCAGGCATCTTCCCTGTGTGGCAATATCTGATTCACTGTCATGTTGCCTCCGAAGTACAGGACAACCTGAAAGTCCAAATCTTTCCAAATGCTTCATTGTGGGGACAGACATTGTGGGCTCCCAGCACACCTGCATGTACTTACAAGGAGAGGCTGTGGTGCTGATGGTCAAGAACACTGACCTCTGTCAAGCCATGAGAAGGCATCTAGAAAACAACCCATCTCTGGAAAAAAATGTCTCATACCCAAAGAGAATACAAACAAAGGAGGACTTCACTGAGATCAGAGACATTCTGTCCAATAAGGTGCCAAGTGACACCCATGCTGGTGCCATCCCCACATGTTAAGTCACTGTCTCGGCCTCGAACAATAATCTGGGGCCCGAGAAGACTCCTTACTTCTGGGCCTTAGGCATCACCACTAAAATCTCCAGGGGAATCACTGAAATTCTGAATGATGTGCAGCTGATTAAGACTGGAGACAATGTGGGAGCTAGGGAAGCCACACTGATGAGGATGCTGAACATCTCTCTCCCTTCTGTTTTGGGCTGATCATCCATCAGGTATTTGACAATGGCAGCATCTACAGTTCCAAAAGTATAATGACATCACAAAGGAAACTGTAGCCTGGCTTCCTGGAGAATGTCCTCAACGTTGCCAGTGTTTGTCTGCACATTGGTTGCCGAACTGTTGCCTTGGTGCCACACTCTATTATCAATGGATACAAGAGGTGCTTCCTTTGTCTGTGGAGAGTGAATACACCTGCCCACTTTCTGGAAAAGGTCAAGGCTTTCTTGGGTGACCTATCTGCATCCATGCCTACTGCCTCTGTGGCTGCAGCTACCACTACTGTCCCTGCTGTTACTATAGTCTCAGCCAAGGCTATAGCCAAGGAAGAGTCAGAGGAATCAGATGAGGATATGGGATTTGGTCTCTTTAACTAATCCCCTCAAAGCAACCAACTGAGCCAACTTAAATTGAGAGATATGGAAATAAAAGACTTGCTTGTCTTACAAAAGAAATAAAAAAGCAAACGAAGGAAAAAAACAAAGAAAGGAAAAGAAGAAGAAAGAAGGAAGACAAGAAAGAAGGAGAGAGAGGGAGAGAGGGAAGGAAGGAAGGAGGGAGGGAGGGAAGGACGGAAGGAAGGAAGCAACATGGGACTAAATAACAGAAGAAGCAGCTGAAAATGTTGAAAGTGGTGAGATGGTTGAATTAGTGGCAAGCCTATCTCTTGGCATGTAAAAACTCCTTGCTTCAACTGCACACAGACTGCTGTCCAAAAAGGACAAAACTTGGTAGCAGGGAAGTCGACAGCCTAGCTCTTCTAAGACAGGGTAGGTTAGTCCTTCATAATCCCTTCTCTACAATAAATGTCTGTCAGAGAAACAGGACCAAAAGGTTGAAGACTGATGCTGGAATGTATGGAGAGAAAATGGGAACTGTCCAGGTAGTCACTGGTTTGTCATTTCTTAGTATTGGAAGCTGCAGGCCCTGCACTTCCTATATAATCAGATATATTTATCCTTCTCAGCTCTCTGAGGTGGTTGAAGAATAGACAGCTTGAGTCTCATAGCTAAATTTTGAGTTTTTTAGGAATCAAGAGGGCGTTCTAGATCTAAGAAGATGGTTATAATAGTGATGCAAGTTAGTATGAAAGCTAAGTCAGTTATAGAACTTTAAACTCACGGAGATGGTTAGAAGGTAGAAGGTTTGGGGCGTAGTAAACCTGTTTGGGGCCCGAACCAAAATGGAAAAAATGGTTAAAAATGTTAGTACAATCCTTTTATGTTCAGTCCTTCTGTCTCAGTTGTTTAGATGACCTAAGGAGTTTGTAGGCAGAAGCTGATCTTGCAGGCTTCACTGAGGTTCCGGCCAGGGCATTGTGTAGAGATGAATGGTCCCAGCGACATTGGATTGCTGTGGTTGCAGGCCCCCATGGAGACAGCTATTGAGGAGGTCTGCCAGGCAGAATCAACTGGGTCACTTGTCCTCCTTGGTGCCTGATTCTGCTCTCTGCTGAGGTTTCCGCTGTCCAGCCATCCCCGGGCTCCCCGAATGGACGCTTTGATTCTCCTGGAAAGATAAGAACAGAGCCCTGCCCCAATCCCAACCCTGGGACAATTACCCTCTTTTTTTGGGGGGGGCTAGGTAATACTTCTCCTGAAGCAAATTTGGCCTTCCGACAACATACAAAGCATTATCTTTCAATCCGGGTTAAAGAAGAAATCATTCTGTCACCTTGGAGCTAAACCAGCTCCAGTGTATATATATTTTGAGATCCCAAAGGACAATCTGCCTGCATCGAGAAGTCCTTTTGTAAGTAGCCTCCAAACCTAGGTCCCTCCAAATCCCATGTGTGTGTCTCTGAACTCTAATTATTGGGATCAGAGACCTGTGGTTCCTATCTGAAGGCATCAAAGAGGTGTTCCACCACTCCTGGATCAAAGTCTTTCTCTATTTAGAGTTTGCCCTGTATCAGGCTGACCCTGAGCTCCGAGATCTGCCCATTTCTGTTTCCAGTGTGCTGGGACCAAGGGTGTACTCTTCTTGAATGGTGGGACCAAGAGTATGCACCCTCACCAACCCGCTCCGTATGACTCCAGAATACATAAGACCACCAACTCTACAGTGCTCCCCCCGTCTCCGCTGAAGTCAAAGGCATGGGCCAACACCACAATTCTCTTGTATTTTACCCTAGTTACACGTCTTCTCAACACCTGGAGGTCAGCAAAACCAGGCCCAATGGCTGTATCCTCTATTCCATTCACAGTGTTTCAGCCCTGCCACCTGCATTTTTTTTTTTTTTGTTAATAAATTTGTTTGTTGCTTCAGGTTACATCCTTATCATATTGTCCTCTTTTCCCGCTTCCCATCCCCACCCTCCCATGCTCTACCCCCTGACCCTTCCGTCTTGTTCCTCTGGGGTGGAGTGTCCCTGCCTAACAGTCTCTCACCAGAGATCAGGAGTCGTATGAGGGCCAAGAGCCTCTAGAGAGCTACGTCCCATGCCCAGAGGGTGGGGAGGGTGTTTCTCCGCCCTTCTTTTTGGTTATTTGAAGGATAACTGAAATCTCTGATATTTAGGGGAAGAGATTACAAGCTGATAAATGGTCCTGTTTAATGGGTTTTGGAGGTTAGACCCAGGGACTTCCTACTTTTCCTTTTCTGTATCCTTCTTCCTCTCCTATGTAGGAGTGCATAGGCTTGAGAAAAATGAGACATAGACATAGCACAGGAAGGTCCAAGAAGAAGGGGCAGATTATTGATTATGCCCTTATACCTTTGTATATTGAATCAAAATTAGTAGTATATTTGGCTAAAGTGGTATTGACCATTGTGTATTGTGCAAAAATAAGATTGATTTGGATTACATCTCTATTGATCTTTGTATATTGATACAAAACTAAGATTATAGTTGGCCACAATGGTATTGACACTTGTATATGGACGTAATATTAAGATTGTATTGGATTACATAGGCATTGATCTTTGTATATTGATACATAATTAAGAGTATATTTAACCACAATTGAATAGATCTTTGTATATTGATACAAAATTAAAGGTAACGTTTCCTAATGGTATCATACCTAGAGATACTTAAAAATAGATGTGAAGCTCTGGCCTCTTGATACCAACCATCTAAAATGGTCTAGGATAGTTAAGGGTGGAAGGGCGGGATAGGAAGGGGGAAGAGGGAAGGGTTTGTGACTGAGATGTAATTTGAAGAAAAAAAATAAAGTATTTAAAAAAAAGAAAGTAGAAGGTTAAAGTCAGGGGCCAAATATGTATGAACTGGACATTGGGAAGGTATACTGGGCCATTTAACTCTCATAAATGTGCCATAGTTAATTCTGCTGTTTTGTATAGAATTTACTGTTATAAGAGAAAGAACCATTTGTTGGATTGAAAAGGGAAGCTGTTGGGGGGGAAGACGGGGGAAGGGTGGGACAGGAAGGGGGAATAGGGAAGGGTTTGTGACTGAGATGTAACTTGAAGAAAAAAAATAAAGTACTTATATAAAATAAAAAAAAAAATTTACAAGTACCTCATAATCCAACTATGTGTTCCTTATGGTTACCTTGACTACTCAAAGTATGCAAATATTTTACTTTGATTAAAGAAGGATGGCTTCTACTATATTTCCTTCTATTATTTCCACTAGCTACAAAGAAAATCCCTGGAAAGAAAGTACATGAAAAAAATAATAGGCAGGCTTTTGAAGGTGGAGAAAAGGAAGACCAACTAGGGATTTTGTAACTGAGGAACAACACAGTGGTAAGCTTCTTGAGATTTCTCTTTGTTTCATATATCCCAGCCTCAAAGAAGAACAAGCAATGTAGAATTACCAAGTGCGTTCAGGCAAAAAGGAAACACCAACTAAAGCCTACTCTCTTTAACCAAAGGGCACAGACAGCCTCAACAGGCAGAAATATTTTGGACAATAACTACTCTTCTCAAGCCAAAAACCACATAAAAATGTTATTGTGCTCCTTTATCCATGCCAACAAAGGTCACGTAGGAACCATCGACTCCTACTTTTCTAACACTACAAAGAATAATCAATCCCCAAGTGTCCACTGGAGCATCAGAGAAGTCCTTGCACAAAGTTTTGACTTCACCCTTGCAAAGGAGTCAATGACCCCCTCCCATTAAAAGTCATCATAAGAAGAAACTGGAGATCCACAAAACAATAATAAGATGTCCCTCTCCCATTCCCACTGGGGTAGGGGAAGAGAAGTCAATATGTGAGCAGTAATAAAGCATCTCTCTTCTTCCCACCAACAGAGTTATCAATAGAGGTCTAGGATGGAGCTAAAAATCCTACCCTTGCACAATAATGAAGATCTTTTCATTGGATATCAACAAAGAACAAGGGGAGAATATAGTATTTTTTAACTCAATCTGATATTCTACTTTCATTGGCATAATATTGCTTAAAAGGTCAGATAAAATAGAAAACGTAAATTGAATTCAAAGCTACATTGCATATTAGACTATTTGTCCAAATTTTATTCATACCAGGAAACATGAAAATATCAAATTGAGTGATCAAAGACAGCCAATAGATGACAATGCTGAGATAATACAGAGTTTAGAAACATTTGAGAGGTTATTAGCACTTCTGTTAACTTCCTATCACTGTGATAAAATACCTGAAACAATTTAAGATAAGGAACAGTTCACTTTAGCTTACATGTTCAAACTTTCAGTTCATGATTGACTAGCTTTGTTTTGTTAGTCCTATACAGAGACATAATGCAATAGTGATGGGTGTGGTGGCAGAGAAGGACATTATTATGCAGATAAGAAACAAGGGGATAGTCAACATATACTCCCCAAAAGCACATGCTGAAGCAATAGTTCATCAAATTATGAAACCATCAGCTACCCATCACTGAATTAATCGATGAAGAAATAGAACCCTTGTGAACTAGTATTTTGCAAAAAAACTCACTTAATTGTTGAATCACAGACCACAGCTTCAAGACATGGGCCTTTGAAGACATTTCAGATCTAAATTATAAAAACAGTCATCACAATAAAGGTTCAACAGACACTTGAGAACACTTTGGAGGAAAAGTGGGCTTAGAAATAATAGAAAATATCAAGAAAGAAGTACAACATATAAAAATTAGAACTGAAATTCAAGTTATTACAATAAAGAAATAAATTAAGGGGCTTAACAACAAACTTAATGACATAAAGGAAAAGATTCATGAATGATAGAAAATAACTAATGTGAACAATATAAAAATATACTGACAAATAATAAACAGACCTGTGGACTTGATATAGCTATTTGAATTTAAGTATTGGAAGGAGAAGACAAAGAGAAGGTATAACTAAAAAGGTTCTCAAAAATAATGGTTGAAATCATCCTTAAATGTCATAAAGACATAAATTTACAGATTAAAGAAACTGAGTAATCTCCAAAAAGGGCAAGCTCAAATCTACACCAATAGACATCCTAGTAAAACTTCTGAAACTAAAGTCAAAGAAAAGACTTGAAAGAAGTGAAAATTATGATGCAAGTTAGGATGGAAGCTGAGTTGGATATAGAACTTTAAACTCATGGAGATAGTTAGATAGTAGAATGTTAAAGTCAATTGCCAAATACGTATGGACTGGACACTGGGAATGTATGCTAAGCTTCATAATTCTCATAATTGTGGCCTAATAATTTCTGTTGTTTTGTATTCTATTTATTGTTATAAGAGAATGAGCTATTTCTTGGACTGAAAGGAGGAGCTGTTGGGGGGGGAGATATACCTTAAACTTAAAAAAAAGGAAGTGGATGGGGGATTGAATGAGAAGAGGGTGGGAGGGTGGCACCACAGGGGGAAGTAGGGAAGGGATTGCGATTGAGATGTAACTTGAAGAAATAAAAAATAAATTAATGAATTAACTAAAAAAACTGAAACTAAAGTCAAAGAAAAGCTTGAAAGAAGTGAAAGACCTGTTATTCCTTCCTTATAATGACAATTTGAGAAACAACAGGTTTCTTATTAGAAACAATAGAGAAAACACTCAAACAAAGTGGTACATTTAAAAGTGCTGAGATGTGAATATTATTAACCCAATTAACCCAAATCCTACATGCAGAACAAATGTCCTTCAGGAATTAAGTTGATCAAGGCAGTCTTGGATTAAGGGAGAGAGAGAGAGAGAGAGAGAGAGAGAGAGAGAGAGAGAGAGAGAGAATTTGTCACTAGCAGACTTACATAAGAATGACTTATGGAGCCATGCGCAGTGGCACAGACCTTCAGTCTCAGCACCCAGAAGACAGACAGGCAAATCTCTGTGAGTTCAAGGTCAGCTTGGTCTACATTCAGAGTTCCAAGTCAGTCAAAGCTATATATAGTGAGACTGTTTCTCAAAGAAAGAAAGAAAGAAAGAAAGAAAGAAAGAAAGAAAGAAAGAAAGAAAGAAAGAAAGAAAAAGAATATCTAAAGAATGTTCTCTAGAAAGAGAATCAAAAAGGAAAAAATAAATAGGAAACAAAACATGTAAATTTATATTCATATTCACTCTCTTGTTTTTTCTAATTTATTTTCTAAATTACATTTTAGGGTTTGAGAACAAATTTTAACTTTATTTGCTATGGTTCTAAGAATATGTACAGAAAATACCTATAATAACAATTGTATTAGAAGCCTAAAAAGGGAGTAATATTCTTATACTTCAAACTGGTAAAATAGTGGCACCAGTAGACTGATAAGTTATGTAGATATGATTTCATAATAAAAAGAATGCATCAAAATGCTATATAAAGAAATAAACTAAAAAAGTACATTTAAGTCAAAATTGTAAAAATATAGAATAAATAAAATGAAAATGGGAGACTTAAACTCTAAGATATCAATAATTGCCCCAAACATAAGTGATCTAAATATATGAAATAGAAGATTAAAATTAGAAGAAATGCTTGCCCCTAGAAGCATTGCAGATGTGGCTGGTGTGTCAAATATGAATCAATAGGTGGCAGAGAAGACAGAGGTTATGTCTACACTCAGTGTTCTGACCTATGAACATCTGAATGATTAGTAGCCTAACATTCCCTGAAAAAAGTGAACCTAAGATGACCACCAGTCCTGCACTTGTCGTCCAACTGCTCCCAGGAGTGGGAGCAAACCAGAGACTAGAAGAACACCACCTGGGACTGAGAGCCTGGGGTTGGAGTAAGCCCAAGACAGAACACCCTCACATGGGGTCATTTGAGCAGGCCTGGCAAAGAGCAAGCCCAAGATGACCACCAGACCTACATCATGTGATCTGGACAGGGACCTACCCTGAGATGACCACCAGTCTGGCACCATACAGTCCTGGGGGTTGGGGTAGACCATGCCTGAGATGACCCCTGCCTGGTGCCATAATGCACTAGCACTCTTGAGAGTACTCCTGAGATGACACCAAACACTCAGAGACCCCCCAGGCACCTCTAAGAGGAGCAAGTAAGTGGTGGAGAAATGGAAGAGAAAGAGAAACAGGAGTGTGTGGGCACAATGAGGAGAGGAAGAACTGGAGACTTGAGGGTAGTGAGGAACAACCTGATGTCAGTAGCTAATGATGCCACCTAGGACCATGGTGGGGCCCTGCCCTGTGCTGCCACCAGGGGCCACATCCTGGTCCATAGTCCTGCATTCCACGGGTCAGTAGCTGCCCTCCAGGGACATGTAGATGTCTGAGTGCTGTGCAGAACCAGCCCCAACCCTTACCTAGGTATCATGGGAGAGCTGGCCTGGGAGCAGAAGAGCAGAGGAGCTGATCCTTCCCTGAGACAGCTGAGTACTCAGTAGAGCACCCCACACATTGCAAGAGTTGCAGGTGAGCCAGCCTCAAAGATATCTGGTCCTACCACTTGTCTACCCTTTGGTAACATGGACAAGAGAGACATACCCTCCTTGCCTCTTGCCCCTCACTACCTGCAGCAGACAGAAGACCTGACCCTGGGATCATGAGAGCAGATGAGCTGGCCCTGCCACTCACTGGTTGCAGCAATTGGGTGAACAGGCCCTGCACTTACTTCCCCTGGGCAGCACAGTAGAGCTGACCCTTGCGGGGGGCACAAGCAACCCTAAGAATGTGAACATGGGAGACCTGCTCCCTGTGGTAACATGGACCAAGGGAGAGATGACACCCCCTCTGGCCCCTTGCCACCTACAGCAGTCAGGAGAGCTGGCCCCAAGGTCATCAGAGTAGGACTGATGGCCATGAGTTTCACCTGATGTAGCGCTAGGGAGAGCAGGCCCTGCACCTCACCTGGGTAGCATAGTAAATATGACCCTGGATGTGCAGGTTGTTAATAAGCTGGCCCTGAGGATATGAGTGTGGGAGGGCTGGCCCTGCCTCTTCTCTGCTGAGCAGTGGCATGGATGAGGTTGAGACACTCTCCTCTCCTCCCTTATCTCTTGCCATTTACAGCATGTGGGATAGCTGGACCTGGGGGTCATAAGAGTGGGAGAAATGGTCATGTCCCTTACCAGCTGCAACACTCAGGAGAGCAGGCTCAGTACATCACCTGGGAAGCAGGTTAGAACTGGCCCTGGTAGTGGAGATTGCTGGTGAGGTACCCTGAGGTCATGATAACAGGAGAGTCAGCAGGCTAATGAGCTCAGATACCTCTCAGGCCCAGATGCATGACTTTAAATTGGCTCACCACAACATCTACCCCATCAATGAACTGCTGGTGTGCATGAAGGGTCCAGTCTTACAGACTGAAAACTACTGCATCTCCATGACACAGGGCAACAACAGGATATCCAAGAAGAGTCCCAGTGAGGTCACAGTATTGGTAGAGTAGCAGAAGCCAGAGTCCTCATGTCAGACCAATAATTCATCACAATGAACATTTGCAAGCAAAGAAGTGTGGACAAAAAGATAAACTGTGGACACAGTGTGATACATGACAACTTCCACAATGACATTTTTTTCTCTGTTGGAGGAAAGATTGCAAGGGTGGAGGGCCAGTATGAGGGGAGGGGTAGATGAGTGGGATTAGAGTACATTATGTAACATTCTCAAAGAACCAATAAAAAGCTTTTTTAATTAGAAAAAAGTATTTAAATATGAACCTATGACCCAATTCTACACTGTATTAAGAAATTCACTTCCACTATAATGTAATAAATATATT
This sequence comes from Lophiomys imhausi, assembly GCA_907164525.1. Taxonomy (NCBI): domain Eukaryota; kingdom Metazoa; phylum Chordata; class Mammalia; order Rodentia; family Muridae; genus Lophiomys; species Lophiomys imhausi. The sequence continues at coordinate 1,209,751 of CAJQZJ010000518.1, read as the reverse complement.
GAAAATAAACCTAAGAAAATATATATATACATATGAACATGCATGTGTGTGTATATATATAAAAACACCTATGAAATAAGATAGGAATTATAATATCAGATAAGGTAACTATTTAAAATGAAATTACCAGAGATGGAAAGGGTCATCACATAAATTGTCAAGAAAAAATAGCATTATAAATGTACCCCCAACAACATAGCTGAAAAGGAGAAGAAAAACTAAGACTTGATATTATAGAAATAAGATAAATCAACAATCATAATTGAATAGTTCAAAATCTAGCCCTTAGCAATTAATAGAACTAGATAGAAGATTCATTATATTCTAAAATTGAGCAATATAGTTATCCAACAAGATCTAACAGACAGATACATTGAGCATTCATGCAAAAGGGACATTATACAAACATTTCAAGTGCTTTTGGAACATTTCACCATATACCATATCCTAAGCCATAAAACAAGCCTCAGAGAATTTATGCCATGCCAAATATATTCTTCAACCAGAATAGAATCAAACAAAAAAAAATCAGTAACAGAAAAGTTAAAGGAATTTTTCCAATCACTTAGAAATAAAAGATACAGCTCCACAATAATTCGTGAATCAATGAAGACATCTTAAGGGGCATTAAAATGCTTTGAAATATAAAATATCACACTAAAATTATGGGCACATCTTAACAAATCCTAAGATGGAAATTTATGGCACTAAACATTAAAAAAAAAAGAAATGTCTCAAATCAACAATGTAAGCCCTCACTTCTTCAATGTAGAAAAGGAGAAAATTAGGACTAAAGAAAGAAGAAAGATAATATTAAGGACCAGAAGTCCACAAAATGAAAAGAGAAATAACAAAGTCAGTAAAATGGAGAGCTGGTACTTTTAAAAGATTAATAAAATTAATAAACCTCAAGAAAGACTGACAGAGCTAAAATGAAGACACACAAATTTACATATCAACAATAAGATGGGATATCACTGCAATGGGAAAATCTCACAAATCCCTACCCATATAGAACTACAAGCAACTAACTCTGCTAAAAGAAGAAAAATTAGTCTTTACCTGGAATGAGACCCCTAATTGGCTAAACAAAACCAAGTTGTCAATCCTAAAATCATGTATACATATAACAATACTAGAAGTTGGAGGGAGAAAAGCAAAGACCAGAAATGATATGATTAGAACTCTCCTACAGCTGATAAACACCTTCAGCAAGGTGGTTGGATATGAAATTAAATGAAAAAAAAAAACACAGTAGCCCTCCTTTACACAAACGATAAATGGGCTGAGAAAGAAAGTAGGGAAACAACTCCCTTCACAATAGCTATAAACAATATAAAGTATCTTGGGGGTAATTCTGACAAAGCAAGTGAAAGACCTGTATGACAAGAACTTCAAGTCCCTGAAGAAAGAAATTGAAGAAGATATCAGAAGATGGAACAATCTCCCATGCTCATGGATAGGTAGGATCAATACAATAAAAATGGCCATCTTAACAAATGCAATTTACAGATTCAGTGCAATTTCCATCAACATACCAACACAATTCTTTTTTGTTTTTATTATTTTTTTAAAGTTTATTAAGTTTATTTATTCATTTTGTACCCAGATTGTAGCCCATTCCCTTCCCTTCTTTGGGTTTCACCCTCCCACCCCCTTCCCCCACCCTCTTCTTCTCAGAAAAAGGGAACCCCCCCATATGCTCCCACCCTACCACATCTAGTCATCAGGACTGAGATCATCCTCTTCCACTGGGGCCATGCACCACAGCCCCATTAGGGGGAAGTTGTCAAAAAGCAGGCATCAGAGTATATGTCAGAGACAGCCCGCACTCCACTTGCTAGGGGGCACACATGATGACTAAAAGCTGCCCATTGGTTACATATATGGTTACATATGCCAACACAATTCTTTACAGACCTTGAAGGAACAATACTCAACTTCATATGGAAAAAAAAAACCCACAATAGCTAAAACAATCCTGTTACAATAAAAGAATTTCTGAAGACAGCACCATTCCTGACTTCAAGTTGTACTACAGAGCAATAGTAATAAAAAAAAACTGCATTGTATTGGCACAGAAGCTGACTGGTTGATCAAAAGAATTGGATCGAGGACCCAGAAATAAATCCACACACCTATGAGCACTTGATTTTTGACAAAAAGAAAGCCAAAACTATACAATGGAAAAAAGAAAGCATCTTCAGCAAATGGTACTGGTCTAACTAAATGTGTGCATGTAGAAAACTGCAAATAAATCAATATTTATCACCCTGCACAAAACTCAACTCCAAGTGGATCAACGACCTCAACATAAAACCAGATACACTAAACCTATTAGAAGAGAAAGTAGGGGAAAACCTCACACTCATTGGCAACTTCCTGAACAGAACACCAACTCAGGCTCTAAGATCAACAATCAATAAATGGAATCTCATGAAACTGAAAAGCTTCTGTAAGGCAAAGGACACTGTCATTAGAACATACAGCAGACTACAGATTGGAAAAATATCTTCACCAACCCCACATCTGACAGAGGGCTAATATCCAAAATATAGAGAGAACTCAAAAAAACCACAAACCACCAAATAATCCAATTAAAAATGGATAGAATTCAGAACTAAACCAAGAATTCTCAAAAGAAGAATATCAAATGGCTGAAAAGCATTTAAAGAAATGCTCAAAGCCCTTAGTCATTAGGCAAATCAAAACAACTCTGAGATTTAATCTTACACCAGTCAGAATGGCTAAGATCAACTATTCAAAGGACACCACATGCTGGTGAAGATGTGGAGAAAGGGATTTCTGATGGGAGTACAAACTTTAAAAACACTTTGGAAATCAATCTGGCACTTTCTCAGAAATTTAGGAATAGTTCTGCCACAAGGACATTTGCTCAACTATGTTCACAGCAGCTTTATTCGTAATACCCAGGAACAGGGAACAACTTAGATGTCCCTCAACCAAAGAATGGATAAAGAATATGTGGTACATTCACACAACAGAATACTACTCAGCTCTTAAAAACAAGGAAATCAAGAATTTTGCAGGCAAATGGATGGGACTAGAAAAGATCATCCTGAGTGAGGTAATCCAGGCCCAGAAAGGTATACATGGTATGTACTCACTCATAAGCAGATTCTAGCCATGTAGTACAGAATAACTATTCTACAATATACAGACCCAAAGAAGCTAAGTAACTAAGAAGACCCAAGGGAGGATGCTTGAACCTCACTCAAAAGAGGAAATAGAATAAACAGTGGAAGTGGTTGAAGAGAGGGAACTTGGTAGGAGAGGGAGAGAGGCAGGAAAGAAGGGTGGGGATCAAATGTGGGGAGAGTGGGGCCAAGGAAGTGAGAGGGCTGGGAGAAATACAGGAAACCTAGGGGCCATTTCTGAGATAAGCTGGAGACTGGCAACAGGGTAGGCCCCTGGGTGAATATGGGTGTGACTGCAGCTGAGACTCCTAGTAGCCAGGCATATGGAGACTGAAGATTCCTACTTCTATTTACGCAGGACTTCTATGGGAGGGAAGGCATCACCAACCCATCCACAAAACCTTCAACCTAAAATTTACCCTGTATACAAGAAGTGCAAGGATAAAAATACACCAGAAATTGAGGGAACCTCCAACCAATGATGGGCCCAACCTGAAATCTACCCCAAGGGAGAGAGCCAACCCCTATCACTATTAATGATACTCTGCTATGATTATAGACAGGAACATAACATAACTGTCCTTTGAGAACCTCTGTAAAAAAATTTAATTAAATTGCATTGGGTGACATTTGTAGAGATAATTAATTAAATTGTTTACTAATATTTAGATTATTGTTAATTGATTTGGCAGCAGTCAATCCTTAAGCCACCATTATAAATGAGAACACAGAGACCACATGGATTTTAACAAGCCTAGGCCTGAGTTGTGCAATCTTAACCCATCTAAGCTAGCTCATAATTCTGCTATCCAAATACGACCCCATATATACATAGGTCCCCTTGGACTGCCATTCTCCATGATATGCCGATGTTCCTAGCCATGTGGAATGAGATTCTTTTTTCTAACCCATGGTGTGTGCCTCCTTCTTCCTGCTGCTCCTGGCTGGAATGTATTCTTCCTCTGTCTCTTTCTGTGTCTCTCAGCGGAAAGAGAGAGAGTCTCTGTGTGTGCCCAGAGTTCCTGCTCTGATCTCAGGAAGTCCCGCCTTCCTTTACTCTTTCTGCCCAGCTAATTGGCCATAAGCGACTTTTATTAAACAATCAAGAGAATGCCTCTGAAGGGGCGGTAACCAGATCTCAGCATTGAATTCAATCAGAAACAATATTAGACCTTCCCTCAACATCTCCCCCTTTAAGTCTAGCAAAAGGCTCCTTTTCTTAATAACAATAAACACAACACAGTAACAATAACAATAAAAACAATTATGAAAACTAAAAGGTGTGACATACATTCTCAACATCTAGTCCACATGTATTTGACTAGTTAACTAGGACATTCTATTACATATCTCTCTTGATGAATTTAAGGATCTATACCTAATTCAACTTCCATCCTAACTTACATTATTAACTAAACCATCTTAACCTTAAAATATCCTTTTAATTCCTAGATAATTTAAAATTTACTGTGATGTTATAACTATGTAGTCTTCAATCACATCTGAAACCTGAGGATAAATATATCTGAATAGATAGGAAGTGCAGAGCAAGCAACTTCCAAAACTATGAAATGACAGACAACTGACTGCCTAGACAGTCCCCAGTTTCTACAACATTGGAGCATCATCTTCAGCCCTCTGGCCAAGTATGTCTGACAGACTTAGTTATGGAACAGGAAATAAGATTTGCCCATTCTGTCTTTGTAGAATCAGGCCATCAATTTACCTGCATTGAGCTCTGGTCCATCTTTGGACTGTATATAGCCTGTTGAGAGAGCAGGGGCATTTTTGCCCAGTAGGAATTATCTCCTGATGGGAGATTTCTTGATGCTCATTGTCTCCTTCCAAATCCAATGGGAGCTGTCAGGAGCTGACAGTCTCATGTCAAATAATTTTTAAAATAATAAAAAATATCATTAAATGCCACATTCTACAGATCTCTTGAAGTTTTTGAAGACCATCTATCCACATCCATTGAGTAAGCAAATGTTGCTTGTCTCTAACAACTTAATATCTGATTAACTTAGAACCTCTGAAATTAACTAACTTAATTATCCTAATAAAATCACAAGTTTGAATGACTATCAACATGCATTTATTAATTATCCTAAACAGTTTGTGATAGTTACTGTCAAAAGGACTAGAACTTCACATTGCAAATTTAAGAATTACATAGGTACAATACCTAGTCAAAATATAGCCTTAATTTTGTATCAATATACAAAGATCTATAGGAGTAGATTCAATAATCTACCCTTTTATCTTATCAATTCTATACTATATCTCCATATTCCCTCTCTTTTTTCTTTTCTTTTCAAGTCTTCTCCCCCTATATAAGAGAGAAAGAAGGATAAAGAGAAAGAAATCCCTGAGCCTAACCTCCTACACTTTGCTTAACAAGACCATATAAAAATTTGTAACCATTCCCCCTAAACGACATCTATAATCCATCAAATAACTAAAGAATCATCCACCCCACTTTTTGGGAATGGGACATCGCTCTCTTAAAACTTCTTCCTGCTGAATTGGGTCCCAGAAAACCTGTTTAGGGCCCCAAATAAAATGAAAAAAAAAAAGGTTAACCAAGTAAATTGTAACATTTGTTGTCCAGTCTCTATGTGCTCAGCAATTTGAATGTTCCGAGCAATTTGTAGTTCGAAGCTGGACTTTGGTAGGAAAGTTCAGGGGTTTATTGATCCTGTCTGGAACAGTCTTTGAGGCTGGACCATCTCAGCAAGCTGTTTGAAGTTGTTCTGGATGCAGATTTTGGAGGAAACAGCTATTGAGGTAGTCTATGAGGCTGGATCATTTGGGTTACTTGTCTTCTTTGGACTCAGGTCCTATTGTTCTGAAAATATATAATTTCTCACAAGTAACATATAGTTCTGCAATTACCAAAATGTCTTGGATGTGCAGGATGCACAAATCAATGAAGGAATATTTTCTGTTCTTTGAACAGAAGAAAGACATTTGTAAGTCTCCATTCATGCCATAAAAGGATGGCATGTAATGTCTTTCTTTCCTAGGGCAAATTGTCTTTTAGACAGTAGAAGAAAAACAATTTTTTGCTTTTCAAAAGAAATCTTGAAAATTTGAAACTAAAATTTATCTTTAAGTGTATATAAAACATAATAATCTTAACTTTCTATCAATATCTATTATAACAAAACAATCTTAAATTTCTATCAATATATATTAATATAACAAAATAAGTTTTTAGTAATAAGAGAGACAAAAATAGAGGGAAAGAAGAAAATCCCTGAATCCAATTCACAACACATAACATATATCCATTCATCCTAGACGACAACAAACAATCACAACACATAACATAACACACAAAAAAAAAACTTCCATCCCATCTTTTGGGAATGGAGTGTAAATATATTCGGTACCCTTCAAAAAATGAGATATTGGCCAATTCCCAGGAAAGTTACCTATATCTTTTGTTGTCCAATCTCTGTAGAATCGATCATTTTTGGACTAGTGCTTTTAAAAATGATTTGCATGCAAAGTTTTTAAGAAAACAGTGATTGAAGCAGTATGTTGGGTTGAATTTTCTGGCCTATTTTTCTTGTTATTGTCATTCAGTCCTTGGCTCTGAAAATAAATTTTTGCTCTAAATTTAAGCAAGTGGAAGGCATAGAACAACTTTCTAAGTCCATTTTAAGGCATAAACTCTATCCATACTGGATAAAAGATTGGAATATCATGAAAACCATACAGTTAATAAAATACTCTTACCATGCAAAGACATTCATATTTCAACTAATGGGAGGTTCTCCCTGGTCAGAACTAATCTTTATAAGTTTTGTTGGTAACCTCATTTTTTCATTCCCTGTAGACACATAGGCATAATCACGTCCCTAGAAAAAAGAACCTCATTCCACATGGCCAGGAACATCGGCATATCGTGGAGAATGGCAGTCCAAGGGGACGTATGTATATATGGGGTCATATTTGGATAGTAGAATTATGAGCTAGCTTAGATGGGTTAAGATTGCACAACTCAGGCCTAGGCTTCTTAAAATCCATGCAGAGTCAAGAGAGTGTTATAGATCTAAGAAGATGCTTTTAAAATTGTGTTGCAAGTTAGTATGAATGCTGAGTTAGATATAGAACTTCAAACACATGGAGATGGTTAGATAGTAGAATGTTAAAGTCAGGTGCCAAATACATATGGACTGGACATTGGGAATGTATGCTAAGCCATATAACCCTCATAACTGTGGCCTATTTACCTCTGTTGTTTTGTATTGTATTTATTATTATAAAAGGAAGAGCCTTTTGTTGTACTGAAAGGGGAAACTGTAGGGGGAAATAAGATATACCTTAAACTTAAAAAAAAGGGAAGAGGATGAGGGGTTGAGGGTGGGAGGGTGGGACTGGAGGGGGAATAGGGAGGGGACTGCGATTGAGATGTAACTTGAAGAAATAAAAAATAAAGGACAAAACTCCATGCGGTCTCTGTGTGCTCATTTATAATGGTGGCTTAAGGATTGACTGCTGCCAAATCAATTAACAATAATCTAAATACTAGTAAACAATTTAATTAATTATCTCTACAAATGTCGCCCAATGTAATTTAATTAATTTTCTTTACGTATGGCACCCCATGTTGGGCAACATCTTAAAACTGCAAATTAATTAATTAATGTAGTTATTAGTAAGAATAAACTGTAGTATTAGGCCGGTGGAGTAGCAGGCAGCTTGGCAGAGGAGCAGGCAGCCTGGCCTGAGTGCCTTAACCGGTTGCCTAACTTATCCTGGAGAAAGAGCCCCGGTACCAAGGGTGGCCTACACCACCTGCAACCTAAACTCTGTTAATTAATATAAGTTGTTATATTAGGCCGATAGAATTACCGGCGGCTTGGCAGGAGATTTGCCTGGGCTCAAGGGGAGTCTGGGAGTCCAACAGCCCGAGACTGCTTGGACTGAGGACCTATAAGCCCAGGCGAATCTCCTGCCAACCTGCCAGTAATTGTACCGGCCTAATATAACAACTTATATTAATTAACAGAGTTTAGGTTACAGGTGGTGTGGGCCACTCTTGGTCCCGGGGCTCTTTCTCCAGGATAAGTTAGGCGACCGGTTAAGGCACTCAGGCCAGGCTGCCTGCTCCTCTGCCAAGCCGCCTGCTACTCTGCCGGCCTAATCTTACAGTTTATACTTACTAATAACTACATTAATTAATTAATTTGCAGTTTTCAAACCTCCATGCAACAGAGGATTGAAACGGAGACTGAGACTCACAAGCAAACATTAGGTGCAGTGTATGGTGTCTTGGGGAAGAATGGAGTAGAGAATAGAAAGACCTGGAGGGGACAAGACCTCCACAAGAAGACCAAAAGACACAGCTACACAAGGCCCATAGGGTCTCACGGAGACTGAACCATCAAGCAAAGAGCATGCATGAAGTGGACCTAGGCATCTTGGTCATTATGTGGGTCCCCTAGCAGGTGGAGTGGGGACTGTCTCTGGCATGGACTCTAATGCTGGCTTTTTGATCACTTCCCCATAAGGAGGCTAGGGTGCCTGGCCTCAATAGAAGAGGATTTGCATTGATGCAAAATTAAGATTGTATTTGGCCACATTGGTATTGATCATTGTATATTGATATAAAATTAAGGGTAATGCTTTTAAAGGTATTGTACCTAGTAATGCTTAAAAATGAAATGTGAAGTTTTGGCCTTTTGCTACCAACCATCATGAACTGTTTAGGATAATTAAGAAATGCAAACTAATAGTCATGCAAGTGTGTCATTTTGTTAGTTACTATGACAGTCCATCACAGTTAATTTCTAAGCTAATCAGAAATCAAGTTGCTAAGAGACAAGCAACAGTTGCTTACCTAAATATAAGAGATAGATAGGGTGTCTTCAAAAACCTCAAGAGATCTGCAGAATATGGCATTCAAAGATGTTTTCTTAACTTTAGATTTTTTTGGTATCGAGACATGTCAGCTCCTGATAGCACCCCCTATTCTACTCCAAGTAGAAGATGAGCATTGAAGAATTTCCAGTGGGAGATGGTTGAATTAGTGGCAAGCCTATCTCTTGTCAAGAAAAACCCCTTGCTTCAACTGTAGACAGAATGCTGTCCAAAAAGGACAAAACTTGGAAGCAGGTAAGTCAACGGCCTAGCTCGGCCAAGACAGGGTAGGCAAGTCCTTCATAACCCCTGCTCTACAACCAATGTCTGTCAGAGAAACGGGGCCAAATGGCTGAAGATTGATGCTGTAATGTATGGAGAGAAAATGGGAACTGTCCAGGCAGCCACTGGTATGTCATTTCTTAGTTGTGGAAGCTGGGGGCCCTGCACTTCCTATACAATCAGATATATTTATCCCTCTCAGGTCTCTGAGGTGGTTGAAGAATAGATAGCTAGAGTCTCATAGTTAAATTTTGAGTTGTTTAGGAATCAAAAGGGTGTTCTGGATCTAAGAAGATGTTTTTAAAATTGTGATGCAAGTTAGTATGAAAGCTGAGTTAGATATAGAACTTTAAACTCATGGAGATGGTTAGATAGTAGAATGTTAAAGTCAGGGGCCAAATACATATGGACTG
>CAJQZJ010000518.1:1147777-1165005 GCA_907164525.1 Lophiomys imhausi | reverse complement strand
TAGCAGCCTTATTTGTAATAGCTAGAAACTGGAAACAACCCAGATGTCCCTCAACCGAAGAATGGTTAAAAACTCTGGTACATCTACACAATGGAATATTATTCAGCTATCAGGAACAATGAAATTATGCAATTTGCAGCCAAATGGATGGAACTAGAAAAGCTCATCCTGAGTGAACTAACCCAGACTCAGAAAGACACATATGGCATCTATTCACTTATAGTAGGATTTTAGCTATATAGTAGAAGGTATCAATACTACAACTATCACACCAAAGGGAACTTGGACATAGACTTCTTATTCTTAATTTTTATTTTTTATTTATTTTTTATATATTAGTTATATTTTTCTATTTTTTATTCTTTTTTATTTATTGTATGCTTATTGATTTGTTTGTTTAGTAGTTCTCTCTCCCAGGCAACAAGACACTTTTCACTGATGGTACTGCTTCGTAGATCCCCAATGAATGAAGAGGCTCTTGGCCCTCATACGACCTCTCAACTGAGATGAGGGACTGTTATATAAGGACACCCCACCCCAGAGAAATGGGATGGAAGGGTTAGGAGCTAAAGAAAAAAAATGAAATGTGATGTTTTGGCCTTTTACTACTAACTGTCATGAACTGTTTAGGATAATTAAGAAATGCAAACTAATGGTTATGCAAGCCAGTCATTCTGTTAGGCACTATAACAGCCTATTATAGTTACTTGCTAAGCTAATCAGAAATAAACCTGCTAAGAGACAAGCAACATCTTTTTACCCTAATTTAAGAGATAGATAGGGACTCTTCAAAAACCTCAAGAGATCTGCAGAATATGGCATTCAAAGATGTTTTCGTAACTTTAGATTTTTTTATATCAAGACATATCAACTCCTGACAGCAACCCCTATTCTCCTCCAAGTAGAAGATGAGCATTGAAGAATCTCCAGTGGGAGATGATTGAATTAGTCGCAAGCCTATCTCTTGGTAGGAAAAGCCCCTTGCTCCAACTGTAGACAGAATGCTGTCCAAAAAGGACAAAACCTGGAAGCAGGTAAGTCGACAGCCTAGCTCTGCCAAGAGAGGGTAGGTAAGTCCTTCATAACCCCTGCTCTACAATCAATGTCTGTCAGGTAAGTGGGGCCAAATGACTGAAGAGCAATGCTGTAATGTATGGAGAGAAAATGGGAACTCTCCAGGCAGCCACTGGTATGTCATTTCTTAGTTTGTGAAGCTGCAGACCCTGTACTTCCTATAAAATCAGATATATTTATCCCTCTCAGGTCTCTGAGGTGATTGAAGAACAGATAGATAAAGTCTCATAATTAAATTTTGAGTTGTTTAGGAGTCAAGAGAGTGTTATACATCTAAGAAGATACTTTTAAAATTGTGTTGCAATTAGTATGAATGTTGAGTCAGATATAGAACTTTAAACTCATGGAGATGTTTAGATAGTAGAATGTTAAAGTCAGGTACCAAATACATATGGACCGGTCATTGGGAATGTAAGTTAAGCCATATAACCCTCATAACTGTGGCCTAATTACCTCTGTTATAATCTATTGTATTTATTATTATAAGAGAAAGAGCCATTTGTTGGACTGAAAGGAGAAACTGTAGGGGGAAATAAGATATACCTTACACTTAAAAGAAAAAAAGGGAAGAGTATGGGGGGTTGAGGGTGGGAGGGTGGGACTGGAGGGGGAATAGGGAGGGGACTGCGATTGAGATGTAACTTGAAGAAATAAAAAAAAAAGAAAAGACTATGGTTGAGAAGGATGTACTGCACTCTGAGATCAAATGAGCCTATGTCTTGCTTCACTCAGTAAAGGAAGAAACACCACATCCTGTAGAGGTATCAACACAGGCAGGCAGCACAGCAGTATAAGCTGGTAGGATGTGTTATCTGATGAGATAGAGCATGAGAACCTGCTATAATTCCTTAGACTCTGGTGGGGTATTAGAAAGGGAAAAAAGCTATTTTTTTGGATGTTCACATTGAGCTCTGACACCTGAGAGACCATGAGCTGGAGATTGAGGCACAGTCTGGATACCCATGCATCTATGACTGAGCCCTGGGTTTCATGAGTTCTTCAAAACTTCAGCATTTGAAACTCAAATTTCTGGTTCCAAAATTCTAAATAGGCTTTTAAAACTCAAAAGCTAAAATGTACTTGTTTTGTTTTTATCTCCTGTACTATATCAGTCTTTCTCTTGGATGATGAATGCCTTTGCTCAGTGTTGGATAATTTCATTCAAAATGTTACTATAAATTAAGCCATCTTAGAAACTAGAAGACATCGTAAAAAAGACACAGTCTATATGCTAAAGAAAATATAGCTTCATTATGGAGAGTGTTGGTTTATACACCAAAGATACAAAAATGTACACATACATGACAATATTTGTGTCACATAAATAACTAATTCAGAGAAAACAGTGCTCTAAATGCTGCTAGAGCCAATGAAAAGAGCTATCAATATGAACAACAGGAATCAAAAATGGAAAAGGAGGGAAGAGATGTGAAGACACAATAAATGAGTGCTTTTATCTTGAAACTTTTCTCCAGGTAAGTGACAAACACCTTATACTGGAGTTTTTAATGATGTTTTGAGCATCTTTACAATTTTCATAAAAAATTCATTATATTCTCAAACTGCAATGGGCCCAAAAAGTTTATTTGTTTCTTATTCAATAAATACTTTGTAAATGCCTGTCATGTGCAGAGCCCCAAGTATGGCAGCATTATGGATGCTTGCATACACTGGATCTCCTACCCAGTGGGAAGCATAATGCTGAATGTGTTATCTGATGAGATAGAGCATGAGAACCTGCTATAATTCCTTAGACTCTGGTGGGGTATTAGAAAGGGAAATAATGCTGAATTCTCATCCTCAGACTTGATAAAACATTGAGTACTGTACTTCATGTTTAGACTTCTGATTCACTAAATCCAGTCAAGGGCAGTTCCTGGAAATTTGCATTCCATAGAAGTTTACAAGCATACTTGTCCTACTCAAGCAGAAGGCAATAACACAATGGCGAAGAACGCGTAGGATTTACAGCCAGTCAGCACCAAAGTTTGAATCACTGATAAAGGAACTTATTAGCTATCTATTCTAAATGGAGCCCCAAATTATTATTTATCTGTAAAACTTGATATAAGAACTCTCTGTAAATATTTTTGAGATCCGCTGTATGTCATCTTACAGAATAAATAGCAATAAACAAGATATAGACTGTTATGATAACACTTTTTTAAATTTCAAGCTCCTTCTTTTTATGTTTATTTATTACTTCAGGTTACACCTCTATCACAGTGCCCTCTCTCTACCCCTCCCAGTCCCACCCTCCCACCATCTCCTCCCTCTCCCACCCATCCCACTCCTCCAGAATGGGGTGTTCGTACATATCAGCCCCTGTCAGTTCAGCAGTCATATGCGGGCTAAGAGCTTCCTCGCGCACGGTGGGCCTACATGGCAGCTCCATTAGGGGAAAGTGCCCCACTAACCACTAACAAGGTCTATGTTCCTGTTCCTTTTGGTGTGTTGGTTGTAGGATAGTTATCCTATACTATATGGCTAAAATCCAATTATAAGTGAGTAGATGTCATGTGCATCTTTCTGAGTCTAGGTTAGCTCACTCAGGATGAGCTTTTCTAGTTCCATCCATTTGGCTGCAAATTGCATGATTTCCTTATTTCTGATAACTGAGTAGTATTCCATTGTGTAGATGTACCAATTTCTTTATCCATTCTTCGGTTGAGGGACATCTGGGTTGTTTCCAGTTTCTAGCTATTACAAATAAAGTTGCTATGAACATAGATGAGGAGATGTCCTTGTGGTTTGGTGAGGAATCATTTGGATGTATACCCAGAAGTGGTATGGATGGTAGAACTATTCCAAGTTTTCTAAGATATCGCCAGACTGATTTTCATAGTGGTTGTACAAGTTTGCACTCACACCAACAATGGAGGACTGTTCCCTTTATCCACAACCTCACTAGCATGTGCTGTTATTTGAGTTTTTGATCTTAGCCATTCTGACAGTTGTGAGGTGGAATCTCAGAGTTGTCTTGAGTTGCATTTCTCTGATAATTAAGGATGCTGAGCATATTTCTTCAAGTGTCTCTCAGCCATTAAATATTCCTCCTTTGTGAATTCTCAGTTTACCTCTGTTCCCCATTTTTGGATTGGATTATTTGGTTTCTTGGCATTTAATTTCTTGAGTTCTTTATAAATTATGGATATTAGCCCTTTGTTGGATGTGGGGTTGGTAAAGATGTTTTCCGAGTCTTTAGGTTGCCATTTTGCTTGAATGACAGTTTCCTTTGCCTTACAAAAGCTTTTCAGTTTCATGAAGACCCATTAATTGACTGTTGGCCTTAGAGCCTGAGATGTTGGTGTTCTCCAGGAAGTTATTAGCTGTGCCAATGAGTTCTACGGTTTTCCCCAGTTTCTCTTCTATTAAATTTAGTGTGTCCAGCCTTAGGTTAAGGACTTTGATCCACTTGGACTTAAGTTTCAATAGCCCTTAAACACAATTATCAAAGGTATCTTGTCTGATTAGCATTGTGGTTAGTATTGTGAAGGGGCTGGAATGTGCTATAACAGAAAATAAGGAAATCTAATACAAACTGAATGCTCAGGAAAGGCATTACTGAGACATGCTAAGCTGAAGCACAGGTAGAGGGGACCTCACTCGTTCATCAATAACAACAATGCGGTAGTGCTGCTGGCATTGTGGAGATGATGGATAAGACAGGATGATGTGGATTGCCTCTATATATGAGTAGTAGAAGGTGATAAGGAGGTAGAGGAAGAGGAGACTAGCTTACAGAAGGGATGAGTGAGTCTAGTGGTGGCGGCTGCTGCCACAGAATATTGGGAAAACATCATGTGCTGGAAGTGGCACAGAGGAGGTGATAGGCTCACTGTGTATGGTGAACAAGATTAGTAAATGTGACTGATTGTATTGATTAGAATAATCATAAAATTTAAGTGATAATGTTTTAGACAAATCAGTCATATGTGCCCTTCCTGATATTGTGACAGTAAAGTGACATATACTGCCATTTAACTGAGAATTCACAAAGGAGGAATCTGTAATGGCAGTGAGACATTTGAAGAAATGCTCAACATCCTTAATCATCAGAGAAATGCAACTCAAGACGACTCTGAGATTCCATCTCACATCTGTCAGAATGGCTAGGATCAAAAACTCAAATGACAGCACATGCTGGCGAGGTTGTGGAGAAAGGGGTACCCTCCTCCATTGCTGGTGAGAATGCAGGCTTGTGCAACCACTATGGAAATCAGTCTGGCGATATATTAGAAAACTTGGAATAGCCCTACCTCAAGATCCAGCCGTACCACTTCTGGATATCCACCCAAACGATTCCTCACCAAACTACAAAGATATACCCTCATCTATGCTCTTAGCAGCCTTATTTGTAATAGGTAGAAACTGGAAACAACCCAGATGTCCCTCAACTCACGAATGGATTAAAAAATTGTAGTACATTTACACAATGGAATACTACCCCACTATTAGAAACAAGGAAATCATGCAACTCTCAGCCAAATGGATGGAACTAAAAAGCTCATCCTGAGCGAGCTAACCCATACTCAGAAAGATGCACATGGTATATACTCACTTATAATTGGATTTTAGCTATATAGTATAGGATAACCACCAAACCAAACACACCAAAAGGATCAGGAACACAGACTTTGTTACCTATTAATGGGACAATTTGCCCTAGGGGTGCTACCATGTAGGCTCCCAGTGCAAGAGGAAGCTCTTAGCCCTCATATGACTGTTGAACTGAGAGGGGCTGATATATAGGGAAACTCCACATCGGAGGAGCGGGATGGGTGAGAGAAGGAAGAGAAGATGGGAGGTTGGAACTGGGAGGGGTGGAAGGAGGGCACTCTGATGGAGATATAACTTGAAGTAATAAATAACCAAAACAAAAATAAAAATAAAAAAGAATTGCATTTACAATAGCAATGTCTCATCAGAGATAATGATCATGAATGAAACTTCTTCCAACAAAAGTGCAAGGCAGAACCTGTTCCTAAATAGTACTGGAGTTGGTCAATAAAAAACCCAGTTACAAATGGTACATGACAAGTTTGGGGTTTCCTTTTCCCAAGGCTGTGTGAGGTGTAAGTCATTTGGAGCAGCAGGGAGAAGGAGGGGTCATTGTGTTACAAAAGCTTTGCAATGGACAATTTAGACTTGGCCTTTTCCTTAACTAGTTCCACTGTCAGTACTAGGCTTTGCCTTGTATTTTTCATGGGAAGTTTCATATCCTAATCATGCACTTCAGTGATTTAGGAGCATTTCCAATCAACTTGCTCATGAGCTAGATAACTGGAGACTGCAGGCAAGCTTCCTTCAACTCTGGACTTAGCAATGGAAAATAGGACATGCCCGTTTGGAAAAGTTATCTGGGAAAGGAGGAAAATTAAAACCGAAGGGAATCCAATCCTTCAGAAATTATAGCAGTAATGGTTCAAAGTAACATCCTTAGGTTGCCTATTCCCCCCTACTTAGCACTCTGACAGACAACAAACATCTTGAGATTCTCCCAGTGAATCCTCACAAGCCTCAGACACTGATGGCAGGGACACAGTACCGAACAATATAGAGACGTCCAGTGACATCCCTTCATAAGGTTTGGGTTTTAAGCAGAAACTTACATAATAGATTCTAGTTATTGTGTATTTACTACCTGTATACCTCATCCCAACTATCCCATCCCACATAGCCAGCTCCAGACTAGTGAGAGAACATCTTTAAAAAAAGAAAAAGAAAAAGAAAAGAAAGCTAAATGGCTCCCAAGGAATGACAACTGAACTTGACCTCTGCCTACACATACACATTTACATACATTTATGCACACAGGCACACACACACACACACACACACACACACACACACCTACATGCACCCATTTATGTATGAACATACACACACGCTCACAAACACACACATACACACCTGCACATTCACAAGAAAAAAGATAAAAAATAAAAGTAGTTTCAGTGATCTAATTCTCATAATTGTATGTGTCTCTCTCTCTTCCTTTCTTTCTTCCTTCCTTAAAATTACTTGTTTCCTCTACCCTACAATTCCCTAATTTCATTCTGTGGGCCTCAGATTATTATTATTCTCTCTTCAATTTAGAGCCCATTTTTGTTCTTCAATGTCTTCCAGACACTTCATGAAGACTAAACCCTACTCCATCTGATACTTGGTACCTTCACCTATTAATAGGCATCACATTACCCTACACTATCCTGACACATATTCTCCAAGCAGCTTGAAGTTTGAGTTAGAAGCCCATGAGAAACAAGTAACTGGAAACCACGTGGTGGCAGCATACTCAAATTCAAAGAGGAAGTACTTTTTCTAAATGAGACGGAATAACCAGAAGTCAAAAAAACTAAAGTTAGAAAATGCAAATTTTGCAAAGTTAAAGCTAGAAAATGATAACCATATCATCCGATATCAGTTGACCTCAAGAAGACTGAATTTATTGTGTTGTTATCTATTTTAAAAAGAAGAGAAGCAGGAAAAGGGTAAGTAGAGAAAGGGGGAGATAAGTAGGAGGAAAGATGAGGAAGAAGAGAAGGAAGAAGAAGAGAATACAGGAAGAAAAGAAGAAGAGGGAGAAAAAATAGAAGTCAGTTTTGTGAGTATTATAGGGTTGGGGACTGCATGCTCACTTGGGATTAGATGCAAAAGACAGAACCCTGAGTTCTAGTAGTTTAACACTAAAAGTAGAAAATCTTTTTAGTCTCTATATTCTCCCATGAAAAACTAAATTATTTGAATCATCAAATAATCCAGACCTCTGAAGAGAGTGAGGAGCCTAATGAAAATGCATCTGTAGGCATTCTATTTCTAAATCAGTAATATAATAGGATACTTATGAGAATAAAAGCAGTACCAAACGTCAAAGGACATATCAAGGTTACAGAATTCTATAAAATCATAGAGACTCATTCTAGTTGTTTACCAGACAAAATGTAATTATTAACAACCCAGACAAAAAAGCAGTCTCAGCTGGATATCTTGAGAAATCTGGTTCTCAAAACATTTTCAAATTGACCCCTTGTCAATGATGTCCAACTGATTAAGGAACGCCTATATCTTGCATCCTAAATGTCCAAAAAACAAACAACTTCTTCCTCTCTCATTAGTGCCTTTCTATTTCTCGGAGACGAAATCTATAGTTGACATTTATCATAAGAAAGTCAAGGCAAGAAATTGAATGGCAAACACTAATGGAGTGTGTTAGCTTTCCTGCTCAACCCCAAAACACATTTCAAGGCCAAATTATGTACCCACTCTTGTGCTAGCTATTACTGGGCAAGCATAAATTAGCAGAATTCTTGGTCTCAATGCCTCAAAAATAGTTGGGAAACAACATTATCATATAAAGCAATTAGACAAAAAGAATGTATTTGGAACTATATTATTCAGAGTCTAGATGTTATGGTGTTAAGAGAAGAGGAGAGTGAATGTGACTAGATGGTCAGACATGTACCCATTTGCCAATTAACACTTAGGCTAGCATAGGTTTATAGATACAGGTGAAAATATGCAATTAGAGATGAAAGCAAATGTATTACTCATAGTAATAACAATAACCGGAATGTCTATGCTTTTATAACAATTTTGAACTCCAAATTCTTACAGAGCTATGAAAGGTGAGCCAAATGCCACCTACACATGAAGTGAGCTGTGTTAAAGAAGCCTGAAGTTAGGGAACTCAAGCTTATAGAGTCTTCTATATTGGGCAATACGCATGCTTGTCCCATTGCACAAAGAGACTCCATCAATACCATACAAACAACCCTATACAAACATCATAGAAAAATAGACATGAAAAATAAGCAGTCAGTGACTTGCTTTTAAGACAAAGATACAACTTTCAATCGGAAAAGTTTCATGAAGTCATGATTTTAATAGGGAGATACCACTCACAACAGAAATGTCTTGTTGCAAATTCATTTCTATTATAAAGCACTCTTCTTAAAATGGATTATTTCCAAGATGACAATTAAAATACAGTCATGAGTTGTTTAATAGCAAGGATAGGTTCTGAGAAATTTGTCATTTGGTAATTTCATTGTTGTGCTAACATCATGGTGTGTGCTTACATAAACCTGGATGGTATATGTGAATCATTCAACCTGGTCTCTTAATACAACCAAGAGATTCCATAATCATGAGATATTTGAAGATTATGCTGGTTTAACATGAAAGAGAACTTGACACCAATCATTTTCCTTAAGTGAGAGTATAATCTAAAATGATGATAAAATTATGGCATTCTAGATATGCAAAGTAGTATTGGGTATTTGGTATCATCAAATATTCTGAATTGTACATATGGGTTTGTATGACTGGCAGTGCTGTGGGTTTTTATAGCATTATCACCACAAATATGAGAGTGATGCATTGTGTTTTGACATTATGGTAATTCCACTGTAATCTTATGGGACCACTGTCATATATATCCAATCTCTTCTTGACTGAAACTTTATTATGTGACACATTACTGCACTAAAAGGCTCACAGCTTCGAGGCCTTGGTGTAGCTTGCTCACTTTTCAGAAATGTAAACTGAGTCCTAGAGAAGCTCTAGTGATCATTATTTTATTGTAATATACAACTGGCACTTTTCTTATGTCTAACTAGCCTGATGCGTTCTGGACCCACTTAAAAATGTCTTTCATAGCACGATCCTGATATGAAATCTCATTAGAAACTAAATTATAATCTTCACCAGGTTTACACTAATGTATTAACATCATAGAGTTCATTAAATGAACTGTAAGTCTGATACACTGGAGTTATTTTCCACTGAATCAAATCAGGCTCAAATCAAATGGGTTACCATCAAGATATACTTAATTCCTGACATTCTCAGAGGCTCTCTGGTATATCATTTCACACACAAAAAGAAAACTACACAGTCAGAAAATAATGCTGAGTAAACAAGACATACTGAAAGCATACTTTCCCAGAGCTCAGTTAATGCCAATAATCAACTGGAATGGACCAGTTGGTGACATTATCTGAGGTCTCACTGTTGTCTGTTTACTAACCTACTTGTACTTCTCTGCCTCCCCCTGGATTCATAATGGCCATAAATCTCACTGCATACCTTGTTTAATACCTTCAGTCTTTCTCAGTTTCCATAGCAGCAGAAATGTGGAACTGGATAAGGGAGAAATGTAAGCGCTGTCAACAGTATTTAAACTGAACCCAAAGCGAGACACAGATAGACCTTCTTACACTCATAAGGAATCTAGATAAGAATAGTAATCCCAGAGCAAGAAGGTTAATTGGGTTTAAACATAGATTCTGAATGAGTTTCATTAAATTTTGCCTAGAAAGTCAGAAGCAAATGTTGAACAAATGGGGAAAAAAATCTACTTGTGAGTTTCTGATTATGTATGCAAATCCATACAAGCCACAGGATGAGGATATATAATGATTTTCAAAATTAGGAGCATAATGGAATATAAAACCCAACAAGGAATTAAGTGTGTCCCTCAACCTCCACCCCCTAGATCTTCAGTGCCATAAGGTTGATTAAAAATCACTGGCACCTGTTACTAGCTTAAGAAAAATTAGCTTTGTCTATATTTGTAAACTACCTTAACAGAAGACTCATTTTGAAAGTAAAAAGGGTAAAAATTGCACTGCACCAGATAGACCAAACCTGAAATATCTGTATTCAGTGGTAGACATCATATGTAACAAGGAACTTTTGGAATTGTAGTGTATTCGGAAAGGAGTGAGCAACATAATCAGAGGACCTGGAATCTTAGACTTTAATCACTAGTTGAAAGGCCTAAATGTGATTAACCCAAAGACTTAATCTGCCTTAACCCTGAGAGGGTTGCTTGTTTTAGATTTTACCCTGAGTTTATTGAGGTATTGGCAAGTTAAAACTATATACATACACATATATGTAAATATCATATATATATAATATGTGCTACATGATGTTTTGATATATATATATATATTGTGAACTGATTACTACAATCAAGCCAATTAACATTAACACAGTCCCCACTTAACAATTACATTTTGTATGTCTGGAAAGAATTTGAGAACTATTCTCTCCACATATTTCAAATATGTGATATATTATTAACACATCATCACACTGTATAATGGAGCTCCAGATTTCCTAACTAAGAGTATGTAATCTTAGCCCAATATCTCCTTTTTTCCACACACGAGCCATTACTACTAACCATTCTACACTCTGTTACTTGCAATTTGACGTTATGAGATTCAACGCATGTGAGAAATAGAAGTGGTTGTCTGTGTCTGGCTTATTGTACTTAGTATAATGTAGAAAGGTCAAAACTGAGACAATTGACATGGTTGGATGTTTAAAAGGAAAGTCTTTCTTCTTGAGTACAGAAATAACTTCTAAATAAAGGAAGCTACCTAAAAATGGTAATGTCCACTGTTGTACTTTGCTTTCTGTTGCTGTGATGAACATTATAATCAAAAGCTAATTGAGAAATGAAAGGATATGTTGAAGTCACACTTCCATATCACAGTCCATCACTGAGGGAATTCAGAACAAGAGGTCAAGCAGAAACCCAGATGCAGGAACTGAAACAGAGACTATAGAAGAACTCTGTTTATAAGCTTGCTTCTGGACTCATGTTCTGCTACTTTTCTTATACAGTCCAGGTACATTTACCTAGAGCTGATAACCTCTCACAGTGGGCTCTGTCCTTCTGCATCAATCAGCAATCAAGGAAATGCCCCATGTGAGGGCTGGAGAGGGCTCAGCAGTTAAGAACCTAGGCTGCCTTTGCAGAGGACCTGTGACAGAGGTTCATTTCCCAGTACTCATAAAGTGGTCTGTACTATAACTCCAGTGCCAGTGAGCCTGATGCTTTCTTCTGGCCTTCATAGGCACTGCATTGATATTATGCAGATGTACATACAAGCAAAACACTCCCACATAAATATTTTTTAAAGGAAAATCATCTCACATTCATGCCCACGGGCCATCTTATAGAGAAAATTCTTCAGTTGAGGTTGCTTCTTCCCAGATATGATAATTGAAGCTAACTTTGACACTCATCACCTAAGGCAGGATGAATTTTCCAAACTGAAGTTACAGGGCTTAGCACATGCACAGGATCTGGAAGTTGGAACCTTGCACGTGTATTCTCATGCTTCTACTAGGCACCAGGACCCCCAGGCATCTGGCTGTGAAGTCTGTGGACCACTGGATTTATTAGGTTAAATAAATCTCTGGCAGCAAATCTCTGGGCATAAGTCAGCATACTGAAAAATATAGTTTGTCTTAGAAACTTCATATTATAAAAGCACAGGAATATGGAGGAAATAATTTTCTAATACCATGTAAGCCTTCAATTAAGTCTGAATTTTGGATGCTGTAAATTGAGAACGCCCAAAAGGGTTGCAAAACAAACATATGTGGACAACTTCTAATGTTACTCAATTTACTGAAGTTATTCTTGACTTTAATTCTACACACTCTAGAATCCTCTCAAAAAAAACACTTTTCACTTTCTTTGTGCCAAGGTGATTGTCAGTAGTTTTACATTTTGATGCTTCTAGCATCTTCTCTAAGCTCACTGACAGCCAAGCTGAGTTGTTGTCCAACTTATAACATCAATTCTTTATGTTCTATTGGCAAGACTCTCTGGCACATGTACTGTAATGTTCTTTGTAGCTTTTGCTAAGTTGGGACTCTTTTCAATATCTTTCTTTTGGTTGTCTGGACCATACAGGGTATCATAAGCCTTCTTTATACTTGAAAGGGCCTCAATGCAAGTGCAACAGTTCTGAACATAATACCTATAGCACTAGGAACCTAGGCTGTAGGGGTTAGATAAATTAGATTTAGAAAATATATAGGAGTTTCTGATACTGTCTCTTAATTCGGGGCCTGAAGAGCATGAAGTCAGCAAAAACAGGAAAGACTCAATAGACTTAAAAACAAGTTTGAAGTCAGGAAAACAGGAAAGACTCAACAGAATTGAAGAAACAAAGTATCTGGCCTAACATTGTTTTCAGCTGCTAAGTGGGTGGAGCCCAAATTAAGTTGAAACAGAATTCCTCCTATTTGAGGACAGTGCGTGGAGCCCAGAAGAGAAGAGGCCCCTGATGCTAGAGAGCTCCAAGAGTCCTGCTGAAAAACGGCTGGCCATTGATGGCCAGCTCTCTCCCTGAAGCAGAAAGAAGCCGGTGAGCAAAGAAAGCCTGAGCAAGACACCAAAAGGCCAAGGACTGGACCCTGTGGCTCAGCTTTTGCCTAGAGGGGTTTGATCTGTCCAAACAGTGGCCTAAAGGAAACGGTGCCTGGCTTTAAGGACTGAGGCAGAGCAGCTGAGTTCCTGATTCAAAAGAAGTAAGTTGGCCTGCAGACAGCTGGGGTCTCCCACAGAGAAGAAAGCATGAAGCCTTATTTAAGGTGAGACTGCAATAACCAAAGACCCTACGAACCTACATCTGAGAGATCCAGAAGAAGGACTGCTAAGTGTGTTTAAGAATCTACAACAAAGACTATGTTCCTGACGACTGAGGACCTGCCCCAGAGACTGTATCATTCTAAAAGGTTATGAAAGTGGTTGTTATGATTATCAATAGGTTTAGTGGATAGGTTAAAGGGGTTGTAGGAATTTATAGGATTAATAGTTAAGAAATTGTTGGTGTTTGTTATAAGTGAATTTAGTAATAAATAAATAAGTGTTAAATAATAATTTAAAAGTTCGGTTACACTAGGCAGTAGATCTCTCTATCGTGTTACACTTTTCCCCACTTATTTATGCTAAGGCACTCTGTGCTGGCTCAGAAACTATCACAGGGTGAGTAGGAGAAACTGGGGTGCATATATGGCTGTTCTTTGCTCTCTGAGTTCTTCTCAAATTGTTGATCTTGAAGGAAAGGGCTTTTCCCAGTTTCAAAACCAGTATCATCAAGACTGGATCATGATATGCTAAAGGAGGATATTAGACAATTTAGAAAAGAAATCCTTTTGATAATGTCTAGTTCTCAAACTATTTTCCTGAATACTATTTTGAGTATCAAAAACATTAAGTATTTACTTTCATTTTTATTCTCCATCATATTTATTCAGGAATAAATAGACATCTTAAGCAAACTAAGAAAACCATGTACCTTCAAATGCATGTGTGATATGTTTTCATTTTTTACCTTGTATTGAAAATATATGTTTCAGAGAGGGGCTGGAGACACAGCTCACCAGTTAAGAACACTGGTTGCTCTTCCAGAGGATCCAGATTCAATTCCCAGCACCCACATGGCAGCTCATAACTGTCTAACTCTAATTCAAGAGATTCTGGTACCTTCACAGACATATATGTAGGCAAAACAGCAATACACATAAAATCAAAATAAATCTTTTTAAAAGTAAATAAACCTTTTTCACATAATATATGCTGATCATGATTTCTTCTCCCTCTGCTTTTGCCAGCTCCTCCCCACCTCTCACCCTTCTGGATCTATTCCCTTTTGTCTCTCATTAGAAAACAAGCAGGCTTTTAAGGGTTAATAATAAAGTAAGATAAGATAGAAACAAAGACAAAACAAGAAAAAGGAAAGAAGCCCAAGAAAAGGCACAAGAAACAGATATAGACACAGAGACCCACTTGTTCACACACTCAGGAATCCAATAAAATCACTAAACTAGAAGCCATAATATACACACAAAGGATCACAGGTAAAAGAAAGAGAAAAATATAAAAATATATAAAAATAAACCATGAGGTAATTTTAAAAGTGGGGAGTATTCCTGGCACTACATTATGAGACAAGGAACCTCCAAAGGTGCCATTGAGTTCATTTTCTGTTGGCTGTCTATTGCTGGGCATGCAGCCTATCCTTAATTTTCCTGTGTCCCCAGGAAAATTCCTTTGGAAAAAATTAAATTTTCATTTGCAATTGGTTACCAATTGCAAATTGCTTATGAGTTAGGAATGGAGCCATGTGTCTAGTTCTCCTTTTAGCAGTAGGATCCCATCTGGTGCAGACCTGTGCAGGCCCTATGCATGCTGCCTCAGTCTCTGAATTCATATGTGTGTCAATCATGTTGATTTAGAGGGCCTCGTTTTCTTGGTGTCTTCCAACCCCTCTGGCTCTTACACTCTTTCTGCTTTCTCTCCCACAAGGCTCCTGAGCCCTGTGGGAAGGGATTTGATGGAGACATCCCATTTAGGATCCAAGGTCTCTAACTCTGCATAATGTCTGGCTGCAGGTCTCTATTTGTTCCCATCTGCCACAGGAGGAAGCACTTGTGATATACGTTTTCAAACAACTTTCTCATCACATGTATTAATTATGCAATACACATTTATATGACTATATCAATGCATAACTTTTCTGAAGTATTTGAGAGAAATGCAATTCAAACTGTTCAAGTAACACAGGGACTCAAGTTTGAGCATTCACAAGATACCCTAACTCAGATGCAGGTAAACCCAAGAGCATGCTTTGCTCTTCTCAGCTCTCCTCTGGGCAGTTGGCTCAGGTTTTTTTTTTTGTTTGTTTGTTTGCTTGTTTGTTTGTTTTTTGACAGAATCTCTCTGTGAACAGGAAAGTATAACTACCCTTGTGCTCTCAAATTAGACACACAAAAAATTAAAAGTTTATGTCCTCCCAGCATCGAAAAATCAATGAAAACAAGGCATGTTTGACCCTGTTTAGAAGTGGTGTCTACCTCTGTACTTTGTCAGTAGATATTATAAAATGTTCATACTATAGCATATATACATAAATTAGAAATGTAGATATATAATCATATGATTAGCACTATAGCCTGGATTGGAAGCATAGTAATGAATATTTCTACCAAGATCACATGAAATAAGAAAAGATACCTTCCCTCAAAGGGCAAAAATTTTGACAAAACAAAATATCAAATTCCAATCTCACAAATATTGCTTCACTCCTTAAGAACTCTTCAAGGTATCCTTGTCTATTTCAACAAAGCTAAGTAAAATTTTCAAAGTCACATTAGCTGTGCTTTCAAATGGGAAAGTAAGGAAAATTGTAACAGTTTGTCAATATCCTTGCTCTTTCTACTACATCTTATACATTTTTAATGCCGTAGATCCCTTAGAAATACCCAGTGCTTCACACTTCCATCTGTAACACCAACTGAAAAGTGCTTTGAGAAAGAAGTTGGCAAATTCATTCACATTCAGCTGTCTGACATTGAATGATTGGGATTTGGGTATTTTTCTCAGGGAAAATTATAATTTTGCATGCACCAAATTTAGATGCAAAAATGAATTGATAACTAAGAGATGGATTTAAAAGTGAGACAGACATTAGTTATAACCTTGCTTCTGGTACTTGCTTACTAAATGGGTGATCTTGGGAAAGTGAGCACTCTGAGCTTCAGGCTACTCATCTGTAAAATAGAGATAATAGCACATTCGAAACCAGAGTTCTTATAATGTTTAATGGAATTCTGTTAAAATGCCTAACCTACAACATGTTAAAAGTTGGTGTTAAACAAATATTCATTTGTCCCTATCCTACAGGGATAATTTAAGATTTTTTTAATCGGTAGGTGAAGGCAGTTTGGGGAAAGTCATAAGCAATTTTGTTCTGAAATCAAGCCACAAAAAAAATATTTTGTATATTAGTTCCTTTTATCACCATTGAGACAAAATACCTGGGTTTATTTTATTTCACATTTTCAGAGAATTACAGTCTATCATGATAATGAAAGCAAAGTACAGCAGCTCAGTCAATGTTGGTGGGAACATGTGGTAACCACCTGTTTACACCATGTTGGACCAAGAGCAGAGATGGTAGGCTGGAAGCAAAGTTAAAACCTTCAAGTGGCCACCCCTAGAGGCCCATTTCTTTAAGCCAGAATTATCCTAAGGCTCTATAACCTTCCAAATAACACTACAAGCTGAGGGCCAAACATTCAAAGTATGAATCCATTTCAAATTTAAAACATAAGACCTCATATGTATTCATCCTTGGCATGTTAACTCCTCACATGTAATACCTCTTTTGATCATTTTAATGGCTTTAAATTTTTATGAGAACTTTATACATGAGTATTTACATCACTCTCATTCCTCCTGCCCCCTTCATTCAAGTCTTCCTGTTTCCCACTCCCAAATGCATGACCTCTTTTTAATTATTATATCACACACACACACACACACACACACACACACA
>CAJQZJ010000518.1:1135008-1147767 GCA_907164525.1 Lophiomys imhausi | reverse complement strand
AGAAAACTGATTCTCCTCTCTCATTGGCCACTAAGCACCTATAGTTCATCTAAGAGTAGGACATTGTGATATTTCCCCTGTCCATATTGGCATGTCAATTGATGTCACTATGCCAGTCATGTTCTGGTAACCATACTGTTGAGAAATCATGGGTAAAACTTCCCTGTAATTCTAGAGGCCACTATACAGTAGCACATGTCCTGGTCCTCTGTCTCTAGTAACCTTTTCATCCACTTTAATGTAATGTTCCCTGAGACTTAGGTATAGAGGTTGCATTGTAGATGTCTCAGTTGGGGCTTAGCACCCCAAGGTCCCTTATTCTCTGAATTTTGATCTGTAGATCTTTACAATAGTCTCCATTAGTTTAAAAAAGAAGTTTCTTTGATGAGGGGTGATAGTTACACTTATATGTGGGCATAAGGATAAGTGTTTAGGTTGTAGCTAGATATTACATTAGTTTAGGAAAATGGCTGTAGTAGGTTCTCCTCTAGGATTTTTTTACTTCTCTTGCCATTTCACTCCTGTTTAGTGGGCTTAAAATCCAGTTAGACCAATGTTGGTTACTCCCAATATAAAAGTGCCATTATTGCAACATTGGAAACATCTATATGGGACACTCATTGCTGTAGCTCATAGGCTCTATTACTGTATAGGACTATTTATTGTTCTATACCTTTGACAGCTAAAATAGTACCCTATGGGAATATGAGGGCCAGTCCTCAGTAAAAAGGCTTCCAGGATAGTTCCATCTTGACTCCTTGAAGCCCTGTAGTATATCTAGCAATAGGGTCCTTATCTTCAAGTTCCAGAAGACAATAAACTCCCAACCAACAACTTTAAGGGGAGGTTTCCCATGCATGGCACTGAGGTTAGATAGTGCATGGCTCCTGGGGTAAGCACCATCATCCCATGTAGCAAAGCTCAATTAAAAAGACATATGCATAATATATATATGCATGTACATATGCCAGGTGTGTGTGTATGTATGTGTGTGAGAGTTAAGAAAGTTTATAATGCTGTGTTCTAGAAGTAAATAATACTTTTTTAAGAAAAGAGTTAATAAGCTTAAAAATATAATAAAAATACAATATAAAATTTTCAAATTATAATTTACCAAAGGTATAATTGCCCTACTAGCATGAAAGGAAAATGGCCTTAATTTCAGATTAGAATGTTAGACTGCAGGTGGCCACATAGATTACACAAACTTGATAGCAGCTTAGAAGTTCTTTTTTTTTTTTGTAGAAGTTTAGGATATTTCCATGGTTTGGCATTAAAAAGTAGGTAACAGGTTTAAAATACTGTAAATAAATTAAAGGTTACAGCTGTTCAACCTGGTTTTATAAACCTCCAAGAGTTGAAAAAACTTAGAGCTAAGGTAAAATACATGAAATGCGTGGTGTTAGCCCATGCCCTTAACTCCAGCAGAGACAGGAGGATCAATATAGAGTTAGTTGTCTTATAAATTCTAGAGTTACAAAGAACAGGGTGGTGATCGTACACACCCTTAATCCCATCATTCGAGAAGAATGCACCCTTAATCCCAACACACTAGAGACAGAAACAGGCAGATCTCAGAGCTCAAGGTCAGCCTGATACAAAACAAGCTCTAAATAGAGAAAAACTTCGATCCAGGGGTGGTGGAGCACATCTTTAATTCCATCAGTTGGGAACCACATATCTTTGATCCCAATACTTAGAATGCAGAGACAGGCACATAGGCTCTGTTCTTATCTTTCCAGAAGATTTAAAATATCCATTAAAGGAATCCAGGGACAACTGGACAATGGAAACCTCAGCAGAAAACAGATCAGACACCAAAGAAGACCAGTGGCCCAGATGATCCAGCCTTGCAAACTTCCTCAATAGCTGTTTCCTCAAAAGTCTACAACCACAACAACTCAAGCTCACTAAGATCGTTCAGCTCCACAGACTGCTCCAGCAAGAACTTCAGTAAAGCCCTGAAGATCAGCTTCTGTCTACAAACTTCTTAGGACATCTAAATAGCTGAGCACAAAAGGAGTGAACATCAAATGATTCTATTAACATTTTAAACCATTTTTCTATTCTGATTTGGGCCCCAAACAGGTTTACTACATCCCAAATCAGTAGGAAGTCATTTTAAGAGAGCGATGTCCCATCCCCAGAAGGTAGGGAGGGTGTTTTCCCCCTCTTTGGTTATTTGAGGGATAAAAGAAAATTTTGTTATTTAGGGGAAGAGACTACAAGCTGTTAAATGGTCTTGTTAAGTGGGTTTTGGAGGTTAGACCCAGGGACGTCTCTCTTTTCCTTTTCTGTGTCCTTCCTTCTCTCCTATGTAGGAGTGAACAGACTTGAGAAAAAATGGGACATAGACATAGTATAGGAAAGATCAAGAAAAAAGGACAGATTATTGAATATGCTCTTATACCTTTCTATATTGATACAAAATTAATATTATATTTGGCTAAATTGGAATTGATCATTGTATATTAATGCAAAAATTAAGATTGTATTGGACTACATTGGTATTGATCTTTGTATATTGATACAAAATTAAGATTATATTTGGCCACAATGGTACTGACGCTTGTATATTGATGCAAAATTAAGATTGTATTGCGCTACATAGCTATTGATCTTTGTATATTGATACAAAATTAAGGGTAATGCTTCTTAAAGGTATTGTACCTAGTAATGCTTAAAAAGGAAATGTGAAGTTTTGGCCTTTTGCTACCAACCGTCATAAACTGTTTAGGATAGTTAAGAAATGCAAACTAATAGTCATGCAAGTATGTCATTTTGTTAGTTACTATGACGGTCTATCACAGTTATTTTCTAAGCTACTCAGAAATCAAGTTGCTAAGAGACAAGCAACATTTGCTTATCTAAATATAAGAGATATATAGGGTGTCTTCAAAAACTCAAGAGATCTGCAGAATATGGCATTCAAAGATGTTTTCTTAACTTTAGATTTTTTTCTATTGAGACATGCCAGCTCCTGACAGCATCTCCTATTCCACTCCAAGTAGAATATGAGCATCAAAGAATCTCCAGTGTGAGATGGCTGAATTAGTGGCAAGCCTATCCCTTGGCAAGAAAAACCCCTTGCTTCAACTGTAGACAGAATGCTGTCCAAAAAGGACAAAATTTGGAATCAGGTAAGTCGACAGCCTAGCTCTGCCAAGACAGGGTAGGTAAGTCCTTCATAATTCCTGCTCTACAATCAATGTCTGTCAGAGAAATGGGGCCAAATGGCTGAAGATTGATGCTGTAGTGTATGGAGAGAAAATGGGAACTGTCCAGGCAGCCAATGGTATGTCATTTCTTATTTTTGGAAGCTGCAGGTTCTGTACTTACTATATAATCAGATATATTTATCCCTCTCAGGTCTCTGAGGTGGTTGAAGAATAGATAGCTAGAGTCTCATAGTTAAATTTTGAGTTGTTTGGGAATCAAGAGGGTGTTCTGGATCTAAGAAGATGTTTTTAAAATTGTGATGCAAGTTACTATGAAAGCTGAGTTAGATATAGAACTTTAAACTCATGGAGATTGTTAGATAGTAGAATGTTAAAGTCAGGTGCCAAATACATATGGACTGGACATTGGGAATGTATGCTAAGCCCTATAACTCTCATAAATGTGGCCTATTTATTTCTGTTGTTTTGTATTGTATTTATTGTTATAAGAGAAAGAACCATTTGTTGAACTGAAAGGGGGAGCTGTTGGGGGGAAAAGATATACCTTAAACTAAAAAAAAAGGGTAGAGGATGGGGGGTTAAGGGGGAAGAGGGTGGAAGGGTGGGACTGGAGGGGGGAGTAGGGAGGGGATTGTGATTGAGATTTAACTTGAAGAAATAAAAAATAAATTAAAAAAATTAAAAAAGAAAGTTTATAATGTTTCCTTATGGGTTTTTCAAACATCCTTAGTGTTATTTTCACTACTTTCTTCCTCTCTTCCTGTATTATCCTTTCTCCTACTTCCCCAGTTAAAGTCTCCCTGTTTTCCCCATTACCATCTTCATACTATCCTATGCCTCCTATTACCCCTCGTCTACAGTTCTTTATTGTCCCTTTCCATGATCCCTTTCTACTTCCTTGACATATTCAGTTACCTCATGTTGTGTACTCAAATCCAAAGATTCAGAGCTATGATCTACAAATAAGAGAATATGTAGCATTTGTCTTTCTGGATTTGGGGTACCTCACTCAGTATATATTCCACTTGCATCCATTTACCTGAAAATTTCATGATTTCATTTTTAACAAATATTTTTTAATATTTATTTTTATTTTAAGTGTATATGTATGTCTCTGTGTGTATATTATATGTTTGTGAGTGCTCATGTAGGCCAGAGGGTGTCAGAGTCCCTGGAGATGGAATTACATGCAATTGTGAACCATCCACTACCAGTGCCAGCATTAGTACTCTCAGGCCCTTCAGAAGAGCAGCAAATTCTTTTAACCATTAAGCCATCTCTCCAGACTCTTTAACAACTCTTATAAGAGAGTTAATGAAGAAACTTGTAATCCCAATTTCACTGATTTGAAAACACAGGTTCCAGGAAAGTTGAATCACTTTTCCAAGTCTCAAGCAACATTTAGCAGAAGTGGAGCCAACGGTTTGTTTTTTTTGTTTTTGATTGTTTGTTTGTTGTTTTTTTTTTGTTTTTTTGTTTTTGTCTTCTAATCCAGAAGTACCTTCTGATGGACAAGATCATTTCTTGGCAGTCATGGGGAGAAAGAAAGTTTATATACAAGATCATGTGTCTTGACAGTCACAGAGACAATGACAGTCACTGCATTTCCTATGTTTTTATTCTTCCTTTCTCACCACTAGATTGTCAACTGATGAAGGTTAAAGCCTAGAGAAGAAGAGCAGGTAAAAGTCAATACAGGTTTTACCTGACAGATCTAATAAAGTTCTTTAGAGAAACAGAACAAATGGGAGATGTATAGTTATACTATACATTTATAATACATAAAGGTACTAGGTATATGTGGTGGTTTGAATAAGAAATGGTCCCAATAAGCCTATATGTATGAATGCTTAGCCACTGGGACTTGAACTATTTGAAAAGATTAGGTGGTGTGGCCTAGTTAAAGGAAGTGTGTTTCCACCAAAAGGATCTGGAACATAGATTTTGTTACCTATTAATGGGACAATTTGCCTTAGGGGTGCTACCATGTAGGCTCCCAGTGCAAGAGGAAGCTCTTAGCCTTCATATGACTGTTGAACTGAGAGGGGCTGATATACAGGAACATTCCACATCAGAAGAGTAGGATGGGTTAGAGAGGGAGGAGAGGGTGGGAGGGTGGAACTGAGGAGGGGAGAGAGAGCACTGTGATGGAGATATAACTTGAAGTAATAGATAAACCAAAAAAGGAAGTATGTTTCTGAAGGTGGACTTTGAGATTTTACAACCCCAGGCCTGGATCGGTCTCTCTCTCTCTGTCTCTCTGCCTATGGATCAGGATGTAGAACTCTCAGCTCCTTTTCCAGTACCATATATGCCTGCATGCCACCATACTCTCCACCATGACGGTAATGGACTAAACCTCTGAAAATGTAAGCGAGTCTACAATTAATTGCTTTCTTTTGTAAGAATTGCCATGGCTATAGTGTGCCTTCACAGCAATAGAATAGTGATGAAGATGGTATATGTGTACTTATATAGAATATATAGTATAGATGTTCTATAAGGAATTGGTTAATCCAATTATGAAGGGTAACAGGTGTCAAGTCCTATAAGAGATTCGAAAGAGCTGATGTTTTCCATCAAAATGCAGTGAGGTTGATAACCAAAGAGTCAATTCAGTCAACATTCTAGCATGGAGTAGATAGGGTTTCAGGATCTTGAATAGCTGATGGCTTCTGGAGGGGAAAGAGTCACTTTTTTTTTTAAAGAGTATGGCCCCAGTAAGCCAGTGGATGACCTCACACTCATGAGTGTATGAGCGACACAAACTTAAGCTAATGAGTTATTAAATATAAAAAAGATGAGATGAAGTTGAGTATTGGTGAGATGGAAAAGATCTGGCAGTAGTTAGTGGGAAAGTTGAGGTGAATGTTATCAAAACACATTGTATGAAATTCTCAAAACGTAATTTAAATATTTTTGAAAAAGGAAAAGGGGAAACCAAGAGGAGCCAATAGTTCAGCTTGCATCTAAAGGTAGAAAAAACAAAAATGAAAGAAACAAACAAACAATGTCCTAGCACAAAGGACAGACTCCCTCTTACTAGGTGAAGGTCATTCTTTTTCTATTCAGTCTTTTGACCTACTGAAGGGAACCCATCATTATTAGGAAGAACCATCTTCTTTCCTCTCTCTACCAAGTAAATGTTAGTTTAATCCAAGATATCTTCACAGATACATTAAGAAGAATATTTGACTAGACTTGTATACAGACCATGGCCCAGACAACTGACACAAAAAAATAAACATCATAACCAGTAAAACATTTTCTCTGATCTTAGCATATCTAGGATCTGACGCATCCTTTATTTCATGGAGCATATTCAATTGTTCCCCAGAAATAGTCCCCACTGAGGCCTTTTAACTTATTTTGCAAAATATATTTTCTCTAATGGGTACTGATGCCTTCAAGGCTCAGGTCCTAGACATTGGACTATCCAACCTCACAAATACTCACAGGGGCCAAGTACATTTAAATATGCTTGGGAATTTTTTTAATTTATTTTTTGAGAATTTCATACATTATTTTTTTTAGTTCTTCAGAGCAAGCACGTATACATGAGTCTCAAATTTGGTCACAGAAAGTGTACATTCTTGCCATCTTGTCAAGGAAAATAGAGTTTAGTGTGAATGTAGCTCTTTTCTCTCTGATCTCAGTTTAGCAAGTTTCTCTTGCTGGAATGTATGCCTGTCTCACAAACTCCAGGCTCACAGATAAAGCTCTCCATAGGATTTTATTAAGGCAACTATCTTACTTGACTGAAGGTGAAAGACAACACTACCTCCACAGTAGTGGTGGAAGTAGGGACCACACTGTATAAAACCTAAGGAACTGTGCTCTCAGACTCTTTCAATCTCAATACATTAGCATCCTCCAGATGAGCATTTAGATAAGAATCACAACAGCAGTTTCCTACCACTACCTTTGGTTAAAATGGCAAAGTTTATGTTGTTTTAAATATGGGTTGTGGGTTTTTTGGGGGGAGTGGGTTTTGATTTTTTTAAACTTTTCATTGATTCTTTGTGAATTTCACATCATGCATTCCAATTCCACTTATCTCCTGTCCATTCATATCTGCCCTCCACCCTTGCAAACCCCCCCACCGAAAAAAGAAAGCAAATAATAAAAAAATTGGTTGTAGTATAGATATCCTGTAGTATATGGCTAAAATCCAACTAAAAGTGAATAGATGCCATGTGCATCCTTTTGGGTCTGGGTTAGCTCACTCAGGATGAGCTTCTCTAGTTCCATCCATTTGACTGCAAATTGCATAATTTCGTTGTTTCTGATAGCTGAGTAATATTCCATTGTGTAGATGTACCACAGTGTTTCAATCCATGCTTCTGTTGAGGGACATCTGGGTTGTTTCCAGTTTATAGCTATTACAAATAAGGCTGCTATGAACATAGATGAGGAAATTTCCTTGTGATTCAGTGAGGAGTCATTTGGACGTATACCCAGAAGTGGTATGGCTGGGTCCGGAGGCAAATCTATTCCAAGTTTTCTAAGATATCGCCAGCCTGACCTCCATAGTGGTTGCACAAGCCTGCACTCCCACCAGCAATGGAGGAGGGTTTCCCTTTCTCCACACCCTCACCAGCATGTGCTGTCATTTGAGCTTTCAATCTTACCCATTGTGACAGGTGTGAGATGGAATCTCAGAGTCGTCTTCAGTTGCATTTCTCTGATGATTAAGGATGCTGAGCATTTCTTCAAGTGTCTCTCAGCCTTTTGGGATTCCTCCTTTGTGAATTCTCTGTTTAGCTCTTTCCCCCATTTGTTAATTGGATTATTTGGTTTCTTGTCATTTAATTTCTTGAGTTCTTTGTAAATTTTGGATATTAGCCCTCTGTCAGATGTGGGGTCTGACAGAGGGTTATGGTTTTTTAATGAGTTAGCCGAGAATGTAGAAATAATTTTTTGAGTACCACTCAAATTGAGAGCTACTGTAAACCTGCCAATTTCAGTCTGAAAATATTTGTCATCGTTTACCAAAGGCTCCATGAAAAATGTTTTATACACATTCATGCACACACATACAGATACATGCACACATGAATACACACACACATGCACACACTTACTTCAAATGAAAGGGAGCTCATGCTTAACATTTGTGTGTATGTTAGCTCTCTGTCACTGTGGTAAGTGCCTGATAACTTACAGAAATGAGAAGCTTATGTGGTTTCATGTTTTAGAGGTTTCATCCACAGTTGGCTGGATCTGTTGATTTGAGGACTGTGTTGAGGCAGAACATCGTGGAGGAAACTTGGAATGAGGCAGTTGTCTATCTCATGGTAGTCTAGAAGCAAGAGAGAGATGAAGTAGCTGAGATCCTAGCATCCCTTTCAAAGACATACCTCTAACTTCCTCCCAACTGTCTTCAGCTATGAAAAGTTCTAGAACTTTCCAACAGTATTACAGGTTGGCAACCAAGCCTATACACAGGAGCCTTTAGAGAATGTTTCTAGAGCCAAACTACAGCAGCAACATCAGTTTCCATTGTTATTTTAAGTGATATATTCCCCTAACTTACAGTTACTGTGTCTTAGATGTCACCCCACATGGAATTCGTTCCTATCTAGTGCTTCTCAGCAGCTTGAAGGGCCCTCAGTGGATTGTGAGTCTCTGCTTCACTGTCTCTTCCATCAGAAAGTCCACCTAAGGGCTGAGACTGTATCTGATTTATTGTTCTTTCCTCAGCTCCCAGCAGAGATCAACATGCAGCTTAGCCAACGGTAGGTAAATGAAGTGATCATTACAAGAGAAATCTGCGTGTTTTATTGATTCAGCCACAAGTAGGGGATAGCACCATGCCCTCTAGGAACTTGATGTCTACTTGAGCATATTTTATACCCTCCATTATATGATGCTGGAGAACAGGCCTGTGTTGTAGTCATCTCTATATTTAATCATTTAGCATAATTCTTAGCACACTTAGTGTTCCTCAGACTTGCTTGTGTGATTGGTAGAAGAGAATAGGTATATAGCTCTAAAGGAATAATACACAATTGGTGAAAATAAACTTCACTTTATTCGATTCAAAATATTCAATTGATTTTTTCTTGAAATAACAATGGTTTGAACATGATTTTTCCTCCCCCAAATTTATATAGAAATGTCATATCCATTGTGAGAGTTTTGAACATTATATTTGTGTTCTTTGAGAATTTTATGCAAGGTATTTGATCACAGTCACCTGCAATCCTCCCTTAACTCCTCTAAACCCATCCTCTACCTTCCCACTCATGTCCTCCTTGCTTTTCTTTACTACCCCAATGATTCCAATTTGTACTGCTCATATTCTCATGGGTGTGGAGCAATCTACTGGAGTATAGTCAATTTAACAGGAGTCATACTCTTAAAGAAAACTGACTCTCCTTCCCCTAGAAGCCATCACCTGCCCATAGCTCCTCAGTAAAGGGTAGAGAGGATCATGAGTCCCTATCCCCCCGTATTATAATGCTGACTAGCTTTATCTTGTGCAGATCTTATGCAGGCAATCACAGCTGCTGTGAGTTCATGATTGCAGTGGTCCTGTCAGGTCAGAAGACACTGTTTCACTCAAGTCATCCCCAACATCTGACTCTGAGCTTTCCTGCTCCTTCTTCCTCAGTGGTCCTTTAGCTTTGAAGGTATCTGATATAGATGTCCCATTTGTGACTGAACATTCCACTGACAATTACTCTCTGCACTTCAACAAATAGTGCTCTGCAAATGTCATGCAGGTAGCCAGGTGTTTTCTGATTGGATCAAAGCCCCACTCCATAGAAAGAAATGCATGCTATAAATCTAGCCCAAGAATCCATGGTTACGGAGCTCAAAGACCCCAGGAGAAAACACTATTACCATTCTGTTAATGAACATAGCATCAAATTGCCATAGATTAATACAGCTCTCAGCCCTCATCAGAGAAGTTTCTTTGTACAACAGACAGTGGTTAAGCCATTGTAAGATTTTAAGAAGTTGGACCTTAAAGAGGTTTGGGCTTCTACTTTTAGGAAAAGACTAATCTACTCATGCTTTTAGAAGATTTATGGGTTGTCTTGAGTGCAGGTCTTCCATAAAAGTCAGTTTGATTGTGTGTCTTAGAAATATTCCTTGTTTTAGCACCAGGCCAGTGGCAATATGGATAATGCATCTGACTGCAGATCAGAAATATTCCTTGTTTCACACCAAATTACTGCGCCACCTTGGGATTCTACCACAGAGAAGGCCATCACAAAATGTAGTCACATAACCTTGGATAAGAAGTATATACCAAAATAAATCTATATTCCTTATAACTGACTCAGTGTATAATACTACATTTTTGCTATCAGACAACAGACGAGAATCATTCTGCCCCAGATGTAAAAGTTTGATTGACAAACTATGCTATATGAGAAGTGGGAATATGTAACCTTTCTTGGTTAAGTGGAGGTAGAAATGGTATAGAAGGGATTGACTTTAGTCAAATTTGGAGAGCTTCTGGGGCTCAGTAACAGGCCCTGATTTAAAATGTCTGTTCTAATATTGGATCTTACTATGCCATTATGTAATAATTTGGACCCACAGTAAAGGAACTTGGTAGATAATGAAAGAGCAGAAATCCTGAATTTTCTTCATTATTTCATTCAACTGTATGTTTGTACTGTGCTCTTTAAGTTCATTTGACTGTTAGTTTGTGTCTTCCATAAACTCCTTGAATTCTTGAAGTTTAAGATTGTTCTTTTGTATTCCATTGCCTGTGGATCAGCTAAGTAATTTTCATTAGGTAATATTTCTATATAACTTGTGGATTTGTGGAGAGACATCTTGTCTTGATCATTCATATGGATTTTTCTTTTTTGTACTTTGTTTTTCTTTCTTTATTTTTTATTTCTTCAAGTTACATCTCACTCGCAGTCCCCTCCCTATTCCCCCCTCCAGTTCCACCCTCATACCCTCAACCCCCCATCCTCTTCCCTTTATTTCTTTAAGTTTAAGGTATATCTTATTTCCCCCTACACTTTCCCTGTTCAGTCCAACAAATGGCTCTTTCTCTTATAATAATAAATACAATACAATACAATAGAGGTAATTAGGCGACAGATATGAGGGTTATATGGCCTAAGGTACATTCCCAATGTCCACTCCATATTTATTTGGCACATTACTTTAAGATTCTACTATCTAACCATCTCCATGAGTTTAAAGTTCTATATCTGACTCAACATTCATACTAAATTGCAACACAATTTTAAAAGAATCTTCTTAGCTCTATAACACTCTATTGACTCCTAAACAACTCAAAATTTAATTATGAGACTCTAGCTATCTGTTCTTCAACCACCTCAGAGACCTAAGAGGAATAAATATATCTGATTTTATAGGAAGTACTAGGGCCTGCAGCTTCCCAAACTAAGAAATGACATACCAGTGGCTGCCTGTACAGTTCCCATTTTCTCTCCATACATTACAGCATCAATCTTCAGTCATTTTGCCCCATTTCTCTGAGAGATATTGATTGTAGAGCAGGGGTTATGAAGGACTTACCTACCCTGTCATGGCAGAGCTAGGCTGTCGACTTACCTGTTCCAGGTTTTTTCATTTTGGAACAACATTCTGTCTACAGTTGGAGCAAGAGGCTTTTCCTACCAAGAGATAGGCTTGCGACTAATTCAATCATCTCCCACTGGAGATTCTTCGATGCTCATCTTCTACTTGGAGGAGAATAGGGGGTACTGTCAGGAGTTGATATGTCTTGATATAAAAAAATCTAAAGTTATGAAAACATCTTTGAATGCCATATTCTGCAAATCTCTAGAGGTTTTTGAAGAGGCCCTATCTATCTCTTATATTAGGGTAAGCAGATGTTGCTTGTCTCATAGCAGGTTTATTTCTGATTAGCTTAGAAAATAACTATAATAGGCTGTCATAGTACCTAACAGAATGACCGGCTTGCATAAACATTAGTTTGCATTTCTTAATTATCCTAAATAGTTTATGACAATTAGTAGTAAAA
The DNA here is from genome assembly GCA_907164525.1 of Lophiomys imhausi. Taxonomy (NCBI): domain Eukaryota; kingdom Metazoa; phylum Chordata; class Mammalia; order Rodentia; family Muridae; genus Lophiomys; species Lophiomys imhausi. The sequence continues at coordinate 1,135,602 of CAJQZJ010000518.1, read as the reverse complement.
GGCCGAAACACCACATTTCATTTTTTTCATTACCTCCTAACACTTCCATCCCATTTCTCTGGGGTGGAGTGTCCTTATATAATAGTCCCTCATCACAGTTGAGAGGTCGTATGAGGGTCAAGAGCCTCCTCATTCATTTGTGGTCTACGAATCAGTACCATCAGTGAAAAGTGTCTCATTGCCCGGGAGAGAGAACTACTAAACAAACAAACCAATAAGCAGACAATAGATCAAAAAGACTAAAAAATAGAAAAAATATAACTAACATATAAAAAATAAATAAAAATTAAAAATAAGAAGTCTATGTCCAAGTTCCCTTTGGTGTGTTAGTTGTAGTATCGATACCTTCTACTATATAGCTAAACTCCTACTATAAGTGAATACATGCCATATGTGTCCTTCTGAGACTGGGTTAGTTCACTCAGGATAAGCTTTTTTAGTTCCATCCATTTGGCTGCAAATTGCATAATTTCATTGTTCCTGGTAGCTGAATAATATTCCATTGTGTGGATGTACCACAGTTTTTAACCCATTCTTCACTTGAGGAACATCTGGGTTGTTTCCAGTTTCTAGCTATTACAAATAAGGCTGCTA
>CAJQZJ010000518.1:1065603-1125008 GCA_907164525.1 Lophiomys imhausi | reverse complement strand
ACATCTGGGTTGTTTCCAGTTTCTAGCTATTACAAATAAGGCTGCTATAAACATAGATGAGGAAACTTCCTTACGATTCTGTGAAGAGGCATTTGGGTGTATACCCAGAAGTGGTATGGCTGGGTCCTGAGGCAGAGCTATTCCAAGTTTTCTAAGATATCGCCAGACTGACCTACATAGTGGTTGCACAAGCCTGCATTCCCCCAAGCAATGGAGTAGGGTACCCCTTTCTCCACACCCTCGCCAGCATGTGCTGTCATTTGAGTTTTTTATCTTAGCCATTCTGACAGGTGTGAGATGGAATCTCAGAGTCATCTTGAGTTGCATTTCTCTGATGATTAAGGATGTTGAGCATTTCTTCAAGTGTCTCTCAGCCATTAGGACTTCCTTTGTGAATTCTCTGTTCAGCTCTTTTCCCCATTTTTGGATTGGATTATTTGGTTTCTTGGCATTTAATTTCTTGAGTTCGGTGTAGATTTTGGATATTAGCCCTCTGTCAGATGTGGGGTTGGTGAAGATTTTCTCCCAATCTGTAGGCTGCCGTTTTGTTCGAATGACAGTGTCTTTTGCCTTACAGAAGCTTTTCAGTTTCATGAGGTCCCATTTATTGATTGTTGATCTCAAGTCCTGAGCTGTTGGTGTTCTGTTCAGGAAGTTGTCGCCTGTGCCAATTAGTTTGAGGTTTTCTCCCACTTTTTCTTCTAGTAGATTTAGTGTGACCGACCTTATGTTAAGGTCTTTGATCCACATGGACTTATGTTTTGTACAAGGTGATAAGTATGGGTCTAATTTCATTCTTTTACAAGTGGACATCCAGTTGGACCAGCACCATTTATTTGTTTAAGATGCTGTCCTTCTTCCATTGTTCCGTTTATGGCTTCTTTGTCAAAAATTAGGTGGCCAAATGTGTGTGGGTCTATTTCTGGATCTTCAATTTCATTCCATTGATCTACTGGTCTGTTTCTATACCAGTACCATGCTGTTTTTACAACTATTGCTCTGTAGTACAGCTTGAAATCTGGGATGGTAATACCTCCAGATGTTTTTTTTTTTTAATTGTACAGCACTGATTTAGCTATTCTGGCCTTTTTGTTGTTCCATATGAAATTGAGAATAGCTCTTTCCAAGTCTATAAAAATTGTGTTGGTATTTTGATAGGAATTGCATTGAATCTATATATTGCTTTGGGTAGGATGGCCATTTTTATTATGTTGATCCTAACTATCCATGAGCATGGGAGATCTTTCCATCTTCTAAAGTCCTCTTCCATTTTTTCTTCAAGGACTTGAAGTTCTTGTTGTACAGGTCCTTTACTTGCTTGGTTAGAGTTACCACCAGGTATTTTATGTTGTTTGTGGCTATTGTGAAGGGGGTTGTTTCCCTTATTTCTTTCTCAGCCCATTTGTTTGTTGTATAAAGAAGGGATTCTGATTTTTTTGAATTAATTTTGTATCCAGCCACTTTGCTGAAGGTGTTTTTCAGCTGTAAGAGTTCTCTGGTGGAATTTTTGGGGTCGCTTATGTATACTATCATATCATCTGCAAATAGGGATAATTTGACTTCTTCGTTTCCGATGTTAATCCCCTTGATCTCCTTTAGTTGTCTTATTGCTCTAGCAAGAACTTCAAGTACTATATTGAAGAGATATGGTGAAAGTGGACATCCTTGTCTTGTCCCTGAGTTTAGAGGATATGCTTCAAGTTTCTCTCCATTTATTTTGATGTTGGCCACTGGCCTGCTCTGTATTGCCTTTATTATTTCTAGGTAGGGCCCTTGTATGCCCGTTCTCTCCAGAACTTTTAGCATGAAGGGTTGTTGGATTTTGTCAAATGCTATTTCTGCATCTAGCAAGATTATCATGTGTTTTTTTTTCTTTCATCTTGTTTATATGGTGAATGACGTTGATAGACTTTCATATGTTGAACCATCCCTGCATCCCTGGGATGAAGCCTACTTGATCATGGGGTATGATACTTTTGATGTGTTCTTGAATTCGGTTTGCTAGTATTTTATTAAGTATTTTTGCATCTATGTTCATGAGGGAGATTGGTCTGAAGTTTTCTTTCTTAGATGGGTCTTTGTGTGGTTTAGGAATCAGGGTGATTGTGGCCTCATAGAATGAGTTTGGCAATGTTCTTTCAGATTCTATTTTGTGAATGAGTTTGAAAAGTATTGGTGTTAGCTCCTCTTTCAAGTCCGGTAGAATTCCGTGCTAAAGCCATCTGGCTTGGGCTTTTTTTGGTTGGGAGATTTTTAATGACTGTTTCTATTTCCTTAGGGGTTATAGGGCTGTTTAATCTGTTTATCTGATCTTGATGTAGCTTAGGTAGGTGGAATTTATCAAGAAAATTGTCCATTTTACTTAAGTTTTCAAATTTGGTGGAGTATAGATTTTTAAAGTAGGATCCAAATATTCTCTGGATTTCCTCAATGTCTGTTGTTATTTCACCCTTTTCATTTCTGATTTTGTTGATTTGTGTTTTCTCCCTCTGTCTTTTAGTTAATTTGCCTAGTGTCTGTCTATTTTGTTGATTTTCCGAAGAACCAACCCTTGGTTTCATTGACTCTTTGTATAGTTCTTTTTGTTTCTAAGTTGTTGATTTCAGCCCTAAGTTTGATGATCTCCTGCCTTCTGCTCCTCTTGGGAGTGTTTGCTTCTGTTTTTTCCAATTCACCCAGTTTAGGTGTTAATTCGCTAATATGAGCTGTCACAATTTTCTTTTTGAAGGCACTTAGTGGTATGAACTTTCCTCGTAGCACAGCTTTCATTGTGTCCCATAGGTTTGGGTATGTTGTGTCTTCATTTTCGTTGGATTTTAAGAAGTCTTTGATTTCCTTCTTTATTTCTTCCCTGACCCAATGGTCCTCTAGTAAAGAGTTGTTCAATTTCCATGTGAGTGTAGACTTTCTGTTTATTCTTTTGCTAGTCAAGTCCAGTTTTATTCCGTGGTGGTCTGACAAGATACAAGAGGTTATTTCAATTTTCGTGTATCTGTTGAGGCTATCTTCGTGTCCAACTATATGGTCAATTTTGGAGAAGGTTCCGTGAGGTGCTGAGAAGAAGGTGTATTCTTTTTTGTTTGGGTGAAACGTTCTGTAGATATCTGTTAGGTCCATTTGGTTCATAATCTCTGTTAGACTCATTATTTCTCTGTTTGGCTTCTATCTTGATGATCTGTCCATAGTTGTGAGTGGGGTGTTGAAGTCTCCCACTATTAAAGTGTTTGGATCGATGTGCTATTTAAGTTTTAGAAGCGTTTCTTTTATAAATGTAGGTGCCTTTGTATTTGGGGCATAGATGTTCAATATTGAGATGACCTCTTGGTGGATATTTCCATTAATGAGTATGTAATGCCCTTCTCTGTCTTTTTTTATTAACTTCAATTAGAAGTCTATTTTGTTTGATATTAGGGTGGCTACTCCAGCTTGTTTCCTGGGTCCATTTGCTTGGAAAACCTTTTCCCAGCCCTTTACTCTGACATAGTGTTTATCTTCAATAGTGAGGTGTGTTTCTTGTATACAGCAAAAAGATGGGCCTTGTTTACAGATCCAGTCTGTAAGTCCATGTCTTTTTATTGGCGAGTTGAGTCCATTGATGTTGATGGATATTAGTGACCAGGGGTTGTTATTTCCCATTATTTTGGTATAGCTGGCTGTCTTGTGTTTCTTTTTGTTTAGTTGCTGTGGAGGTTTTTATATCCTCTGTTTTCTTGGGTGTAGTTATCTTCCCTGGTTGGAATTTTCCTTCTAGGATCTTCTGTAGGGCTGGGTTTGTGAGGAGATATTGTTTGAATTTGATTTTGTCATGGAATATCTTGTTTTCTCCTTCTATGTTGATAGAGAGTTTTGCTGGGTATAGTAGTCTGGCTGGACACCTACGTTCTCTCAGGGCTTGTAGGACATCCGTCCAGGCCCTTCTAGCTTTTAAAGTTTCTGAGAAGTCAGGTGTGATTCTGATGGGTCTGCCATTGTATGTGACTTGGTCTTTTTCTCTTTCAGCTTTTAATATCCTTTCTTTGTTCTCTACATTTGGAGTTTCTATTATTATGTGGTAAGAGGAGTTTCTTTTCTGATCTAATCTGTTTGGTGTTCTGTAAGCCTATTGGATTTTTACTAGCATCTCTTTCTTTAGGTTTGGGAAGATTTCTTCTATGATTTTGTTGAAGATATTTCCTGGATCATGGAGTTGGGAGTCTTCTCTTTCCTCTATGCCTATAATTCTTAGGTTCCATCTTTTCATTGAGTCCTTGATTTCTTGGATGTTGTGGGTGAGAGATTTCTTAACTTTCTCATTTTCTTTGGATGTTGTACTGATTTCTTCCATCGAATCTTCCATGCCTGAGATCCTGTCTTCCATCTCTTGCATCCTATTTTTCATACTCACATCTGTAGTTCCTGTTCTCTTCTCTTGATTCTCCATTTCCTCTTTTAACTCTGACTCTGTTTTCTTTATTGTTTCCATTTCTATTTTCATGTCTTGAATGGTATTGTTCGTTTTGTACATTTCCTTCTCCAGTTTGCTTGTTTTTGCCTGGAGATCTTTCATTGCTTTATCCTTTTCCTGTTCAAGATGGGTCACCTTGGCTTGGAGCTCTTTAATGGTGTTATTCGTTGTTTTGACTTATGAAATTGTGGCTTCTTTGAATTCTTTCATACTTTTAAGTTCTTCTTGAAGGGACTCTATCACTTTCCATAATGTGGAATTGTCATCGTTTTCATGTGTTTCAGTTGTAGTGAGGTGTTTCAGGCTGGACGGAATAGCGTTGCTTTCTTTTGTTGGAGACATTTCGCTCTGTTTTTTTTTTTTTGTTGTTGTTGTTGTTTGGGTTTTTTTTTGTTTGTTTGTTTGGTTTTTTTGGTCTGGGGCCTCTGGCAATGTGGAATTTGTTTGCTGTCTTCTGGAATTGGGTCCAAAGGGGGTGCTTTGGTGTAGGAGTAGCATTGCCTTACTCCACCCCTATAAGGTGAGTCATTCAACCCCGCCTCCCAGGTGGAGACCTAACTAATCCAGGTGGCAGAGCTGTGTACAAGTAAGCTCTGGTTCCCCGCCAGAAATGCCTGTACTAGTACAAAAGTCCGATGTACGACAGTTTCAATTATCTCGCAGTTTGCCCGGGGTTGGTTCCTGTAGCGGGTAAATCTGCAGTTCAGCTCCAATAGCCTTGCCACTTCCGCTGCTTGGAAACTGGCCAGTGACGTCACAGACTGCAATCTGTGGTCTGAAGGCACTTTGCAGCAGAGCTGCACACACTTCTAAGGGTCACAACCTTTCGCCAGATAATTGGATCATCTGTGTGGGACCTGGGAGTGCCCAGCAGGGTGGGGATTATCTCTGTGTGGGTTCTGAATCTGCCGGCTGGGTATTAGGTTTGAATTTACCGGGGGTCTCTCCTGTTGGGGATGGGTGATCCCGATTCCCGGGTCTAGCGGCTTCCTAGCGTGTCAGAAAGTGGGAAGGGTCGTCCTGCTCAGGGATCTTCCGTGGTCCCTGTGTAGCTGGGTGAGATTTAGGAGGGGTCGTGCCCTTTGTACAGCGTCCTGCAACACTTGCCGCCTTGTTACTGTTGACCCTGAGATCAAAATGAGTCCGCGCAGGCCGCCGCCATCTTGGATCCCCTCATATGGATTTTTCAGTGAGACTGGGCATATGGTTATCTTTAGTTGTGTATCTCATGTATGATTTTAGGCTGCCTTGGATTAGGCCAGCATAGAGGCTATGTGGCAATTCCTAGAGATAGAGGATGGAACCATTAAGGCTCCAGGGATTTGTGGGTGTGGATCTTTGCACAGATGTGCAGCTCAGGCTAGGCCTGAAAATTAGATATAGCACAGGTAGACAAAAGAGTGAGGGAGTAGGCCTTGCCAGAACATACCTGTGAACAGAATATGCAACCATGGATGATGAATCTGGAGATTGAAGAGGGAGAAGACAGGTGCTGCTGATGGGTTTGCATGGAAGAGGACCCCTTATTCACTGTTGGTTAGTTGGCAAACTGATACAGGCATTCTACAAAGCAGTTTGGAGAATCCTCAAAATACTAAAAATAAATCTACCATATGACTCAAATCTACCATCCCTTGATATAATCTCAAAGGATTTGACATCCTAACTCCACAGGCACTTGTTCAGCCATGTTTATTGCTGCTCTATTTACAACCTAAATGTCCTTCAACCAATGAATGGATAGTGAAAATGTGATACGTATACATAACAAAATAGTATTCATTTATAAGAAAAGTAAAATAATGAATTTTGCTGCTAACTGGATGGAACTAGAAAAGATCATATTGAGTAAGGTAACCTTAACCCAGACATAGAAAACAAATGTCACATGGTATCTCATTTGTGGTTCTTAGCTCTGAATCTACAATGTGAGTATATAACATAGAGTAAACACAGAAACAAGGAAAATAAAAAGGTACCAAGGGGTTACAATAGGAGTTCCAGGGTGAGGAAATAACAGGTGATATGAAGGAAGAAATTGGAAGATGGGGTGGAGGCATTAACTAGGGAGAGAAGAGAGAGGAAATACAAAAGGAGAGGGAGGAAGGAGGGATAAATAACAATAAGAGTGCTTGAAAAAGACAGAGTCATTATTTTATATTTATCTAAATTACATATAATACATATAAGTGTATGAGTACACACTCGCACATAGTTTAAAGAAGCCATGCCACTTGGAATGACAATGCTCCCCCTCACAAACATGGACTACCCAACAAAAACCCCACTGCTGTTCATGAGAAACCTGTCAAGTTTTTGGCCAGATTGGTTCAAGATATTCCTCAAAACAATGTAGGCAATTGCTGTTTCCCTTGGTTGCACCCAAGAATTTAAAGATAACACCCTATTGCTGAAGACATGAAGCCCTTTAGACACAGGACTTGAAGTAATGAAGCAGGAACTGATCAGGAAGCCTCATTCTTTATTCAGGAATGGCTCTCAATAGTATCAGAAGGTACTGTTCAAGATTTCAATAGAGAGACATATTCTATAATCCTACCCAGCTGTGAAGCCTATGAACCACAATAATAATTGGACGGTCAACATTTCCACAATGGTGCAATAGTAGCACTTTTATTTTGGGGGTAACCAATAGCTGTATAATAGGAGATAAGACCCATTCAACAGGAGGGAATCCATGCCCAGTACTGAATGGAAACCTAGGCAGCTGCCCATGACTGGAGATATCAAAGACATGAAAAGAGAACCTAGTACTACCACTGCATTCTATATATTTATCCTTATAGCTACAGGTAAGTGTAGCTCTCACCTCTCATCAAATAAACTTCTCTTTGAAACAGGAGACCATTATAGAAAAAAAAAAAACAATCAAAACACAGAGAACAAATTGCCATGAAGTGCCAGTGCTGATACATCCACAGCACTACTCCTGCGGCTAAGGCTCAGGGAACAACATGGAAGAGGGACAGAAAGATTGTAAGGGTCAAAGGCCCAAGATGTCTGCTGTGAAATTTTGTTCCCTAGAAATGGCAACGAAACTTCACTCACATCTCAAAAATATGACTGCCTAAAGATTACCTGAACTGTTTCAACAATAGTTGACAACTCAGTATAGATGAAGAGCTACAAGTAATTAACAACTGCCAAGGGGTAAGAATTAGTCTTCTTCAGAGATAAGCCCTTTAACTGATATCTAATGTGAAATGGTCATTCCTAGAAACATACACATGCAGGCAACACTGAACAACTGACTCAGAAGGTTGTATTTATTTAATTATACACTTATATGTATATGTAAAAATTGTCTTAAACAAGGAGGCTATGAATTTGGGAGGGATGGGAGATATATGGGAGGGGTAGGAGGGAGGAAATGGAAGGAAAAATAATGTGATTGTATTTTAATTAAATAAAAAATGAGGAAGAAAAGGATCACATGATAAAATCATTTTAAATCAGCTGTGAGCAAAAAAGTTAAATCAAAACACCTGTTGAGACTAATTGATAGATGAATTTTAAAAACTAACACTTGTTTCCAAGAAGCAAACACAACTTATTTTTTAATTGAGAAATTTTTATTATGTGAATTTCACATCATGCACCCTGTTCCCTCTCATCTCCCACCTCTCCTCAGACCCATCCTCCACCCTTGCAATCTGTCCCAGCATAAAAAATAAAATCTCATTGTGGAAGCTGCAGTATGTCTCAGTGTGTCCCACTTTTGTCTGGTACCAGGCCTCTGGTTTCTGCTACTTTGTCAATACTGAAACCTCACTGGAACTCCTCTGAGATAGGCTGTAACTGTCCTGTGTCATGGAGATCCTATAGTTTTGGGTGATGGAACTGCCTTCCTCTTGCATTCCAGCAGTTCATCCATGGGTGGATGTTGGGGTGGGCCAACTCAAAGCCCTGGTTCTGGACCTGCAACCCCCATTTGCACATCTAGTTCTACTATGGAAAGTTGTAGGGCCTGCTCTCCCGAGTGCTGCAGCATGTGAGGGGCAGGGACAGCTCTCCTGCTCTTGTGACCCCATCTGGGCCAGATCGCCTGTTGGCCAATGGTGGTGAGGGCAAAAGGGATAGAAGGGGATCTCTCCCTAGCTAACACCACCACATAGCAGACAGAAGGCAGGGCTGGCTATCCCACACTCACTCTCTCAGGGATGGCTCACCCACAATCTCCATATCCAGGTCCAGCTGTAGTGTGCTACCCAGGTAAGGTGCAAGGCCTGCTCTCCTGAGTGCTGCAGCATGTAAGGGGCAGGGACAGCTCTCCTGCTCTTGTGACCCCATCTGGGCCAGATAGTACCTCATGACTGGGTCTCCACAACCCCCACATCCAGGGCCAGATAGAGTTCTTCCAGCTTGTGGCTTGTTTCCTGTCTTGGGAGCTCATCTGGTGCTTGCCTGGTACTGTTCTCTGGTAGTCATCACAGGCTACCCCATGGTGCCAACTTTCTGTTGGTATCCAGCTTGCTTTTTTTTTCCAGGAATGTTACTACTATTCATTCAGATGTTCATAGGTCAGAATATTGAATGTAGATATAGACTCTCTCCTCTATGCCACATACTGATAACATACAAATTATCATTTTATTTTTTGTTTGTTTATTTATTTATTCATTCATTCATTCATTCATTCATTTTACAACCCAATCATAGCCCCCTCCTTCCCCTCCTCTAGATCCCGCCCTTCTGGAACCTTACCCCCCTTTCCCCTAATCCCTTCCCTTTCTTCTCAGAAAAGGGGAGCAGCTTGCCTACCCCCTGTATACCATCCCACCCCAGCATATATAGGTCTGAGCACTTCCTCTTCCATTGAAGCCAGGTACTAAAACCTACTGCTACTATCATCTACCCCTGTTGAGGGGAAGTGATTAAAAAGCAGCACCATAGTCCTTGCCAGAGACAGTCCTTGCTTTACTTGTTAGGGGCCCATATGATGACCAACCTGCCTATTAGTTACTTGTGTTTAGGGGACCTAGATCTAGTTCATGCATGCCCTTTGATTGATGATTCAGTCTCTATGAGCCCCCATGGACCTAGATTAGTTGTCTCTATTGGTCTTCTTGTGGAGTTCATGTCTCCTCCGGTTCTTTCTATCCTTCCCCCCATTCTTCCATAAGATACCCCAAGTTCTGCTGAATGTTTTGTGGTGAGTCTCAGCTTCTGTTTGGATCCTCTGATTCATGGAGGTTCTCAGAGGATAGTTATGCTATGCTTCTGTCTATAATCATAGCAAGAGTATCATTAATCATGATAGGGGTTGGCTCTCTCCCTTGGGGTAGGTCTCAAGTTGGGCCCGTCATTGGTTGGGCATTCCCTCAGTGTCTACTATATCTTTATCCCTTTACATCTTTCATACAGAGTGAATTTTAGGTTGAAGGTTTTGTGGGTGGGTTGGTGATTCCCCTCCCTCCCCTAGAACTCCTGCCTAGCAAGTAGGAGGCCTCGTCAGTGTCCATATCACCCACTGCTAGGATCCTCAGCTAGAGTCATCCCCATCTCCTCCCAGGGGCCTGCCTACCTTGTCACTTGTCTCCAGTTTGTCTCAGATATACCCCACCTTCTGTTTCCCATCTTTCACTCAGCCCACTCACTTCCTGCCCCCACTCTCCCCACAGCTGATCCCTGCTCCTTTCCTTCCACTTTCCCTCTCCTATCAAGTTCCCTCTGTTCATATACTTCTGTTGTCCATTCTCTTTCCCTTTCTGAGTGAGACTGAAGCTTATAGTATGATTGCCCTGTACTGTATGGCTAATATCCATTTATAAGTGAGCACATACCATGTGTATCTTTCTGGGCCTGGTTTACCTCATTCAGGATAATCTTTTCTGGTTCCATCTACTTGCCTGAGAAATTCATGATTTCCTTGTTCTTAATAGCTGAGTAGTATTCCATTGTGTATGTGTATCACAGTTTGTTTATTCATTCTTCAGTTGAGGGACATCTAGGTTGTTTCCAGTTCCTGGCTATTATAAATAAAGCTGCTACGAACATAGTTGAGCAAATGTCTGTGCAGGATGGTGGACCAGTCAACAAATGACCTACCATAGATTCTGACAAGGGATGAGTATGTCTGTTCCAATTTTGTATTCTTAAGCTGTAGTATTACCCCAAAACGAATTCAAGGAGACATTTTATCAACTGTGAGATTATCCTGATTAAACTTCCATTTATCATCTGAGCTTCACTAACTTCTGATCAGCTTCTAGTTCACAATGATATTTTTGGTCCTCTGGAACTAGTGTCCATTCAAAATCCATACTAAATAGATCCTCAACATGTTTATTATTAATTTTTCTCAGGATAAAATTAACCTGGGAAAAATCATGTAGATTCCCTTGGGGAAGACTCGGAGAAAGGTAATGGAGTAACTTTGGAGTGGTATACCAAAATGTTTCTCAAAGGGATTCAGCCTCCATTTTATTGGGTCTATAAACTGTCTCAAGTTTGAGACTTGATTGAGGAATGAACCATTACTCTATATTCATGACAGGAACTAGACTTTGGTTCACATGACCTTAAATTTTGAAGTGTATGTGTTTCCAATGAAGAATTTAGTAGTCATCCTATCTCTTTAATTCATGATTAGTTAAAACCATAACTCCTGGTGAGTGAGAATATTTTAACCAGTTTCTGGTGTGACTCACCCCAACATTCCTCTTTCCTTTGATGCTGTTACTTAGGCCCTGCCATCCTAGGACCTGATTATTTAATTTGCATTAAAATTCCCCAGTTCAACTGTTGCAATTCTCAACGGAAGACCTAACCTTTGAAGAAGAGAAATTACGGAGTTCTTGAAAGGTATCAAGACTCTCACAAATTTATTTCTTACAGTATTGATGAAAGGCATGTCTTCTAGACCCTTCCAGTGTGGCTGAGTTGGCATTAAGTGTCCAATTCATTCTGATATTCTAATGTTCCTAAATTCTTAAATCTCTCTTCATACCACAGCAGGTCTGTAATTTCCAATTCACAAATTACAGCCTATCTTTAAATCCATGTTTCAGCCATGCAACACAACCACATTTTTCTAATTCTATGGGATGCAATTTTAAAAACCGATTTTCCACTCAGTGAGTCCATATTAATGGATTCTGCCTAATCTACGTTTATACAACTCCCAACATAGTCTTACATTCTCAGTATACATTCCCATATTTTCTCTCACAGCAGAATCTTGTGAAAATGAGAAAACTCAAGTGATTATTTTTGAATTTTGCATACCTCCTCATGGATCATATTTTTAACTTTATAGGTCTGTTGAGACTTACTAGTTATAAGTTTGAAAGCAAAGAGGGGTTGTAGAAGGTGATGTGAATCAATATGGTTTTTAACAACTGCCTAAGAGGTCATCATAATTTCCTCAGGCAATACCAGGTTAATCTCCTTATAAAGGGATGAGAAAGCTAGTATGACTGGGGTTAATTCATTACTCTCTAAGTCTGGTGAGGAAACCACTTTCACTGGCAAAAATGACTCATCAGAATTTATGAGCTCAGTGTTTTTATCTTCAACCGAGTTGTCTCATGCATCTCTAGTCCATCTTACAGGACCTTGTTCTTTTTCAACCAATGCCCTCATTTTAACCTCATTTTAATGTGGAATACCCTGCTGGCCTGGAATTTCAACACATGTGGAAAATCAGCCAAACACAGTGATTTTCAGCAGTCTTGGTCTTGAAGATAAGGTAACAAAAGGTCTCCCTTAGGGCACACATAAAGCCTTCAGGTCATTTTCATGACACTTCAGTATAGACTCAAGTCCTTGAGCTCATTCTTTTCCTTCTGCATTTTGTCCAGTGACCTTAGGAGCAAAATGTCAATTTTATTTTACTCATTAATTTTCCAAAACTATCCTGTTGTATCACTTAAATATTTACCCAAACCCTCCATTACTATAAGTAGTAAATATTTGATTAAGAATAAAAAAATAAAAATAAATAAATAATAAAAAGGAAGGGGTGGGGGTTGAGGGGGAAGAGGATGGGAGGGTAGGACTGGAGGGGAGAGTAGGGAGGGGATTGCGATTGAGATGTAATTTGAAGAAATAAAAAATAAATTTAAAAAAAGAGTATCCAGTGCAGAAATGTTACACATCTTCATTGCCAAATTATATATAGACTACTGGTGCTCTCTTCATTACTACAAACAGAATCATTAGCATCTTAAATTTAACCTTAGATTTCAAGCCAATTCCAGAAACCTTAGGACCAATTCATAAAATATATCATTAATATTTTGTTCCTCTACAATCAACTTTAATTCCAAAGTCTATGTCAGTTACAGTTCTCCATGAGATGATAACAGTAGAATGGAGATAGATACATAAATGAATAACAAACATCTATTTCCATATTGTACATGCATATAATATAAAAATATTTATTATGAAGTAATGCAACAGGTACTTAGAAACTGCTTTTAGGGGGATCTCCAAGAAAGGGAAATAAGAGGAGACAGTAAGGAATGCACATAAAAATTATGATATACAGGTATGAAATATCACAATGAACATATCATTTCTTAGGGGAAAAGTGAAGCTCATCTTGCTAAAGAGCATTGGATCCTTAGTTAATCCCATAAGATAACTACAAATTGGATGAAAGCCTGGCATCTTTGCCTTCATTTTGTATCTATCTCATTTACTTTGGGTAAGATTCCTGCTTGAATCTGTATAGGCATACTAATCATTCAAATATCAATGAATCAATTTATCAGTCTGTCTGTCTAACTGGACATCTGTCTTATTTATCTTCAAGGCCAAAAGCACAGAGATAAGTCATTGTCCTAAATCAGTGGTCACCTTAGATTGCAGGACCATCAAAGCCTTGCAGGACAGAAAACCCTCCAAGTGAGGGCAATTATATATGGTGTAAGACTGTACCTTGGAGCATAAATAATTATCTCATGGGAACCACATTGCTCCTTTCAAGAAATGATAAATGACATGGACAACAAGATAACCTCGCTGGATTGTCTTGAAGAACCAGAATTGAGATAGTGATCGACCAGACAAAATTCTGAGAGGCTAGAGACATAGCTCAGCAGTGGAATGTTAGTCTAGCATTCTCAAGGCCCTAGGTTAGATTCACAGCACTGCTGAGAAAGACACAGAGACAGAGAGAGATCACATATTGACTAGAACTACTTAATCATGCATGTGTCCTTTCCACAGTTCTTCCTCTATTGAAATCTACATGTCAGCTGCAATCACTAGACACCTCCGTTCCTCTTCACAATGCATGCATTGAAGAAATATCCTTTCTCTACTTTTCCTCATTACTCATCTCTTTAATTGACATAGCTGGATGGAGTCTAACCAGTTAGGGCTGTCTGTCAGATCCAGGGCCTTTGTCCTGAAAATCCTGTTGCAATGGGCTAGGTAATTATGTCCCACAATCTGACACCTCTAAGATGAGACTCATGAAAGCCAGTGGTGTGGTCTGAAGACTTGAGAGGTGGAAAGCTAATGGAATAGATTCTAGTTCAAGTCTGGAGAGCTGAGAGCAAGGAATGCCAATGGAAAGAGTACTATGTCCCAACCAAAGCAGCCAGGGAGGAGTGAATTCAATCGTCTTCTACCTTTTTCTGACAGATTGAATGATACTCACCAACAATGAGGAGGTCCATCTATTCATTTTGGTCACCATTATGAATGCTGATCTCTGCAGGATATAAACTCACAGACACACCAAGGACTATTGTTTAATGATATATCCATGTAACTTTTAGTCTAGTCAAGTGAACACCTTAAATTAAGTTATCACATATTTTAAATTCTCTTAGGAAAATGTGGTGCTGCTTGTTTATGCTTATCAATTCATTTGTGTGTCTCTGTGTTGCATACATGTAGCTGTGTGTGAAGGTCAGAGGTGTATGTATATGTATGTGTAGAGGCTCATGTGGAAGTCAGAGAACAATCAGCAGGAGTCAGTTGTCTCCTGTAATGTGGATTCCAGGAATCAAACTAAGGGCAGCAGCAAGCACTTTTACCTGATGAACCATCTCACCAGCCATGTTACTGTCTTTATAATTACCAGAGCTATGAGTGCCTGAACGATAAAACTCAGGACATCCACACTCACTTTCCAAACTATCCATTCTAAGTGTAGCTTTAAGTGGCAATACTCTCTCCTGTCTAAATACCAGGCTCAGTTTGATAATCAAATGAAATGGTGATGTGAGTAGAAGCCCTTTATAAACTTACATATCCCAATCAGATTTCAAGTAGTATTATTTCACCAAGAGTTACTCACCATCTCTGCAGGTACACATATGAACTAATTTGCACTTCTGTGTAGTATTTACCTCATTTCACAACTGGACACACATAGGAAATAATGGTTTTCAGTACCTGAAGGAAAGCTGGGCCAGATTTATTTCAGCTAGAACAGTCTGCAATGTCTCTGATCATTCCAAAACTTGCCCTATCTGAGGGTGTGGAGATGTCCGCATCTCTTCACACCAGATGGGACTCTCTGTTCTACTGGTCAAACACTTTCTTTTAAAATAGAAACATAGAGTCCAGAGATCAGACACTGTGTAACACTTGGTATTCACTTTACATCTCACTTAAAATAAGACTACTTCTAAATCTCCCTTTACTTACCAGCCTAAAGTAAAGGGCACACGTGAGATGTGAATATGAAAATATTTTGTTTGGTTGTAGAACAATACGGATGCTATTGTTCAGTCCAGAGGATGCTATTTAAAGTCCATGTAGAAGCTCAAGTTTCATGAGGTCCCATTTATTGATTGTTGGTTTTAAAGCCTGATCTATTGGTGTTCTGTTCAGGAAGTTGTCACCTGTGCCAATGAGTTTGAGGCTTTTCCCCACTTTCTCTTCTATTAGATTTAGTGTGTCAGGTTTTATGTTAAGGTCTTTGATCCACTTGGACTTAAGTTTTGTGCAAGGTGATAATTATGGATCTGAAAAGTTTCTGTACAGCAAAGGACACTGTCACTAGAACAAAACAGCAGCCTACAGATTGGGAAAAGATCTTTACCAACTCCACTTCCAACAGAGGGCTAATATCCAAATTTATAAAGAACTCAAGAAATTGAACACAAAGAAACCAAATAATCCAATCAAAAAATGGGAAACAGAGCTAAACCGGGAATTCACAAAGGAGGAATCTCTAATGGCAGTTGAGACATTTGAAGAAATTCTCAGCATCCTTAATCATCAGAGAAAGGCAACTCAAGACAAATTTGAGATCCCATCTCATACCTGTCAGAATGGCTAAGAACAAAAACACAAATGACAGCACATGCTGGTGAGGTTGTGGAGAAAGGGGAACACTCCTCCATTGCTGGTGGGAGTGCAAACTTGTACAACCACTATGGAAATCAGTCTGGTGATATCTTAGAAACTTGGTATAGCCTTACCTCAAGACCCAGCCAAACCACTTCTGGGTGTCCACACAAATGATTCCTCACAAAACCACAAGGACATATCCTCATCTATGTTCATAGCAGCCTTATTTGTAATAGCTAGAAAATGGAAACAACCCAGATGTCCCTCAACTGAGGAATGGATAAAAAATAAATGTGGTACATCTATACAATGGAATACTACTCAGCTATCAGAAACAATGAAATCATGCAATTCACAGCCAAATGGATGGAACTAGAAAAGCTCATCTTGAGTGAGCTAACCCAGACTCAGAAAGATGCACATGGCATCTACTCATTTATAATTGGATTTTATCCATATAGTACAGGATAACTGTCCTATAACCAACATACCAAAAAGATCAGGAACATAAATTTTGTTACCTATCAATAGGACAATTTGCCCTAGGGGTTGGGTCCACATCAGAGGAGTGGCTTGAGTGGGAGAGGGAGGAGAGTGTAGGTGGGTGGAAGCGGGAGGGGTGGAAAGAGGGCACTATGATGGAGATGGAATTTGATGCAAGAATAAACATTATAATAAAAAAATTAAAGTCCATAGAGAAGCTCCATCACTAAATACTAGAAACCAATGTGTTTTATATGGCCTATACATGCTGTCCATTTATTCTGAAAGTGCTTACTGGGTACTCTGTGCTTTTAAAATGATGTGCTAACTGCTCAGTGTTGAGCATAAAATGGCTCTTATCCCTTTAGACTGATTTTCCTTTCATCATAGAAACAAGTATTCCCCAGAACTAGTTATAAACACATTAATTTGTCAGTGACATTGTGTATTCAGAATCATGATTTTTAAAAGACAATGAACAACAGCTTTATGCTCAGAAAGTCAGCCAATCATAGCAGACATACTCCAGTAGCCTTGTTCCATGGATAGATGTAAAGTTCTTATACCCTTTTTGCTTTTGAAATTTCATTAATACAGGAATTCTGTATTTTCCAAAACCCTATATAAGGAAAACACTTTAATAAGAGGTTTTACTTTGTCTCACTTAATTGGGCAATGAATTCTACAATTCATTTTTCCTTTCTTTTTAGTGTCATAGTAAGTTTTTTATTATGTTTATTCATTACTTCAAATTGCATCTCCATCACATCCTCCTCCCTCCAGTCTTTTCGGTCCCACCCTCCTACCCTCTACCCCCTCTCCCCCCTATCCTACTCCTCCAGTGTGGGGTGCCCCCACATCTCAGCCCCCTCAGTTCATCAGTCATATGTGGTCTAAGAGCTTCCTCTTGCACTGGGGACCTACATGGCAGCTCCACTAGGGCAAAGTGTCCAACTAACAGGTAACAATGTCTGTGCTCCTGTTACTTTCAGTCTGTTGGTTGTAGAATAGTTATCCTGCATTATATGGTTAAAATCCAGTTGTAAGTGTTGAGTATTATTTCAAACTATACTGATTGTTATACTAATGAGCCTAAAAGATGTCCACTGTATATTTATCATATGCTGTCTACTTCCTCCCAGCAAGCTGAGACCTGTTAGCACACACACCAATAGACACTACACTCCAATATCTGCTCACCCAGTTTTTAAAATAGATCCCAGACTGATTTTTTGCCAACTAAGTTCCTTCCTTATTTGCATACCCTGCAAAACTACACCTAATACCTGCTACACATAAATATGACAAACATGTAGTTGTAAAAGATATCACACTAGGGAGATGGCTCAGTAGGAAACGTTCTTGCTCAACCACCTGAGCATGCGTTCAGGGCCATAGCATCTACCTAAAAGCAATATTCAGAGGCAGGCAACTTTAACCCCAACTTTGGAAATGCAAATGGGAATATCGCTGGGGATTGCTGGCCATCTAGTCCAGCCAAACTAGTGAACACCAGGTTCAACAAGAAACCTCATCTCAAACAATAAGTTAGGTGAGAGCATAAGCACTAAGATCAACATTTCTGAATGGGACCTCCTGAAACTGAAAAGCTTTGTATGTCAAAGAAAATTGTTATTTGGACAAAATGTCAGGCTACAGAATTGGAAGAGATCTTCACCAACTACACATCTGATAGAGGGCTAATATCTAATATACATAAATAACTATAAAATTGGACATCAAGAAAACAAATAACCCACTTGTTTAAATGGTGTGCAGAAGTAGAAAATTCGCTAAAGATGAAACACAAATGGATGAAAAACCCTTAAAGAAATGTTCGACATCCTCAGAAATCAGGGAAATGCAAACTAAAACTACTTTGAGATTGTGTCTTACCCCAGTAAGAATGGCCAAGATCAGTAAAACAAATAGTAGCATTTTCTGGTAAGGATTCATAAAAAGGGAAACACTTATTCATCGCTTGTGGGAGTGGAAACTGGCATATCCACTGTTGAAATCACTGTGACAATTCTTCTGGAAGCTAGGAATAGACCTAACTATAGATCTAGCTATACAGCTTTTGGATATATACCCAAAGAACTCTAGATCCCACTTCAGAAATACTTGCTCATCAGTGTTCATTGCTGTTCTATTCATAATAGCCAGAAAATGTAAATAGCCTAAATATCCATCAATAGATGCATTAATAATGAAAATGTGGTACATTAACACATGGAATATTATTCAAATGTTAGGAAAAATTAAATCATAAAATTAGCAGGTAAATGGGTGCAGCTAGAAAAAAATCATTCTGCATGAGGTAATCCAGACCTCAAAAGACAAAACTGTATATTTTCTCTTATATTTCGATGCTAGCTTTTAGGTTTTCAATATGTGTGATACAATCTGAATAACTACAGAGGTTAGGTACCTAGTAAGGGACTAGAGGCAAGGAAAGTCTCTCTCAAGGAATTGAAAATTGAATATAGTATTATGGAGCTGCAAAGAAGAAACTAGAATAGTAGGAAGATTAAAGGTGGAGTATGTGGAAGAGAAAGGTAAAGGAGGGAAGATAAGGAGGCAAAACTAAAATTAAAGGTCTTGAAAAATCCATTACTAATGTAGAAGTTCCCTAAACTATATGCATATATGAAAGGCATCTAAATGGATTAACCATTTAATGGAGGAGACAACAACTCAAGTAGGCATCTTTTGCCACCAAGTAAAATATCTAGTGCTAGAAATGTGCTACAACTTTTGAATCACTAGCCAAATATATCCTGTAGACTGCCCTAAACATCACAAGCTATTGCCAAGGCTATTGGTTGCTCTCCACAACCTGATGGTGAAGCTCTATTTTTTTAAAGACAACATTTACTTGCTATCTAACACAGAGAAGTTGAGCTAGTGGCAAACCAGAAGTTTTACCTTTATTACTGGCTAGCATTCATAGAGCTGAAAGGTACTATGCATGCTACCAGAAGAGAAAGGTAATTATCATCACCCAAGTACAAGCTTCACGACCTACAACAGTGATCTGCTTGTAAAATATACTGGTCAAATAGTAGCACAAATGTTAATGGAGTAATCAACCACTTTTTGGTTGGATTTAAAGCACATTCCATGAAATAGAATCCATACCTGACACTTCTAAAGAGGCCAAGAACCTGAGAATAGATAGGTCATGTGACTATAGAAAAACCTAATACTATTATTCTGCTAAATGAATGTAGCAAAAATGGCATATTGCAATACTCATAGATCAGTGCTTCATTCAAACTTCATCATAGAAGGTTATTCTTGCAATAGATGGGAATAAATACAGAGATCCACAATGGGACAATGCACAAATAGTGAGAGACTTTGAAATAATCCTAAATGGAATATCTTCATCAAACCCCTTCCTGCAGTGAGAATTGTATGATTCTGTTTTCTTAAAATACACAAAAATATTATGGAAAAAATTGTTTTAATCCCCGGTGTGGGGATATGAGGCTGCTTCACAGTAGGTAACTATTATTTGTCTCATGCTCTAGCAGGGTCCTGGTTTTTGCCAACAGCAGATAGCTTCTGCAATTCACGTTTCAGAGGTTATATAAATTCTAGGGTCCTGAGAGGTGAGTTGCTGTTGTTGGCTGGTTGGTAGTTGGATGCTATTGGTTTCGGTTTGTCATGTAGTCATGAACAAAGAACTATGAAGAAGAAATTAGATACCCTGACAGCAAAGATCAATCTTGCCTCAATAAACTCAATGTCCCTAATCATCAGAAAATAGTCTAACAATAATTTTGCCCCTTTCCCCTCTACTGCTTTTTTTCTTCCTATCTAGTATTAGGGGGTTAAAAAGGGTGAAGAAAGATGGAAGAGAGAAAAAGGAACCCACAAAGTAGCAAATGCCCGATATACCTTTTCTCAAGGCTCAGGGATCTATACAGAAGAAGAAGTGAAAAGACTGTAAGGGCCAGAAGTGATGCATGACTCCAAGAAAGTAGTATGTCCTAGACAAAATAATATTTATGTACATATGAACTCTCATGAGACCAGCACAGGTTTATGACAGATGGGTTCCCAGCTGAGAATGGAAAGTATACAAGGTCTCCTCTAGCCAAGAAGCTATTTGCAATTGATACCCACTGGCAAAGAAAAAAAAATGTTTTCTCCAATGATGTGTCACTGGGTTTAACAACTATATTCTAGGTTCTATTCCCAGGAGTAAATGGTCAACACAAATTTAATTCCATGGGGTTTTTGTTTTGATTTGATTTAATTTGACATGTGTGTGTGTGTGTGTGTGTGTGTGTGTGTGTGTGTGTTGTGTGACTTTTGTTTTGTTTTGGCTTTTCTTTTTGTTGAGTTTTTGTTTATTTTTGATTATCATTTTGTAGGGGGTCTCAT
Organism: Lophiomys imhausi; assembly: GCA_907164525.1. Lineage (NCBI taxonomy): Eukaryota > Metazoa > Chordata > Mammalia > Rodentia > Muridae > Lophiomys > Lophiomys imhausi. The sequence goes on along the minus strand of CAJQZJ010000518.1, from coordinate 1,104,406 downwards.
TTTATTGGTTTTTATTTGTTTTGATTTTCATTTTATGGGTTTTTTAATAAAGAGTGAGAACATAACATTGGGTAATGAGGTAGGGAGGATATCAGAGGAATTGGAGGAGGGGAAATCATGATAAAATATATTGTATGAAAAAATAATTTAAAAAAAGAAAAAATAAGGTGAAAAGTGATTGAAGAAGATACCTAGCATTTACCTCTGGCTTCCACAGACATTCATGGACACACACACACACACACACACACACACACACACACACACTCAAATAAACAAAAATGAATAAATACAATTTTAAAAGATGTTAGGCCACTTCTGATTTTTCAGAGATCTCTGAAGTGGAGGTTTCCCAGTGTGCTACTTACTGAGTGATAGCATTCAGAGTTGTAAGGCTCCCAATTGTTTCTTCTTTCCCCTATATGGTCCTTCTTTCTTTCTTTGTGGTCCCTGAACCATAGTTTTTAAAGGTCTTATGTTGTGAGGGTTTTTCCACATTCCACACAAACCTGTCAACATAGCACCAAAATAAAACTTGTTGCATGTCCCTGCCACTTCACTGTCAATTCTTCTTTTTTTATAAGCCACAATACACCATCCAAATCACTAAAATGGAAAGTACACTGGCTTGGCTTTATACCATAGAGCACTAGTTGTCTACTGAAGGTAGGCTAACAATACATCCTATCTGATCAGTGGTCAGTCTTTAAGATTAGGGGGAAGAATCAGGGTGCTGCGGGCATCTGTACATATTAAAAGTAGCTTCCTGGAAGAGTTTAAAATTGAGCTGGGCTGTGAGATGGCCAAGCAGAGAAAAGGAGAGAGAAATAAAAAGGTGAAAATAGAGGAAACAGCCCAAACCACTTATAAATGAAGTGAGTTTTTAAACTCTAAAATTCTTCTACAACTTCCTAGAACTAGGTTTCCTATGATGAGCCAAATACTAAAAGCCAGTTTCTACCAAATGGATTCACAGCTAAGAAGTGTCTCAATGGTGTTTTCATTCTCCCAGTGGTCACTAGAGTATGAATGCTGCACATGAAAGTGATTGTAGGCAAGTAATATGTGAATCATGATACAGAACAGCTTGATGACCCACTTTGTCCATGGGTCTAAATAACCCCAGGGAGAAATAACCTTTATAAGCTGAATGGAGAGATTATGTCCCATCATGGTGCTTCTAACACAAAGGAAGTGGTCGTAAATATTCTTTGATTTCACTGGCAACAACAGTTGCTCTCAAGAAAATAAAACTATCCTTCCTCTGCTATCCTTGACTTTGTAAAGCTATCCCACTTCTCTGATCAGGTTATTCTCCCTAAAACAAAGTAACTTTTAATAAAGCAGACTGGTGGCAAGGAGAACCTGATATGATCACACACCTGTTATAATAGGATTTAATTCTGCTTCAGATGTGCTAGTTTTAATAAAAAAAGGATTGAGCAAATCGAAAATAAATTACATTGAAAGGTCAGGCTTATTGCTTGTACAGTTATGTTAGCTCCCCCACCGACACTTTTAGAGACTGTATTTATGAGACCTTTTGATTTGGGAAGGCAAAGTATAAAATACATCTACAATTTTCCTATTATTTGCACCAGTATTTCATTCTCAAGTGTCACTTCCAAGCACTTAAGTATGGCATTCTTTAACAGGAGTAAATCTAAAAAGTATGAGTTGCTTACAGAATGTTGTTATTCAATATATTAATAAAGCAAACTTTTTCTATGTAGTGGAAAGTTAGGGAAAATTCCTGCCAGACTTTACACCTCATGATAATTCACTTTATTACATGTGGAACACTTATTAAGAATATATCAGTTCCTAATTTGAATAACCATGCCCCTTTAACACAGTACGGCCTCTACCAGCAGGAGAGCCTGCTTGATTTCCTAAGCAGGAACAGATAGCCCAATGGCCCACGAAAGATTATTTTCCTGGTTATTTTTACTGGAACATTCAAGTGTAAATGGGAGTTAAGTCTTGTGCTGAGGTTCAACTTAACTAGAAGCATTACCATAAGGAGAGTCAAATGTCCTTCTTCACTCCTAAGTTAGTTTCAAAGTCTATACAACAAATATTGTGGAATGTGGAAGAGCTGTCTCCTTTTACCACAAAATTGATTACTGTGATCCAAAGCCAAAGATACAAAGAGGACATAAAACAATTGTGGTGTAACAGAACTTGGAAGAGGAGAATGGGATATAATTCCATACCTGGATCCCTGCTGTTCTCAATGATCTCAGAAAATGACACAGTAGCTCTGTGACTTTGTGCAGAGGAATTTGGACTATAAGGAAACTTAGGGAGATTCAGAGTTAGTGAACATATAGTGACACACAGCAAAAAGGCTAGATACCTGAACTTCTGGGAATGAGGGAGATACCAACCTGCCCCTCTTTGAGAGAATACTCAGAAACAACGGACACATGTATCTGTGTCTATGTCACAAGCCTGTGAAAGCCACACATGCCTTTTGTATACACAGAGAGAAGCCCAGAAGCAAAAGCTACTAGGTAAAAGTAAATCCAACCAGTGGAAGGAAATGGGTCTCTCGCTACCCCTAACAGACAGCTAGGCGGCTAACTCAGAAGCAAGCACAAAGGGAAGGAAGGAGAATGCTCCTCTAGTTTTCCTACTCAGTCAGATTGGATTGCAATTATTAATAGACTAAAGTTTAGTCACTAAAAAGAACCAGGATTTGAAATTTGAAAAATAACTCAACAAAGCAAATAGAAAAGCAATATCTAGGAAACGTGAAACCTTTATATGCTAATGATCCTCTTCAGTGAATCATTTGTGAATTGCCCTGGGGAGGAAAGGCGCATCCAGAGCAGGATGTAGAAGTGCAAGAATTGTTCTTCATGTCCTTCATGTCATAGAGTACAAGTCTATATACATAATATGGCCTTACATCACTATTTTTCAGTTTGTTGCTCCTGGATTTATGGATGTCAAGTGGTCCTCAGCTCACCAGTCTTGGACAAAATGCAGTCCCACATAAGAAATGACAAAACAGACTTTCTGTGGCTCAGTTGCCACTTGCAGAATTGGAGGAAATCTAGCCCCATTCAAATCACTTTTTGTTCAAGTCATAGTGGAGACTAGATGAGGATGGATCCTTGAGTTGTTCTGCATCTCCTGCCTTAGACCTTATTTCCACACCATTTCTGAATGCTAGATCTGGACCACACTCTTCAAAACCAATGCACTGCTGATCCTCAAAGAAGTTACTGCTATTTTCTGCCACAGCATTGATGTTGCAAATGCCATCACCACCACCGCCACACTTTTCTTCTTTTTAGTACTCTTATTCTTCAATGGAAATGCTATACCAGAATATGTTGGTACAGTCCAGATATTCCATGGAGTCCTCTCTGTCTTGGACTCTGACTTTTTGTCCCAAAAGAAAATGAAAGAAGCTGGTATCCCACCATGCACCTGATGATCCATCTCTGAATATGTTAGCATTATCCCTGCACAATGCTAGTGGTCCTCATTTCTCTTTATTACCAGGGTGAACTCATGATGATTAGATATTTACTGCATCATGTTGTAGCATAATGCACATTTATATACATTTCTATCATAGGAAAAACAGTATAGATACACACAAAATCAAATAATTAGGCAATGATGGTTTTGAGTATTTGTTACCTTTGTTTTTATACAATTTAATCATTTTGACATAATTTTGTTATATTTATTGTGTATATATACATATATGAGTACAAGTACACATGCTTATGGCCAGACGTGTTGTCAAGAGTCTTCCTCTATTAGCCTCCACCTTATATTTGTGAGCTAGGGTCTCTCAATGAATGTGAAATTTTGTCATTTTGGACTAGCAAACCCCTACCCCCAGAATCCCGCTGTCTCTACCCTCCTCCCAGCAATGGGGCTACAGGAGCGTGCTGCTATGGCCACCTTGTAAGTAGGTGCTAGGGAACCCAATTTGGTCCTCATGTTTGCGCACCAAGGATTTAACTCACCAACCCATCTCCCATGCCCCAACTTAGACTTTAAAACAGGTTGTCAAATTTTCCAGAAAGTGTAACATTTGGCTCTCATGAGTTACTGAGAGAGAGCTCTAGAATACTGTTAGTTAGCAGTCATAGCAATTTGTTCAGCAAACTCTGTACTTCCTGTAAACCGACACCTGGCTGCCCATATCTCCATCCTTCCAGATCTGTGCAAGTTAGCTGAATATCCATAGCTTTGCTTAAACCCTGGGATCTCTGTCTGCATGCCAACATTTCTTTAACCTTTCTATATTGTTTGGTCTAGTCTACTCATTGAAATAATTGAATCTATATTTACTCGAAACTTTGTGAAATCCGTATTTCCTTAGTCAAAAGCTCAAATGACAGCACATGCTGGCGAGGTTGTGGAGAAAGGGGAACAGTCCTCCTTTGCTGGTGGGAGTGAAAGCTTGTACAAGCACTATGGAAATCAGTCTGGTGATATCTTAGAAAACATGGAATAGTTCTACCTCAAGACCCAGCCATACCACTTCTGGATATACATCCAAATGATTCCTCACCAAATCACAAGGAAGTTTCCTCATCTGTGTTCATAACGGCCTTATTTGTAATTGCTAGAAACTGGAAACAAACCAGATTTCCCTCAACCAAGGAATGGATTAAAAAAAAAACTGTGATACATCTACACAATGGAATACTACTCAGCCATCAGAAACAATGAAATCGTGCAAATTGCAGCCAAATGGATGGAACTAGAGAAGCTCATCCTGAGTGAGCTAACCCAGATTCAGAAAGATGCACATGACATCTATCCACTTATAATTGGATTTTAGCTATACAGTACAGTCTATCTATACTATAACCAATGCACCAAAGGGAACAGGAACATAGACTTTGTTTCCAGTCAGTGAGACACTTTGCCCTAGTGGTGCTGCCTTGTAGGCCCCCAGTGTATGAGGAGGCTCTTGGCCCTCATATGACTGCTAAACTGGGGCAGGGGACTGTTACGTAGGGACATTCCACTCCAGAGGAGTGTGATGGAAGGGATAGGGGGTAGAGGGTGGGAGGGTGGGTCTGGAAGGGGTGGAAAGAGGGCACTGTGATGGAGATGTAACCTGAGGTAATAAATAAATATTAAAAAAATAGTTTATCATTCTGAAGTCACCTCATTTGCTTTCTATCCCTAAAAGGTGTTATTTTAGCCATATAGTACAGGATAACTATCCTAAAATGAACAGACTGAAAGAAACAGGAACATAGACTTTGTTACCTGTTAGTGGGATACTTTGCCTTAGTGGAGCTACCATGTAGGTCCCCAGTACAAGAGGAAGCTCTTAGCCCTCATAGGGCTGCTGAACTGAAGGGGGCTGATATGTAGGGCACCCCACACTGGAGGAGTAACATAGGTGGGAGAAAGGGGAGAGGGTGGGAGAGTGGGCCCAAGAGGAGTAGAGAGAAGGCACTGTGATGGAGATGTAAATTGAAGTAATAAATAAACATAAAAAAAGAAATTTAAAAAAGGTATTCCCTTCCTGTTCTTTGTAGGACCAAGCATTTAAGCAAAAGATCCATTTTCTCTTTCTTACCAAACCTTACTTTTCTGATAACAAGTCTCTACACTGTTGATCATCCTCTCTTCACATATTTTGTCCTACCACCCATCTCCAACCCCACGACCTTCCCCATGTGATATCTTGACATCTAACAGATAAGTGTTTTGTGAACAAAGGGGGATAACAACGGCCTGGATTGTTTGAGCACCACCTTCAGTGCATATATTTTACTCCTGGCTTTAGTAACGCACCACAGTCGTGTTCATTCTCTGGTAGTTCATCTTGAGGGCAGAGGTTCTAGTTTGTACTCCTACGTATTGTTATCACTGTGCCACCCTTAGCGCACAGTAAATGTTCACCAAAAACTTTGGGGAGGTGGGCTGGAGATGTATCTCAGTTCTACAGTGCTTGCTTAACTTGCACAGAGTCCTGAATTTCATCTCTAACATCACATAAACTGGATGTGCTGTTATACACCTGTAATCCCAGCACTTGGGAGGCAGGGGCAGAAAGATAAGCAATTCAAGGTGATCTCTATCTATAAAGTGAGTTAGAGGTCAACCTGGGATACATAAGCTCCTGTATCTTTTTTTAATTAAAAGCTTTTGGCAATGTGTGTGGGTACAGCTTTAAAGCTTCTGAACAGGCTTACATATATATACACACTGGATCTAGAAAAAAAAAAACCCAATGGGGTAAGAAATAAAGATTTATTGCATTGTTCCAATGATCAACCAGGGCAGAAGGAAGAGTGACTTACTCCAGACCACACAGTTCTACTGTAACAGAGCCAGTACTGAGATTAGCCTTGTCTGCCTTCCTACATGCTTCCACTAAGCCACACTACTGTTTCTCTGTGTGTGGCCACAGATTGTGTACAACTTTGTAATTTTCAGAACTGTTTCCATAAGCTTTAAATAAATGACCATGCTTGCTTTGACTTTAAATGATATTATGTCTCCAGTGGAACAGCACTGACTTTAATACAGTTTGAGGTAGCTGAAGTTGAGTCTAGTGAATTTTTAATTAGGTATCAATCAAATTGAGAGACTGGAAATAAAGCATCATTTTCCAGTAAAGTCAGCAACATGGTAAATGATTTTATTGGTGAACCACGGGCTTTCTTTACATATTTATCATTATTATGTCAATACAGTTTTCCTCTATGTGTGTATGTATAGCAGTTGACAATATCAGCCAGATTATTAGTTTGGTTTCCTCTGCTTGGTTAGCTTTTCAGTTGGGATAAGTGAAGTCTGCATTCCCTGTCTCAGCACTTTTGAAGAAGTGCTGGTAACAGTAAAACTCATATTAACTTGTACCCATGTAATGAGCCTTCTGTTAATTGAAAACTTTCTGCAATTGGTTCTTGTGGAAAAAGAAGCGATTGTGTTAAGATAGACCCATAAAAATTTTCCCCAAGAAACATCTGGTGCTACTGTACTCAGTCCAGTTTTCTCTATTACCCATTTCTGTGTAAAGCTCTAGACAATAGTGGACAATCAGACCTTGGCCCTTGCAAAGGACCCAGTTCTCTTCGAGATTCTGTTGGATTCGAAAGGAGGCAGAAAGAAACTAGTTCTCTTTGAAGTAATCAGCATGGGTATCTCTGTTTAAAAAACACCAAAGAGGTTGATGGTTCTAGTAGTCTCCTGAGGGGAAAATTGATTGCCTGGGGAACAGACAAGAGGTAGACACTTCCTGTGTGTATAGAATATTTTATCAACTTCTCAATATGAATTTCTGAACTCATATTAATTAAAAAATTAAGCCAGCATGGTGGTGCATGCCTTTAATCCCAGCACTTGGGAGGCAGAGGTGGGTGGTTCTCTGTGAGTTCAAGGCTAGCCTGGTCTACAGAGTGAGTCCAGTGTCTCATAAAAACAAAAAAAAGAAAAAAAATTGTATTTAAATCACAACATTTACATGATCTAGTAAATTCTAATAGTGATTCTTTGACATAAGGACTGTCGCTATCCCTAATTTACAGACAGAAAACTAAGGTTCACTGAGTTTAGAACACGTGGCCCAGTCATGAGATGAAGATGTCAGAATCTGAACAAATGTCAGCCTCCTTCCTCCAAAGCTATGCTAGTTATCCAGCTCTTAAACACAAGGGGGAAATGCATTTTTTATTTTTTTCTCTTTCCTATTTTTTTTCCTTAGAGGTCATGTTCAGACTTCTAAGCATACATACAACATTCTGGACTTGAATTCAGGATCCTATCTTGTCCACCTCCCAAGGGCTAGAATTTATAATTATTTCTTTTTTAGAATTTGCCTGACTTTATTTGTAGGAATAATTTTGTTGGAGAACTAAGAGTTGAATGCAAAAAGCTCATTATAATGTATCACTGACTCTAGGGAACACATTTTAAATTTCTTCAAGGTAGGATATACTTCTGATGATTTACTCTTGTGTATTTGATAGTGTTGTTATTATCATCTGTGATTTCATGAGACAACAGGATTTCATTCACCCAATAGTTTCTCGAAGTCAATAGTGCCAATATAGTGCAGAAAAACAAAAATCCAAACAAACTGCACAAATACTAATAAGTGATATTAGGAAAGATGAGAAGGGATAGTCCTCTTCTATAAGAGGTTTGCTACTAATTGGAATTAAACTTCAAAGACTTGGTGTTATTGACCCAATAAGGCTATACAATAAACTACCCCTAAAACTCAGTGGCTGAAAACAGTTAGCATTACTTATTTGTCTCAAGTCCGTAAATTATCTAGGATGTCATAATCTTAGCTTGGTTGATCTTAGGCCCATTGGAAATTTAAAGGTCAAAGGACAAGTGTTGGTTAATCTCACTCCTGTCTGGAGATCAGCTAGGTACTTACTGTTGTAGAACAAAGTTTGGGTGAGGGATGGTGTGGCACTTCTTTTGTGTTTCATGAATACATCCAGCAAGAGGAGAGATCACGGTGAGCCAGAGGAGTCAGACATGGTGGCAGAACCAGGAGGATCACAAGTTTGAGGCTATCATGATCTGCATAGGGAGTTCTAGGATGACCAGTGCTACATTAGTGAGACCCTACCCCTACACACACTGACACATCTCTCTCTCTCTCTCTCTCTCTCTCTTCCTCATACCAACAACAACAACAACAACAAAATGAGAAAAAATAAGAGTAAGCAGGAAGCAAAACAGGCCAAAACATGCCAGTGATGAAGCCAATGCACCATCAGTAGGAGAAGTGAAGAATTAGGTACACTTAGTGCAATCAGACTATCATGGATATACATTGAGGCACAAACACTGAATAAAGAATAGCTTTGGTTGATGACTGGAGAGATCTTGCACCAAGAATGGCATCATTCAAATGCACTCTGCATTTATATTGGGGCTTCTTTTTACAAGAAACACCGAAACAGGAAAAGTTGTGTGAGTTTGTTTATGGATAATTTTCACAATTATGACATAGGGCCATTGTTTGAAACAAAGATAGAAACTCTTGTCTCACAAACTGTACCTCCTCCACTTCCCCCTTAAGCTCAAGAGACTGATTCATGGCTACCTAAGTCTCTACCAAATGGAGTTGGGAAACAATTTTATGGCATTTATTGTACCAGCAAAAGGCATGGTCCTTTTCATTTCCTCCATGGCAAGGATAATAATGAATTCATTATTTCGTGTTTTCCTCATTCTTTTCCTTAGATCAGATACTATCTTTAACTCTTCTTAATCAGTCCTATCAGAAGTCTTCCTGAACTTCCTTTACATCTGTTACCTACCAACTCAAGATAATTTGTTGTACTACCATAATTTTGTTTTTGAAACTACGCTGATCTTAAAGAATCTAGGTGTTCTATTCCAAAGATCTGCTTCCTCCCAGTGACTCCATCACCTCCACTTTATCATATTCTACTTTCATAGTGAGAATGTGTACCAGAGGAATGTTTTCTAGTGGGATGGGGTATATTGTTAATAAAGCAGAAAAAATAAATACACTGCTTTCATATGATTTAGATTTAGAACTGAAAGGAGACCATTAGAAAATTCCACCAGAGAACTCTTTTTTTTTCCTTTATTTTTTTGTTTCTTCAAGTTACATCTCAATCGCAGTCCCCTCCCTATTCCCCCTCCAGTCCCACCCTCCCACCTTCAACCCCCCTACCTCTTCCCCTTTTTTTTTCTTTTAAGTTTAAGGTATATCTTATTTCCCTCTACAGTTTCCCCTTTCAGTCCAACAAATGGCTCTTTCTCTTATAATAATAAATAAAATACAGTACAACAGAGGTAATTAGGCCACAGCTATGAGGGTTTTATGGCTTAACATACATTCCCAATGTCCAGTCCATATGTATTTGGTACCTGACTTTAACATTCTACTATCTAACCATCTCCATGAGTTTAAAGTTCTATATCTGACTCAACACTCATACTAAATTGCAACACAATTTTAAAAGTATCTTCTTAGATGTATAACACTCTCTTGACTCCTAAACAACTCAAAATTTAATTATGAGACTCTAGCTATCTGTTCTTCAACCACCTCAGAGACTTGACAGGGATAAATATATCTGATTTTATAGGAATTACTAGGGCCTGAAGCTTCCCAAACTAAGAAATGACATACCAGTGGCTGCCTGGACAGTTCCCATTTTCTCTCCATACATTACAGCATCGATCTTCAGTCATTTGGCCCAGTTTCTCTGACAGACATTGATTGTAGAGCAGGGGTTATGAAGGACTTACCTACCTGTCTTGGCAGAGCTAGGCTGTCGACTTACCTGCTTCCAGGTTTTGTCCTTTTTGGGCAGCATTCTGTCTACAGTTGGAGCAAGGGGCTTTTCCTACCAAGAGATAAGCTTGCGACTAATTCAATCATCTCCCACTGGAGAGTCTTCGATGCTCATCTTCTACTTGGAGGAGAATAGGGGATGCTGTCAGGAGTTGATATGTCTTGATATAAAAAAATCTAAAATTATGAAAACATCTTTGAATGCCATATTCTGCAGATCTCTTGAGGTTTTTGAAGAGGCCCTATCTATCTCTATATTAGGGTAAACAGATGTTGCTTGTCTCTTAGCAGGTTTATTTATGATTAGTTTAGCAAGTAACTATAATGGGCCGTCCTAGTACCTAACAGAATGACCGGCTTGCATAACCATTACTTTGCATTTCTTAATTATCCTAAACAGTTTATAACAATTAATAGTAAAAGGCCAAAACATCACATTTCATCTTTTTTTTTTCTTTACCTTCTAACCCTTCCATCCCATTTCTGTGGGGTGGGGTGTCCTTATATAATAGTCCCTCATCTCAGTTGAGAGGTCGTATGAGGGCCAAGAGCCTCTTCATTCATTGGGGGTCTACGAAGCAGTACCATCAGTGAAAAATGTTTCATTGCCTGGGAGAGAGAACTACTACACAAACAAACCAATAAGCAGATAATAGATAAAAAAGACTAAAAATATAACTAATATATAAAAAATAAATAAAAAATTAAAATTAAAAATAAGAAGTCTATGTCCAAGTTCCCTTTGGTGTGTTAGTTGTAGTATCAATACCTTCTACTATATAGCTAAAATCCTACTATAAGTGAATAGATGCCATATGCGTCCTTCTGAGTCTGGGTGAGTTCACTCAGGATGAGCTTTTCTAGTTCCATCCATTTGGCTACAAATTGCATAATTTCATTGCTCCTGATAGCTAAATAATATTCCATTGTGTAGATGTACCACAGTTTTTTAACCCATTCTTCTGTTGAGGAACATCTGGGTTGTTTCCAGTTTCTAGCTATTACAAATAAGGCTGCTACAAATATAGATGAGGAAACTTCCTTATGATTCCGTAAAGAGGCATTTGAGTGTATACCCAGAAGTGGTATGGCTGGGTCCTGAGGCAGAGCTATTCCAAGTTTTCTAAGATATCGCCAGACTGACCTCCATAGTGGTTGCACAAGCCTGCATTCCCACCAGCAATGGAGTAGGGTACCCCTTTCACCACTCCCTCGCCAGCATGTGCTGTCATTTGAGTTTTTGATCTTAGCCATTCTGACAGGTGTGAGATGGAATCTCAGAGTCGTCTTGAGTTGCATTTCTCTGGTGATTACGGATGTTGAGCATTTCTTCAAGTGCCTCTTAGCCATTAGGCATTCCTCCTTTGTGAATTCTCTATTTAGCTCTGTCCCGCATTTTTTGATTGGCTTATTTGGTTTCTTGGCATTTAATTTCTTGAGTTGTTTGTAGACTTTGGATATTAGCCCCCTGTCAGAGGTGGGGTTGGTGAAGATTTTCTCCCAGTCTGTAGGCTGCCATTTGTTTGGAATGACAGTGTCTTTTGCCTTACAAAAGCTTTTCAGTTTCATGAGGTCCCATTTATTGAATGTTGATCTCAAGTCCTGAGCTGTTGCTGTTCTGTTCAGAAAGTTGTCGCCTGTGCCAATTAGTTCGAGGGTTTCTCCCACTTTTTCTTCTAGTAGATTTAGTGTGACCAGCCTTATGTTAAGGTCGTTGATCCACTTGGACTTAAGTTTTGTACCAGGTGATAAGTATGGGTCTAATTTCATTCTTTTACAAGTGGACATCCAGTTGGACCAGCACCATTTGTTGAAGATGCTGTCCTTCTTCCAATGTGCCGTTTTGGCTTCTTTGTCAAAAATTAGGTGGCCAAAATGTATGGGTCTATTTCTGGAACTTCAATTCGATTCCATTGATCTACTGGTCTGTTTCTATACCAATACCATGCTGTTTTTACAACTATTGCTCTGTAGTACAGCTTGAAAATACCTCCAGATGTTTTTTTTTTTTTTTTTTTTTTTTTTTTTTTTTTTTTGTACAGGATTGATTTAGCTATTCTGACGTTTTTGTTGTTCCATATGAAATTAAGAATAGCTCCTTCCAAGTCTATAAAAATTGTGTTGGTATTTTGATAGGAATTGCATTGAATCTATATATTGCTTTTGGTAGGATGAATGTTTTTATTATGTTGATCCTAACTATCCATGAGCATGGGAGATCTTTCCATCTTCTAAAGGCCTCTTCCATTTCTTTCTTCAAGGGCTTGAAGTTCTTTTTGTACAGGTCCTTTATTTGCTTGGTTAGAGTTACCCCCAGGTATTTTATGTTGTTTGTGGCTATTGTGAAGGGGGTTGTTTCCCTTATTTCCTTCTCAGCCCATTTGTTTGTTGTATAAAGAAGGGATTCTGATTTTTTTGAATTAATTTTGTATCCAGCCACTGGTCTGAAGGTGTTTATCAGCTGTAAGAGTTCTCTGGTGGAATTTTTGGGGTCGCTTATGTATATTATCATATCATCTGCAAAAAGGGATAATTTGACTTCTTAGTTTCTGATATTTATCCCCTTGATCTCCTTTAGATGTCTTATTGCTCTCACAAGAACTACAGCCAGGTGGTGGTGGCGCACGCCTTTAATCCCAGCACTTGGGAGGCAGAGGCAGGTGGATCTTTGTGAGTTCGAGGCCAGCCTGGTCTATAAAGTGAGTCCAGGACAGCCAGGGCTACACAGAGAAACCTTGTTTTGAAAAACCAAAAAAAAAAAAAAGAACTTCAAGTACTATATTGAAGATATAAGGTGAAAGTGGACATCCTTGTCTTGTCCCTGAGTTTAGAGGAAATGCTTCAAGTTTCTCTCCATTTATTTTGATGTTGGCCACTGGCCTGCTGTATATTGCCTTTATTATTTCTAGCTACGGTCCTTGTATGCCCGTTCTCTCCAGAAATTTTAGCATGAAGGGGTTTTGGATTTTGTCAAATGCTTTTTCTGCATCTAGCGAGATTATCTTGTGGTTTTTTTTCTTTCATCTTGTTTATATGGTGAATGATGTTGATAGACTTTCGCATGTTGAACCATCCCTGCATTCTTGGGATGAAGACTACTTGATCATGGTGTATGATAATTTTGATGTGTTCTTGAATTCGGTTTGCTAGTATTTTATTAAGTATTTTTGCATCTATGTTCATGAGGGAGATTGGTCTGAAGTTCTCTTTCTTTGTTGGGTCTTTGTGTGGTTTAGGAATCAGGGTGATTGTGGCCTCATAGAATGAGTTTGGCAATGTTCTTTCAGATTCTATTTTGTGAAAGTGTTTGAAAAGTATTGGTGTTAGCTCCTCTTTGAAGGTCCAGTAGAATTCCGTGCTAAAGCCATCTGGCCCTGGGCTTTTTTTGGTTGGGAGATTATTAATGACTGTTTCTATTTACTTAGGGGTTATAGGGCTGTTTAATATGTTTATCTGATCTTGATTTAGCTTCGGTAGGTGGAATCTATCAAGAAAATTGTCCATTTCACTTAAGTTTTCAAATTCGGTGGAGTATAGTTTTTTAAAGAAGGATCCAAATATTCTCTGGATTTCCTCAATGTCTGTTGTTATTTCTCCCTTTTCTTTTCTGATTTTGTTGATTTGTGTTTTCTCCCTCTGTCTTTTAGTTAATTTGGCTAAGGGTCTGTCTATTTTGTTGATTTTCTCAAAGAACCAACTCTTGGTTTCATTGATTCTTTGTATAGTTCTTTTTGTTTCTAAGTTGTTGATTTCAGCCCTAAGTTTGATAATCTCCTGCCTTCTGCTCCTCTTGGGAGTGTTTGCTTCTTTTTTGTTCAATTCACCCAGTTTAGCTGTTAATTCGCTAATATGAGCTGTCACAATTTTCTTTTTGAAGGCACTTAGTGCTATGAACTTTCCTCGTAGCACAGCTTTCATTGTGTCCCATAGGTTTGGGTATGTTGTGTCTTCATTTTCGTTGGATTTTAACAAGTCTTTGATTTCCTTCTTTATTTCTTCCCTGACCCAGTGGTCCTCTAGTAAAGAGTTGTTCAATTTCCATGTGAGTATAGACTTTCTGTTGATTCTTTTGCTAGTCAAGTCCAGCTTTATTCCATGGTGGTCTCATAAGATAAAAGGGGTTATTTCAATTTTCTTGTATCTGTTGAGGCTATCTTTGTGTCCAAATATATGATCGATTTTGGAGGAGGTTCCATGAGGTGATGAGAAGAAGGTGTATTCTTTTGTGTTTGGGTGAAACTTTCTGTAGATATCTGTTAGGTCCATTTGGTTCATGATCTCTGTTAGACTCATTATTTCTCTGTTTGGCTTCTATCTTGATGATCTGTCCATAGTTGTGAGTGGGGTGTTGAAGTCTCCCACTATTAAAGTGTTTTGATCGATGTGCGATTTAAGTTTTAGAAGCATTTCTTTTATAAATGTAGGTGCCTTTGTATTTGGAGCATAGATGTTCAATATTGAGATGACCTCTTGGTGGATATTTCCTTTAATGAGTATGTAATGCCCTTCTCTGTCTTTTTTTATTAACTTCAATTGGAAGTCTATTTTGTTTGATATTAGGGTGGCTACTCCAGCTTATTTCCTGGGTCCATTTGCTTGGAAAACCTTTTCCCAGCCCTTTACTCTGAGATAGTGTTTATCTTCAATAGTGAGGTGTGTTTCTTGTATACAGCAAAAAGATGGGTCTTGTTTATGGATCTAGTCTGTAAGTCTGTGTCTTTTTATTGGCAAGTTGAGTCCATTGATGTTGATTGATATTAGTAACCAGGGGTTGTTATTTCCCATTATTTTGGTATAGTTGGCTGTCTTGTGTTTCTTTTGTTTAGTTGCTGTGGAGGTTTCTTTTCATTGAGTCCTTGATTTCTTGGATGTTGTGGGTGAGAGATTTTTTAGCCTTCTCATTTTCTTTGGATGTTGTACTGATTTCTTCCATCAAATCTTCCATGCCTGAGATCCTGTCTTCCATCTCTTGCATCCTATTTTTCATACTCACATCTCTAGTTCCTGTTCTCTTCTCTTGATTCTCCATTTCCTCTTTTAACTCTGTGTTTTCTTTATTGTTTCCATTTCTATTTTCATGTCTTGAATGGTATTGTTCGTTTTGTACATTTCCTTCTCCAGTTTGCTTGTTTTTGCCTGGAGATCTTTCATTGCTTTATCCTTTTCCTGTTCAAGATGGGTCACCTTGGCTTGGAGCTCTTTAATGGTGTTATTCGTTGTTTTGACTTGTGAAATTGTGGCTTCTTTGAATTCTTTCATACTTTTAAGTTCTTCTTGAAGGGACTCTATCACTTTCCATAATGTAGAATTGTCATCGTTTTCATATGTTTCAGTTGTGGTGAGGTGGTTCGGGCTGGATGGAATAGCGTTGCTTTCTTTTGTTGGAGACATTTTGCTCTGTTTTTTTTTTTTTTTTTTTGGTCTGGGGCCTCTGGCCATGTAGAATTTTTTATGCCGTCTTCTGGACTTGGGTACAAAGGGGGCGCTTTGATGTTGGAGTAGCTTTGCCTTACTCTACCCCTATAAGGTGAGTCATTCAGCCCCGCCTCCCAGGTGGAGACCTAACTAATCCAGGTGGCGGAGCTGTGTACAAATAAGCTCTGGTTCCCCGCCAGAAGGGCCCGTACTAGTACAAAAGTCCGATATATGACAGTTTCAAATATCTCGCAATTTGCCCGGGGTTGGTTCCTGTAGCAGGTAAATCTGCAGTTCAGCTCCAGTAGCCTTGCCCCTCCCGTGGCTTTGAAACTGGCCAGTGACATCACAGACTGCAATCTGCGGTCTGAAGGCACTTTGCCTCGAAGCTGCACTCACTCCCACGGGTCACAACCTTTTGCCAAATAATTGGATCGGATCGTCTGTGTGAGACCTGGGAGTGCCCAGCAGGGTGGGGATTATCTCTGCGTGGGTTCTGAATCTGCTGGCTGGGTATTAGGTTGGAACTTACCGGGGGTCTCTCCTGTTGGGGGATGGGTTATCCTGATTCCTGGGTCCAGAGGCTTCCTAGCATGTCCGAGAGTGGGAAGGGGCATCCTGCCCAGGGATCTTCCATGGTCCGTGTAGCTGGGTGAGATTTAGAAGGGGTCGTGCCCTTTTTACAGCATCCTGCAACACTTGCCGCCTTGTGACTGTTGACCCCAAAATCAAAATACGCCCGTGCTGGCTGCCGCCATCTTGGATCCCCCCAAAAGAGAACTCTTACAGATGATAAACACCTTCAGCAAGGTGGCTGGATACAAAATTAATTCAAAAAATCAGAAGGCCTTCTTTATACAAAAAATAAATGGGCTGAGAAAGAAATTAGGGAAACAACACCCTTCACAATAGAATAGCCACAAACAATATAAAATACCTGAGGGTAACTCTAACCAAGCAAGTGAAAGACCTGTATGACAAGAACTTCAAGTCCTTGAAGAAATAAATTGAAGAGGCCATCAGAAGGTGGGAAGATCTCCCATGCTTTTGGATAGGTAAGATCAACATAATAAAATGGCCATCCTACCAAAAACAATATACAGATTCAATGCAATTCCTATCAAAATACCAACACAATTCTTTATAGATCTGGAAAAAGCTATTCTCAACTTCATATAGAATAACAAAAAAACACAGAATAGCTAAATCAATTCTGTACAATAAAAAACATCTGGAGCAGAGGGACTGTCATGTAGGGACACTCCATTCCAGAGGAGTGGGATGGAAGGGGTTGGGAGCAGAGGGTGGGAGGGCGGGGCTGGGAAGGGGGGAAAGAGGACAATATGAGGGAGATGTAACCTGAAGCAATAAATAAATAAATTTATTTTTAAAAAAAGAAAATGAAAATCATCAGAGAAATGCAACTCAAAACAACTCTGAGATTCTATCTCACACCTGTCAGAATGGCTAAGATCAAAAGCTCAAATGACAGCACATGCTGATGAGGTTGTGGAGAAAGGGGAACACTTCTCCATTGCTGATGTGACTGCAAGCTTGTACAACCACTATGGAAATCAGTCTGGCGATATCTTAGAAAACATGGAATAGCTCTACCTCAAGACCCAGCCATACTACTTCTGGGTATACACTCAAATGATTCCTCACCAAATCACAAGGGACTTTCCTCATCTGTGTTCATAGCAGCTTTATTTGTTTTTTTCCTCTATTTTTTATTTCTTCAAGTTACATCTCAATCGAAGTCCCCTCCCTATTCCCCCTCCAGTCCCACCCTCCTACCCTCAACCCCCCATCCTCTTCCCTTTTTTTTTTCTTTTAAGTTTAAGGTATATCTTATTTCCCTCTACATTTTCCCCTTTCAGTCCAACAAATGGCTCTTTCTCTTATAATAATAGATACAATACAGTACAACAGAGGTAATTAGGCCACAGTTATGCGGGTTATATGGCTTAACGTATATCCCCAATGACCAGTCCATATGTATTTGGTACCTGACTTTAACATTCTACTATCTAAACATCTCCATGAGTTTAAAGTTCTATATCTGACTCAACATTCATACTAATTGCAACACAATTTTAAAAGTATCTTCTTAGATCTATAACACTCTTTTGACTCCTAAACAACTCAAAATTTAATTATGAGACTTTATCTATCTGTTCTTCAATCACATCAGAGACCTGAGAGGGATAAATATATCTGATTTTATAGGAAGTACAGGGTCTGCAGCTTCCAAAACTAAGAAATTACATACCAGTGGCTGCCTGGACAGTTCCCATTTTCTCTCCATACATTACAGCAGCAGCTTTATTTGTAATAGCTAGAAACTGGAAACAAATCAGATGTCCCTCAACCGAAGAATGGATTAAAAAACTGTGGTACATCTACACAATGGGATATTATTACTCAGCTATCAGAAACAACAAAATCATTCAATTTGCAGCCAAATGGATGGAACTAGAGAAGCTCATCCTGAGTGAGCTAACCCAGACTCAGAAGGATGCACATGGCATCTATTCACTTATACTCAGATTTTAGCCATATAGTACAGGATAGCTATACTACAGCCAATGCACCAAAGGGAACAGGAACATAAACTTTGTTCCTGTCAATGAGACACTTTGCCCTAGTGGTGCTGCCTTGTAGGTCCCCAGTGTATGAGGAGGCTCTTGGCCCCCATATGACTGCTGAAATGGGGTGGGGTACATTCTACTCCAGAGGAGTGTGATGGAAGGGATAGGGGATAGAGGTTGGGAGGGTGGGACTGGGAGGGGTGGAAAGAGGACACTGTGATGGAGATGTAACCTGAAGTAATAAATAAATAATAAAAAAGAAAATGAAGCAAATAGAAAATGATTACTATTAGAAGTGAACTGAGATTCTCAAAATAATATGTGTTTAGAATGGCAAGAATGAGAATAGAAAATTAGCTTATGAAGACAGAGTCTAAGTTGAAAAGTACATTCAAGCCTTCACAAGAAAACTATATTCTTTTAGTAGTTTGGTAGATTACCACCACTGATTCAGCCTAGTGATGTTTGTTCATGTATTTTCACATATGAAACACTGTTATCTAGCATAGTAACAACACTTTGGAATTGTGGGCATTCTCTCCCTGGGAAAGTTACCTTCACTTATAATGACACTATTTCTCATGTTGAATTCCCTCCAAGGTCAACAGTACTCACCTCTGCAGATGAACTTCAAAAGGCACACATGAATAGTCCCTATTTGGTTTTCAAATGTTACCCTTATAATGGCTACAACACTTTCTGGTCTGTAATATTGCTGGATAATTAGCCACCTTTAAGCTCTGAATCACACTGAGGAAACCCACAGCACTGAGACTTTTTCTTTTGAAAACAAACAGGAAATCAATTTCAGCCAATTCAGTAGTTCCATTTTATGAAGTTAAGGTGCATAATGTAAATTAATTTTTTACATGTATGCCTTTGATCAATAGCTGTAATTATTGATTGGAATCACACAAAGCAGGGAGCAAAAGCAATCATTCCTGACACTGTAGGCTTTATGCTATGTAGATAAATCCTCAATACAAATACCCTAAGCTGGACTCTTGTGTGCCCCCTCCCAATGTAACAAGTAAATTCTTGAAAAGAAGGTAAACACATTCTACCTCCCTTCCTTTGCCAACTACCTCCTCATTTTTAACTATAAGACAAAGAGACCACAGGTGAGGAAAAAGAGGTGTTGAGGAGGGAAACAATAGAACACATAAAACACAAAAGGGGAAAGGAGGTCACTGGTGGGGGAGTGGAAGGGTACAAGAAAAAGTCAGGGAAATGTGAGAGAAGGGAGGCAGTGACTCAGAAGACAATTCTAAACCAAGATAATAATGATAATAATTTTTATTTCTATAAAGCTTTTTTCTGATCAAAAAAATTAAAGAATCCATAGAACAGAGTAAAGGCAGCAGAAGTGACTAATACATTTCCTTATGGTAAAAAGCATAAACTATACCAAAAAAGTGCATTGCCTTTATGCAAAGCTAGCAAAGTATTTCATTATTGGCACAGCACTGGAGTCTGCTCCCCAATTAAGAAAATTTTTTCCATGAATTTTTCCTAGCATCCAAAGTTGTTATTATTTGTCATTAAGTCAGGGTCCTGAAAAGCCTGTCCCCTCTTAAACTCCAGATCCATACTTAGTCCTAGGTCAGTTTCCGATCCTTTCATGATTACTGATGAACACTCAATGCACAGTTACTTATATGCTAGACACTGGACTGAGAATCTCACATGCATTAGCTTACTTAAGTTCCCCAAGGCTCTGAGAAACAAGTAATAGAACCCTTGTTCTGACTCAGAAGCCATTGACTCTAATATTTTCTATCAGTTAAACAAACCCTATATTAATTGCACACATAGATATGTTCTAGATCTAAGAAGATTTTTTTAATTGTGAAGCAAGTTAGGATGGAAGCTGAATTGGATATAGAACTTTAAACTCATGGAGATGGTTAGATAGTAGAATGTTAACATCAGGTGCCAAATACATATGGACTGGACATTGGGAATGTATGCTGAGCCCTAAAATTCTCATAATTGTGGCTGAATTATTTCTGTTGTTTTGTATTGTATTTGTTGTTATAAGAGAAAGAGCCATTTGTTAGACTGAAAGGGGGAGATGTTGGGGGGGAAGATATACCTTAAACTTAAAAAAAAGGAAGTAGATGGGGGGGTTGAGGGGGAAGAGGGTTGGAGGGTAGGACCGGAGGGGGCAGTAGGGAGGGGATTGCGATTGAGATGTAACTTGAAGAAATAAAAAATAAATAAATAAAGATATGACAAACCAGAAACTTTCACATGTTAGTACCAAGAAAATAGAGAACCCCCATTTTACAGGGGAGAAAACTGAAGCCCATCAGAGCTAAGAAAGTATTCTAAGGTCACAAAATTACTAAGTGATGATAAAATTTTAAGCCTTGATATCTTATTCTAGTACCTATAAGCCCATTACTTCCTTTGTCACACAGGTCCCAGATGTCTTGCTTCTCCCTGCTCTAGATGTCACTTTCTATTAAGTTTCATGAAGTTCTTCTCATCTCAAGAGTTCAGCTGCAAGGGATGATTTTGGACTACTCAATTTCCTCCTTCCATGAAACCTCAAATAACTAACAACTAATGATCACGTCAGAAAGTAAAGTAGTCTGAGACACAAAGGTCCAGGATCATTGGTTTCAAGATGGAAGACCTAATACATGCTGCAGTCTCCCCACCCAGCACCAAATCCACTGTGACATAAGTGCACCCATGAAGGACAACAAGTAAGGTGTTGATAAGAGAAACTATAGCCCTAGCAGTAAATCTCTGCTGATTAGTTAAAAATTCAACAAAAAGTGCTCCACACCCTTAGGGAATAGAAACTGGAAGAACTCAGGATTAGCTGTCCTGTGTTTTATGTAAAATCAAATCTGCCTTGTATATCCCCTCTCACCTTCCTGACATGACCAAGGAGTAGCCACAATAGTAATAGTAAGTATACATCCAGGTAAGTGCTGCATATCACTGTATAGGGTTGTCATATAAAATATAGATTAACCAGCAAGAATGAACAGAAAAAAATATACAGAAAAATCCAAAGAGCTAATAAAACAGGAGTACAAAAGTACAAAGACATGGGTCCAATGAAGAAGAGTCAGCAACAGTCTAAAAGTAGTTTAAAAAGAGAACAGACAGTGTGGGGAGGAGGCAATAATTGGCAAACTAACAACCAAAAGGTTCCCAGAGCATGAGAGTGATATGAGTCTTTGGTTGAAAGGATCTGTGAAATGCCAGGCATGATAAATTTAAAAAAAAAAAAAAACATTGTTTTCATCCATTTGTGTTCGTATAACAAAGTAATGTAAGGTGGGTATTTTGTGAGGACAAAATGTAAATTCAAGACAAGAATAATTCTGAAACAAAAACATCTTTCTGATCAAAGGTAAATACCTCACCAAGAAGATAATCATAGTTATGATCCCTTCTGTAGCCAGGAACAGAGGCTCAAAATGCACAGACTGACACAATCAGAGAAAGAAATAGTGGTTTCTATAAACAGCAATCCCAAAGGGAAAATATTTACATTTTCTCTGAGAAACTGAGATATCAGATAGACAAAAATTAAGAATACAGGTACTCCTCAATTTATAACAAATTCAATAAACTCAATGGCTCAATAAACTCATCAAGAATTGAATATAGTTCTAAAATTAATTTGCTATGCCTAGCCTACCAAAACATCCCAGATTCATTTAGCCTACATTGAACATTCCCAGAGTGCTTACATTAGCCTGAAGTTGAGCAAACTTATCTAATACAAAGTCTATTTAATAAAAAGTTCTGCATGTCTTGTGTACCTTACAGAATAGTGTATTGAAAGTAGAAAAATAGGACAGTCCTATGATTATGCTTTCTCGCTAGCATAATGTCAAGAATTATAAATCAAATCCTCCAGAGTCAAGGACCACTTGTAAAGAAAAAATTGAATAGTTCAATATCTTTATTCACCAAATAGATAATATGCTTCCTTTTAAAGCATACACAAATATTGGCAAAATGTCATTCTTTTGATTATAAAAATGTCACTAAATATGCAAAGAAATATGTTGTCTCTTGTTGATTTTTTTCTTTGCATTATTTTAGACAGGTTCTCCTGTAGCCCAGACTGGCTTTCAACTCCCTAAATAGCCAAAGCTAGTCTTAAACTCCAGATACTCTTGCCTCCACCCTTGGAGTTCTGGGATTACAGATGTGTGACACTATGCCTAGATGAACAACATAATGTTCCCCATACCATGTTCATTGTCCTCTAAAGTAGATCAATTACAAAATGATAGTTTTCCAAATTCTCTACAGCTAGAAATTAATCTATTGATTAATTAATTGATTGATTTGTTTGTTTACTCTTTTGTAACAGGCTTTCATGTGTCCCACTCTGGCCCTGAACTCAGTACATAGTCAAGGATGACCCTAAACTTCTGATTCTCCTGTATCCACTACTGACAAGATTACATGTGTTTGCCACTGTAACCAAATTATGTGCTGCTAGGAATTGAACCCAGTGTTTTGTGCATAGTAAACCAGCATTGTACAAACCGAGCTACATTCCCCAGCTTTAACAACTTGAAATATTTAAAGAACGAAATTCTAAATAATTCATGGTCTAAAGTATAAGTAAAATGGGAATTACAAAGTATTTAGGATAGAGCTATAGCACAAAGCACTGATTCCAAAATTGTAGGAATGGTTTATCTACTTCCTTAGTCATCAGGGAAAAACAGATCATAGCAGCAATGTAATGCAATTGCACATTCAATGGAATGTCTAAAATGAAAACCCCAGAAAACAGCAAGTACTAGTAAGGAGAAAATGAAAATCTCATATACTGCTAGAGGGACAATAAGTACTTAGAAAAATTATCATGAGATTCTACAAAAGAACACATATACCCTATACTCCAACAATTCTACTACAATGCAATATACAATGGAAATTCATGCACAAATGTGCATAGAAAACTGAAGGTCAACTTATTTGTTCTAACAAAAAACTGTAAATACAAAATTCTATCAATAAGAAAATTAATTCATTATAATCTATTCTTGGTAAAATAGCATGTTACTAGGATGTTGAAAATAACAACAATATAAACGAGTCTTACAAGTATATTAAGTAATAATAATAATAATAATAACAACAACGACAATATCCAGACTCAAAGGTATATAAAGAGAGTGGACAGATGGTCCAGCATTTAAGAGTGCTTATTACTCTTCTAGAGGATCCAATCATCCATGTCAGATGGTTAATAACCACCTGTAACTAGAACCCCAGGGCATTCAACACCCTCTCCTGGCCCCTGTGAAAACCCATAAACATGTGTGTATACAAATACATACACACAAGTAAAATAAAAATAAAATTTAAAGTATATTACACTATTTTATTATATTTACATAGTGAAAATAAGGAAATACCAATCTGTACATTGTTACGATTTACAGTAGGGGTCGCTCCTGACGTAGGATGACAACTGAAAGGTAGCAGAGGGGAGAAGGGGGGCTCTGTTCTTCAATAAAGATGCTGGTTACACAAACATATCAAAGCTGTGAGAATTCATTGAAATGTATACTTTTGTTTCATATATTTTATTATAAATATTTTGCATTGGTAAAAGCTTAAAGAAAAATATAAGGTCCAGTGATATGGCTCAGTGGGTAAGCGCATTAGCTGCCAAGCCTGATGACTTGAAATTCTTAGAATTCACAAGAGTTCAACTTCCCCAACTTGTCCTCTGACCTGTACATATGAATACAATATATGCATATACAAGCACACAATAAAGAAAAAAATTTCAAAATTAAAGACAGCTGAATAATACTCAGAAATAAATTGCATCTGTTATCAATAAAGCTAAAAATTAGAATAGCTATCTAATTCTAGAAGGTTAAAAAAATACACTAAGATAAACTCAATGGAGGTAGCATGAAAACTATATATATATATAAACCATGTTTAAAAATATAGAACATACAGTTGAGTGGATATGGAGGTGAGGAACTGGGAGAAGTTGAGGGAGGGGAAACTTGCTCAAAATATATTGTAGGGAAAATTAAAATTTAAAAATTAGCATATCTCAAATATGATAATAAAAAGATTATCATTCTGAAATAATAATATAAATAAAACATTGGTATGTATGACCATTTTTAAAAGAAAGAAAGCAAAATAAGTGCTATCAGGAGCAGAAATTGAACATAATAACAGACAAAAGAAGAACAATTAAATATGATGAGAGAACACTATATTCAAACTAATGGCAATCAATTTGAAAAACTAGGGAAAAAAATCACATTCAAGAAAAGTAAAAATTACCAAAATTCATCCAAGAGTAAACATAAGATCTTTAATAGACCAAAAACAATAGAAAGAATTTTAATAATAGTCAAACTAGTCAAATTCCCCTAAATTATACCACATTTGCTGACACATGCTACCAAAGCTTCATGAAGCCAGTGTTTACAAGCAACTGATAAGAAAATGTCTTAAAATTTGCTGTAAAACTAACACCATAATAATTACTTAGAAACAGATTCTGACTAGCTCCATGAAAATGGGTATTTAACTTATAATAATGGCTCAGTATCCCTGTAAATAGATCTATATTTCAGAGGTTGCTGACCATATTTTCACTGAAAGTACAGATGGAGAGGAAAGACCTTGAACTTGATGTTGTAGGAACTGACTGCTTGGAGGCCACCCAATCTCAGCAAACTTTAGAGATTCTAAACATCCTTAGAAACAAAAGCTTAGGATCTTTCAACAAAAATGACTGGAGAAGTTCTTATTTAATGAGTATAGAGTTTCATTTGGGGATGATGAAAATTTCTGGAGATGAATAATCATTACACATATTCCTTATTTCCAGTATCTCCAAATGTGACAAAATTCATAAATTATTTCTATATGTAATTGGTGGAAAAGAAGTCACACAAGAGTGGAGTTGGGCCCAGTTCCAATTTACCTAAGGCATATTGCAAAAGGAACATCATGTAAAGGGACAGATGTGAATAGGGAAGAATATCAAGTGCATATGAAAACTGTTATATCAACCTGCTCAGTAATTACCAGAAGCCAAGACACAAGCCAAGGTGAGATCCTTCCCTAGTACCTTCAAAATAAATATATCCCTGTCCATGCCTTGATTTCAAATTTTTATCCTCTACAGCAGAGACAATAAATATCTGTTGTTCCCAGCACTCAGTTGGCAGTAATTTTCTGTGGAAGTTCAAGGAAACCCATGCAGTCACTTAAGAAAATAGGACTGGGATGTTTTAAGTGGCAATGGAAGTTTGATTCAGTGTTTTTCATAGTCTGTTGTTCTAAGAACTAATCGTTAAGTCTGTAGGACACTTGTAAGGAGAGTCAGTTTAAATAGAGACCAGAAACTAGGGTCTATAAATAATAGACTGTTAGGTTAAATGGAAGACTCTGGATGTTTATACAAGCCATATCTAGTTACTGCCATTTTCTTTCCCATGGATAATTTGCTTTAGCAATCTGCTGGTTCTCTGGTTTTCACATGGTACATATTCTCTCCCTTCTGTGCTCTTTTTATGTTAATCTACGTAGAAGCCCTCTTGGGAATGAAGAGTGAGTCATCAGAGAGAAACAGATCTCCCACAGCTAAGCCCCAAGGTCTGAATCATAAAACATTCACATGCTGCTTTACTGAAGGTTGATTTTTTTAAAGGGCAGCAGACCACCCCGGGTATTAAGTAGGAACTTTGAAGATATGGCATCTGAAACATGCTAGGATATTCTCTGTCAACTATAAGCCCAGGAATCTGGGCAGTCGGCTGCTTTTGTCAAAGAGTTAGGACTAAGGTCACAGAGCTATGACCAGAAAGCTGCCCTCAAACTCTCCTACCCAGCTTGGCAGTTAAAATGGCAGGCTCTTTTCTACAGGACTTGAAATTGGCTCTACCTGCTTATTAAAAATGAAAATCATAGAATTTAGAAGTTCATGGGGTTGGAATGTTAATTTACAGCATAGACCTTGGATAGTCTCTCACTTCTTGTCTGTGCTCTCCTGTGTCTCGTCTTCTGTCACTATACTCATATCACCAACAAAATTTCCTCTCTCAGCAAAAATACTTTGAGGTTCACAAGTGATAAACAGCTGAGAAAGGAGACAGCCTATGCCTTAGCTGGCTGCATAAGTTTAAAATGTGTCATTCATATGTTTTTAATTTTCTTTTGTTTTTTTTTTTAATTTCCCCAATGGATCTTTGAAGAAGTTAGGTAATCATAATTGTGAGCCAAAAGAAAAGCCCTCCCAAGAGAATAATTCAGAAGATTTTCAGCCATAATCATCTTGACCAAATATTTAATCATCACATGGAAGCATGCCCTTGGCATTTATGAACAATTTTCCAAGATCTCAAAGATCTTTCAAAATCTTCTTTTTAAGAAGGGGACTGGGAAGGGTGGAAAGAGGACACTGTAATGGAGATGTAACTTGAAGTAATAAATATTTTTAAAAAAAATTTAAAACAGTAAAATGGGAGAATTGTGGCAAACTGACCTTTGACACCACATTTTCTCGGGCCTTTTAGAAACTAATGTAAGCTTTACGCATGGTTTCACTGATTCATTTAGGTGTTCAACAGATAACTTTTTAAGAACCGGCTGCAGTGAAGTCAGTGAAATGCAAGATAAAGACCACAGCCTCCATTTCTACTGTCAGAAAGTCCAACTAGTAACTGTACACAAATAAGAACACCTTTGTGAAAACCCTCAAAGTTGAGAAAAAAACTGACACAATCACATGAACCAAAGAACTGAATAAAACTCAGATTAGGAAAGGTAAGAGAAAATGGTCTTTGACTGTCACCCTTTCCCTTCTCTCTAGTAATCGAAGTGTCAGAAAAGATTTCCCAGACCTATGGTAAAAGAAAATCAAATTTGTACTCTGAACTTCCCTAGGACTCTAGGACACATTCCAGAATGGCCATACCACCCTTATCTCATCAGGAACGTTGAAGGTTCAGAATGGAAGGCCAGACTGCCTGGTGTCAAGTAGTACCAAAGCAGTGAAATAGCCCACAGACATTGGTAGTAGTTTCATGGTCCAAATTTGATCCACCAACCCACAGTAGTACCTGATCAGACACACCAGTAGTCAGCAAAGTCTACCTGCAAAGCTAAGCAAGCCCCTTTTAAAAAATTGCTGGGAAATTTAAAATGACTGGAGTCCTTTGGCCAACAACCATCACTTCAGTATTTAGCCTAAGGTCCCACTCCAACAGAGAAACACCTACCTCTGCTGATTTTGGTAGAACACTAGATAGTCTCACAAGACCTAGGAATCCAAAGAGAAGCTCCTCTTAGTCTCAGAGTCTATTCTAAGGCCTTACCAAGATAGTACCAAGATAGAGAGACACTGCCACTGAGTATTTTACCAGAACATGGGCATCAGACCTAACAGGAGTCCAAACAACAGTTCTGCTCATCCTTGGTGGCTGACCCCAAGGCCCCACCCAATCAGAAAGATACTTGCCACTGAACATTTCTTAAGAGTATTAATTTCTTGTCCCATCTCTCTTGAGCAACAAATGTACATAGTCTAGAAGCCCATCCTGCAGACATCAGCTGAAGACCCCAAACAGAGTTACCGCATGATCTAGGAACATCACACCATACTCAAGATATGAAAACAATCCAAGTGTCCATCAGTGGATGAATGTATAAAGTAAATATGGTCTTTAAAGACAATGGTATATTACTACTCTATTTCTTAATTGACATCCTTCCATTTGTAGCAACACAGATGAAGGTGGAAGGCATGGGATTAAATGCAAAAGCCAGGCACAGAAAGACAGATGTGGTATTACATCACTTATATGTAGACTCTCAAAACAATCAAACTCATAAAACAGAACAGAATTGTGATGATCAGAGACTAGAAGGCAAGGCAAATGGGGAGAGATTGGTCAAAGATTACAAAGCTAAAACAGAACAAAGAATATTTCTGTAAAATCTAATGAATAGCATTTTAACTACAGATGCTAATACTGCATTTGATATTATAAAATTACTGAGAGTAAATTTCAGATGTCCTCACCACAAAAGTAGGTATTGAAAATATGTTTATTATATTCATTTAATAACTGCACACTAATGTATATATATGTATATTTACATATGTATATATATGTATAATGTATACACACACACAAACACAAACACGTGTGTGTGTGTGTTTGTGTGTGTGTACTGGAACATCACTTTTTGCCCCATAAATGCTACTGAATATGTTAGCAAAAAGGGTTTTTAATTTTAAAGGAAAAGAATCTACTATATTTTAGGTGCCATCTTATATACTGAAGGTACAGGTATACCCAAGATGGACCTCATGTTCAATGAGCTTAAAGGCTAATATAGAGAAACAATTACAGCAGCAATGGCAGTAATATGTGATGCATTCTGCATTAGAGTCTCTCAAGGGGCTACAGAAAATACAATGGAGGGATATTTATTCTGTATTTCAGAGAGGGAATAGAATTATGAAAGCTTCCCAGAGGCAGTAAAGTGTCCATGTGGAATAGGAGCTGAGTCAGCAAACTGCAAGCATTGCACACATTGGGGTTGGACCAATTTGATAACAGTTGGAATGTCAGTGTAAAAGAGAGAGCTAATTTAGAAAAATAAGGTTGAATAAGACATGCTTTCTAAGCCATGTTAGGAAATTTAGAAATCATCTCTAAGCAATGGGACATCACTGAAGACTTCTGAGCAGCACAAAAGGCATATTCAAGATTTGTTCCTTAGACTAGATGGGGTAGTGTGCTCCTGTAATTGTATAATTTAAGAGCATCCTGAAAGAAGTTCACAAGTTCAAGGCCAGACTGGGCTACTAAATGAGGCTAGTCAGAATGACATAGTGAAACCCTGTATCAAAATCTTTTTTTTTCTTTGATCCTTTAAAGCCACTATGGAATAAAAAGCAGAAAACTAGTTGGAGGTCAGTAATGGGAACAAGAAGACGAGTTAAAGGGTTATTTCTAGTAGCACAATAGAGAAATGATGGTGAAGAGGGCAGCAACTATAAGAATGAGCTATTAGAGAAATATTTAGAAGTTACAATAAATAAGACCCAGTAATTGAAGATCCAGTAGAAATAGAATGAATCCTAGATATATGGCATAGATAACTGAATGGTTGGCCATCCCAATCACTTTCACATAAAGAGGACATTTATTTTCCCAGAAAGAGTGCAGTAAGAAGGTGCAATCATGGAAGGTTAGAGAGAAGAAAAGATGATGATTTTTGCAAATTTTCACTGTATAATAATGGGTATACCCACTTGAATATCTTCAATAAATAAAGTCAGTAATAAGCTTGAGTTGAAATATAATCTGGGAGTTACCATCATATAAAAACTACACATGGATCCATAAAATACCATTATCAAATTTCACTCTGTTGGTATGATAAAGCACTGACCAACAGTAACATAGGGGAGGACTGTGTTTATTTCAGCTTCTACTCCTGGGTTGTAATCCATCATTGAGGAAAGCCAGGAGAAGAACTCAAGGAAGGAACCTGAAGACAGGATCCACGGAATAACACTTACTGAATCACTTCCTAGCTTGCTTAGCTAGCTTTTTTTGTATGACTAGCTCAGGACCACCTGCCTAGGGTGAAGTTGTCCATAGTGCTCTGGGCCACATCAATTAATGATCAAGACAACCCCTCACAAAATTCCCACAGAGCAATCTTTCAATTTTTCAGTCACAGCTTTCCTCTCAGATGACTGTAAGTTGTGGCAATTAGATATGTAAAGTCAACCATCACAGAGGGCAAATGAAAATGTCTCCAACTCATTCCTGAGAAATGCAGTATTCAAAGTTTAACTGTGAGAGTGAACACATAATGAAACTGAGAGGCCAGGAAGTAAAGTACCTGAAAAGTTGCATCATACACAACATGGGAAATAATGGTTCTGAGCAAGAAGGAACAGTAAGAAATGAAGTGTACTGCTAAGAAGCTCCACAGGATGGGTGTTAAGGGTCTCTGAGATTTAGTGACATAATATGAGTCAGTTTTTTCACTCCTAAAAATGTAGGAAGTGAGGCAGTCTAGAAGCCACATTAGAGTGAGTGGGCGATTATAGTCAGGAAGACAAAGGGAATAGGAACATTTTATCACTCCATCAACTGCTTCTCTAGTCCTTAGGATCCACTTGATTAATGTCCCAACAAACTTCGCCTACTATGAGAACTACACTTCTCACTGCAACTACAATCAGAGCAGTGGCCACTACAGCTACAAAATCCATCAGACTCTAGTAATTAACTTCAAACTGAACAAACAGACCTCTTCCAAGAATTCAACAAAAGCTATACAAATAGGAATCTTCTTGAAGATGCTCTCAGTGACTAAAGCCAGGACCACCATCAGTGCTCCAGTGGGCAAACAACAAAAGTGTGGGAACTAACCACAAAGTATAAATGATGCTTTGAGAACTGCTGCTACCCTGTGGGATCATAGCAACTATAGCTGGGCAGTTTGTCTTAGCTATCCCTACATCAAAAAAGAAAGCCAAGAAATTTTACAAAAACAAACAAACAAAAAAAACACAGAAGTGGATCTGGGATTCCAAAAGAGAAGACTGAAGCTATTAAACAATCAATAAATCAATTAATTAATATCAATAAGCAAGGAGTACAGTCCAGAGCAGGATTAGGAGGATACAACTGCAAATGAAAGGAGCCAAGTCAAATACAAAGGCAAGCTCACCAGAACAACTGTGGAATTTTCTATCCAAATCACAAAAGCAAACTATAAACGGAAGAATGGCAACCTGACCAATACACCTGGCAAAATTGTCTGTTATATCTAAAAGTGAAAGAAAACATTTGCACGAGTAATGCAAGGTAAAGGAATTTATGATCATCAAGCCAGCCCTACAGAATATATTGGTGAAAATACTTTGGCCTGAAGAGAATGATAAACAAGCTCAAAAGGTTGCAGGACATAAAAATAAACAATGCTAAGAAAATTGATGAACAAAAGTGAACTAAAAAAATCATCAAACACTGCAAAATCAGTAAAATAACAGGAATCAATACACACAATATCACACCTATCAATAATAATTCTGAATATTACTGGTTTTGATTCCCACATCAAAAGAAAAAAACTATCATATTGTACTAGAAATCAGGATCCTTCCTCAAAAAATTATATATATATATAATATATATATATCCACCAAAGACAAACACCATGTTGGGGAGAAAGAATGGAATGGGGCGTGGTGGTGCTTGCCTTTAATCTCAGCATTCTGGAGGCAAAAGCAGGCAGATCTCTGTGAGTTTGAGGTCACCCTGGTCTACAAAGCAAGTCTAGGACAGCCAGTACTCTGTTACACACAGAAAGCCCATCTTGAAAAAACAAAACAAAACAAACAGAAAAGGGAGAAAGAATCAAAAATTATATTCCAAGCAAATAGAACCAAGAAACCAGAAGGCATTGCTAGTCTAATATCTGGCAAAATCTATCTCAAACAAAGGCTAGTCGTAAGGAATAAAGAGAATTACTTCACTCTGATCAAGGGAAAAATCAATTAAGAGGAAATTACAATTCAAAATACATGGTCAACAAACACAGGATCATTCAATTTCATAAAGTAAATACTACTAGGTTTAAAGTCATAGATTAACCCCAACACAGTATTAGTGAGAGATTTCAATACCCTACTCTCACCATTAGGGAATTCAATTTGACAAAAATGAGTAAAGTAGTATTGGAATTAAATGACATTATAAATCAAATAAACTTTACAAACATCTATGGAACATTTCATCCAAACACCAAAGAATTCACATTTCTTCTCAATAGATCATAGAACCGTATCTAAAATAGATCACATCTTTAGAACCAAAGCAAAACCATTATTATCATGTATTCTATCTGATCAGAACAGATAAAGCTAAAAATTAACAGCAAAAGAAACTTCAGAAAATATAGAAACTCATGGAATTAAAAACACAATTTAATGATTAACAGTCTTTGAAAAGACAAAGAAGGAAATAACACACATTCCTAGAATTTAATTTAAAAAAAAGAAAATGCATTATAACAAATCCTATGGAAAACAAGACAGTCTTACAAAGAATGTTCTAAGATCCATCATTAAGAAAACAAAAGGATCTCATATAAATAGCTTCAAATGTAAGTCATGGAAAAAAACAAGAACAAACCAATCGCAAAAGCAGTAAGGAAGAAGTAACAAAGATCATGGCAGAAGTCAAATGGAAATAAAAACAACAATAAAAAAATAATAAATGAAGCAAAATTGGTTCTTTGAAAAGTTTTTTTTAATTAACAAACCCTTGGCTAGAGAGATATCTCAGAGGTTAAGAGTACTTTTTCTAACTAAGGACCCAGCTTTAATTCCCAGCATCAACATGGTGGCTCATAACCATCTGTTACTCTAGTTCCAGGGAATCCAATGTCCTTTTCAGACCTCAGCTGGCATGGGGCATGAACATACAGATAGGAAAAACACTCCTATACATAAAATATAATAAATAATTCTAAACAACTTTATATGAAAATAAGTTACCAAATTATCAAAAAAGAGAAGATCCTAATTAATAAAACTAGAAATGAAAAGGGAACTATTACCACAGACACTGAGGAAATTCAAATAATCATAAAGAAATACTTTTAAAATGTATATATCTAACCAAACTAGAAAGCAGAAAAGAAGAAATTTCTAGATGATTATGGCCTACCGAAGTTCAAAGCAAGATTGATTAAGTAATATAAACCAATATACAGCAATCAATGAGGTAGAAGCAATAACTAAAAATCTTCAAGCTAAAAACATTTCAGGTCCAGGTGGATTCAGAACGAAATTCTACCAGACCTTCAAAAGAGAACTAACACTAATGTTTCTCTAGTTATTCTGTAAAATAGAAAAGAAAGGAATTCTTCCAAACTCCCTTTACAAAATCAGTATTTCATTGATATCAAAACCAGGTAAACATCCAGCTATAAAAAAGAGAATCATAGGGCTGGAGAGATGTCTCAGTGGTTAAGAGCACTGGCTGTTCTTCCAAAGGACCCTAGTTCAAATCCCAGCACCATATGGCAGTTCACAGCTGTCTGTAATGGCCAGGCATGGTGGCACACGCCTTTAATCCCAGCACTCAGGAGGCAGAAGTAGGTGGATCACTGTGAGTTCAAGACCAACCTGGTCTACAAAGTGAGTCCAGGACACCCAAGGATACACAGAGAAACCCTGTCTTGAAAAACCAAAAGAGAATCATAGACAAATTTTCTCAATAAACAAAGACATAAAATTTCCCAATAAAATATCTGTGAGTTGAATTCAAGAACACATCAAAAAGATCATTCACCATGATCAAGTTATCTAAGTTTCAAAAATCAGGGATGATTCACTACACATATCTCAGTAAATGCAATTCATCACATAAATGGATTCAAGGATAAGAATTGTTATAATTTGCCTTATGATGCTATGCAAACTAATGGTATTTACTGGTTTCCCATAAAGTCTGATCTCACCCCAGACAAGGACATTGTCACATACACCAAGCGATGCTATGTAACCTTGTCTGTTAATCCATTTTGCTGATTGGTTGATTAAAGTTACCTTGGCCTGGGTTAGGCAAAGGAGAGAGGAGAAGTCAAGGTTTGTGGGTTTGGGAGTCAGAAAAGTGGCAGAAGAGATGTGAAGAGGAAAGATGCACAGTACCTGAGCACAGGTAATCATCCTCGTGGCAGAACTTAGATTAGAACAAATGGATTAGCTAGTCAGGGAACAAGCCTAATTGAATGGCCTAGGGATTTATAAATATATTTTGAGTCTTTCTGAGTCTTTATTCCAGGAGCTTGGGGTTGGGAGGAAAATCAACCACCTCCTACAAAAAAGAATCTTATTATCTCGATAGATGCAGAAAATGTGTTTGACCAAATCCAACATTCCTTCTTGATGAGAGTCACATGGAGGCTAGAGATGCAGGAAACATCCCTCAACATAATATAGGCTATCCATGACAAACCTGTAGGCAAAATCAAGCAAAATGGGGAGAAAAATTCAAAACCATTTCAACTAAGATCAGGAAAAAGATAATGGTGTCCGCTCTATACACTCTTATTCAACATAGTGTTTGATGTCTGATAAAGAGCAACAAGGCAACAGAAGGAAATAGAAGATATGTAAATGAGAAAAGAAGTTAAATTATTTCCATTTGCTGTTGATATGATTATGTAAGTGAGAGACACCTCCAAAGATTCCAGCAGAAAACTCCAAGAGCTGATTAAACACTTTCAGCAAAGCTGCAGTTTACAAAATTAACATACCAAAATCAGTAGTCTTCCTATAAGCCAAAGGGAAAAATGACAAATATTGGTGAGAATGTGGAGAAGGGGAAGCTTTATTCATAATTGGTGGGAATGCAGACTGGTAAAGCCACTATGAAAATCAATGTGGTGGGTCATCAAAAAGCTAGAAATAGATCTACCACATGGCCCATTTACACCACTCCTGAGCATATAAAGGACTAACATACCTATGACAGCAATACCTGCACATTTGTGTTCATTGCTACTCTATTCATAAGATATGGGAAATGGAATCAGCCTAGATATCCATCAGCTAATGAATATAAAGATGAATGTGGTGCATATACATGATGGAATTTTTCCAACTATATAGAAATTTTAAACTATGAAATCTGCTAGTAAATAGAAAGAACTGGAAATATTCATCCTCAATGAGGTAACCCAGACTGATTAGGACAAATGTCACATGTTCTTTCTCATGTGTGGGTCCTGTACTTAACTAGGAGTACCTGTAAAAGTCAAGAAATTAGAAAGGAGCTAATGTTGGGAAGAGGAATCTCAATGGAGGGTAAATAAAATTCAGGTGTTATGAAGAGACAAAGTGAAATAATGGGAGTGAGACTTAAGTGGATAGGTTGATGGAAGGTAAGGTAGATAAAGGGCTAGGATTCAACTAAAACTAAGGATTTTTTGGAAAAATACAGGAAATATGTATAAGCTTACTAAAAATACAAATTTTAAAAAATTTGAATAGAGATATCATACAAAGGGGAATAATGCTCTTCTCACTAGTCATGGGTTATAAAAAAAAAATCTAGCACTGTATATAGGATAATTCCTTTTGAGTTGTTGGTGAGGAGGTTCACAGAGACTTCCAAAATAATAAGGCTATTACCATTATCCTGGGTTTCCCATCAGAACTTGGTGTTAAGTTCTTATTGCTGAAGATGCCATACACTTTGGTCAAATAATATATAAAAATGAAGCTGATACTTCCCTGAAATGTTCTTTTCTGCTGGAAGGTGTTGTGCAGATTTCTGAGAAAGTGCAGTGGTTTGAGTGAGAATGTCCTCCATGGGCTCAGATATTTGAACCTAGTCTCCAGTTGGTGGCACTCTTTGAGAAGGTTATGGAACTTTGGGAGACGGAACCTTGCTCAAGAAAGGACATCACTTAGAGTGGGGCTTGTGTATTTAAAATCTCACTACACTTCTGGTTTGCTCTCTTTGTTTTATACTTGTGTTTGAAGAAATGAGCTCTCAGCATCCTGTTCCTGTTGCCATGTCTGCCACTTGCTGCCATACCTTTACTTTGTCATGATGAACTTTTATTACTCTGGAACCATAGTCAACAATAAGTTATTTCTTTCTTAAGCTGCCTTGGTCGTAGCATTTTATTGTGACAATACAAATAAACAAACACACAAGTTGGTACCAGGCTGGTGCTTTAAAGAACCTGTCCATGTTGTCTTTTGGAGGAAAGGGGAAGACTTTGTTGGAAGTTTGAACTAGAAAAGCAGTTGAATGTTATAAGCAGTGCTTAAAGGGGAGTTCTAAAAGGTGAGCAAAAGACAGTAATGCTAAGAAGAATGTGGACTGCAAAGGTCTGGCTCATGAACAAAGATTTTAAGAACTGGGCTTGAAGGCCATTTTTGTGATATTTTGAGAATAAATCTGGTACCTGTCTGACCATGCTCTGAGAACTTGCACAAGACTCAATATGAAAAGCAGTGGACTAATTTCTTTGGCAGAAGAATTTCAAGAGAGCATAAGACTGAATCTGTGACATGATTATTACTGATTTCCCTTACAAAGGTTTACAGTGAAAAAGAATATGTGAGACAGAATGTAATACAAAATGTACAGCATAAAGATAAAAAAGAGCACCATAAAACTTAATGTTGAAGTCAAGGTTTGTGTTGAAAGAGATAACTAGATTAGTGCAATTAAGGGGAGGCCTCCTGCTCTGCATCAAAATAAAGGATGCCCTCAAAGCAAGACCTTACCCAGTTAAACTCTTAGCTTGTGAAACAATGCAGCCTAAGGAGTTCTCTGCTCCTAGAAAGCAAGTGCATACAAAATATGCTGAGACTGAGGATCAATGGGGCCACAGTCCATGTCATGGTGGCAGTGTATTCCACTTGGTCCTGGTTTTTACAGGGAGAAAGGAGGGAAAGATGAAGGGGTCATAAAGAGTTTCTCTGTGGCTTCAGAGAGCTAATGAGATCAGGCAGTATGTGGCAGTATACTCCCTGCATGAAGTCCCTGAGAAGGCAGGAGACCCTGAGATGTTATCACATAAAGCTGTGGAAGTGAAGGCTAGAATGCAGTGGAGACCCCAAGATGTTGAAGATGCCAGAGATATGTGATTTCTGCAAAGGAGAGCTTCATACAGTGGGTGGAGCTAGTCCAAAAGAGAGGTGTATGTTGCAGGCAGCAAAGCTAGAGGAAAAGAATCATTTAAGTTCTTTGAAATTACAGTCCCAGACACTAGTTATGTAACTATAGGATTTAGTGTTTGCACTACTGGGTTCTGGTCTTGCTTTGGTCCGGTATTTTCTCACAGTGTTCCCATCACTTTCTTTTGGAATGGTAATGTATGTTCTGTGCCATTGCATATTGGAAGTAAGTCATTTGTTTCATTTTATTTTACATGGCTGACAAGTAATGTCTCAAAAGAGATTTTGGACTTTGGATATTTAAGTAGTGTTGAGACTATAAGAAACTACTTTTGAAGTTGATCTGAATACATTCTGAATTATGATAGAGTCAAAAGCCAATAGGATCCAGGGAGTGGAATGTAGTAGTTTGAATGAGAATGTCCCCATTGGTTCGGGTATTTTAAAACCTTGCCCCCCATTGGTGGGACTTTTTGGGAAGCTTGTGAAACCTTCAGGAGGTGAATCCTTGCTGGAGGAAGTACATTACTGAGGGTGGTCTTTGAGTGTTTATAGTTTCCACATGCTTCTAGTTTGTTTTCTGTGCTCCATGCTTGTGTTTGTAGATGTGCTCTCAGCTTCTTGTTCCTGTGAGCATGTATGGTGCTTGCTGCCATGCTTCCACCTTGCCATGATGAACCTATTCCTTATGGAACTATAAGAAAAAATAAACTTTCTTCTTGAAGTTGCCTTTAGTCATGGTGTTTTATCACAACAAAAGAAAAGTTAATAATAGAGAAGTAAAAACCATAAACAGTTTTATCCAGTTTTGAATCCTGTGAGCTACAATAATGATTAGCCCATTGGTGAAATAGTGGTATGGTGCTTACGATGGTAACTGATTCCTGATGGACTTCTAGCTTACTACACTTAATACTGTAAACCCTGAGGCTGAGGAAGTCATAGTCTCAAGGGGAAAATTTTGAGGCCTCAGGTCAGCTCTCAGCTCAGCTCAGTTCAGCTCAGTTGACTCTGTCTTGAGAAAAGCACATCCTCATTCTTTAAGTATATATATATATATTATAATATAATAATATACATATATTATAATATAATAATATATATTATAATAAACTTCTTCCCATTTATTTACTTAGGTTCATCTCTGAATGCTTTCTTAAATGGAGACAAGGTCCTGGAAACACTAGGTAGATGCTCAATATACCCTCCTGATCTTTGAGACTTTCCCAACTTTCACCTACAGGTAACAATTCTACCCATTTTTAACACACTCTAAATTCATCTTACTTTTACAACATCCTTTCCAAATGATTCCTGATATGAATATTCATATACACTGTCAACTTCTTACTACCTTATTTTTCTGTGGGGAAAAGTAGATATGTAGGGGTATGTGTTCATATGGGTACATGTTTGTGTAGGTTCATTTGTGTGTGTGTGTGTGTGTGTGTGTGTGTGTGTGTGTGTGTGTGTTTACAGGTATACATGCATACCTATGGAAAACAGAGGTCAAACTTGAATATTATTCCTCAGCAGCTAGCCACCTTGATTTTTGAGACAGGGTCTCTCACTGGCCTGGGAAGTTGATGAGTAGGACAACTTTTGTGGCTAGTAAACCCTAGGGTTCCATTTGTCTCCCCTCCCTAGCCTGTGCCACCATGCCTGTCTTTAAAAGTAAGTTCATTAATTCTTTAAGAATTTCTTGAAATGTATTTTCATCATATTCATGCCTCACTCTTTTCCCTAACCCTGCTCATATCTACCTCCACCTTCCCACCATCTCTCAATTTCATG
>CAJQZJ010000518.1:1033070-1055603 GCA_907164525.1 Lophiomys imhausi | reverse complement strand
CTGGACTAGCTTTGAAGACTAAGCTGACCTTGAACTCACAGAGATCTTCCTGCCTCTGCCTCCCAAGTTCTGGGAATTAACGCATGTACCCACATACCTGGTCGATACAATCATATTTTACACCACCTAACCAATATTCAAATGATGTAGAGAAATTTAAACTCCCCACCTCATATCTAGTAGGAATGTAAAATAGTAGTTAGTATAAAAATTATGTGAAAATTCTTCAAATGATTAAATACAGACCTACCACAACACCCCAAATTTTCATTCCTACTTATGCATCAAAGACAAATAAAAATATATGTCCATATGAATATTTTCAAATGAATAATCTTAGTACCAGTATCCATAATAGACAGCTCTGACATGGAAACAGCTCAAATGTCATCAATTAATGAGTGTGTAGACAAAGTACAGTATTATCTCTGCAGTGAATTATTTTTAGCCATGAAAATAAAAAGTGCTTCTACATGCTATAACATTTATTAACCTTAAAGTTTTTTCTAAGTAAAAGAACTGTTGTAATTAATCATATATTGCATGCTTATATTTTTCCATAAGCACATGTATTTATAGAGCATAAACTTGATTGATTGATAATTGCTTAGGGTTGAAACACGGAGAAGAAAATTGAAAGGAAGTACTAATTGTATGGGATTCCTATCAAGAATAATAAAAATTCTGAAATTACATTGTCATACAATACTGTGACTATACTAAGACCCACAGAGAGATCTTGTCATTTTGACAGATGAATTATTGTAAGTACTGGTTACATTTTAACAAAGCTATTGTTATGGGTTAAACTTTGCCCCCCCCCCCAAATAAATGCATCCATTTGGAAATAGGATATTTAAAGTTGTACTCATGTTAAGACAAACTCATTAGCTTGATTTCTATTTCAATATGTCTGAGGCCCTTATAGGAAGAAGGCAATTTGAACAATGACATTCAAGAAGAGTC
Source organism: Lophiomys imhausi (assembly GCA_907164525.1). NCBI lineage: Eukaryota > Metazoa > Chordata > Mammalia > Rodentia > Muridae > Lophiomys > Lophiomys imhausi. The sequence goes on along the minus strand of CAJQZJ010000518.1, from coordinate 1,054,637 downwards.
TATGTTACAAGAAAGGAAGTAAATGGAGTATTGCAGTGAAAGCCAAGGAACACCAGGTACCAAAGATCACTACTAGAATCTAGAAAGTTTTAAGAAAGAATTGTCCCCATAGTTAGAAGTATAGCTATGCTAACATCTTGATTTTAGACTTATAAATTACAAAATTAAGAGGAAATCTCTGTTGTTTTGAGATATACAGTTCATGGTATTCTGTTAAAGTGCCCCTAAAAGATAACTACATTTTCTTTTTGTGCAGTGATAGGGATCAAAACCGAGGACTTGTATATATTAAGTCAGTACCCCACCAGTGAACCATATCCTCAACCCTAAAAATACACCTTTGATAAAATAAAGTCAAACAACACAGTAAGTTTTAATCTATATGAACTGTCAGAAATAACACTGAGCTAAGAGTTAAGATTCTGTCCCAACTCTGCTCTGACCCAACTCAAGGCATCAGCTCTCTGAGCCTAAGTTTTCTTTGTTATATAACAAACACGAATGACTTTACATGATTACTAATGCTCCCTTGAAGATGATATTCTCCCTCGTTAACTAGACTCACTTAAAATTCTACTTTAGATTTTTTTATATCGAGACATATCAACTCCTGACAGCACCCCTATTCTACTCCAAGTAGAAGATGAGCATCGAAGAATCTCCAGTGGGAGATGATTGAATTAGTCGCAAGCCTATCTCTTGGTAGGAAAAGCCCCTTGCTCCAACTGTAGACAGAATGCTGTCCAAAAAGGACAAAACTTGGAGGCAGGTAAGTCGACAGCCTAGCTCTGCCAAGACAGGGTAGGTAAGTCCTTCATAACCCCTGCTCTACAATCAATGTTTGTCAGAGAAACGGGGCCAAACGACTGAAGATCGATGCTGTAATGTATGGAGAGAAAATGGGAACTGTCCAGGCAGCCACTGGTATGTCATTTCTTAGTTTTGGAAGCTGAAGGCCCTGTACTTCCTATAAAATCAGATATATTTATCCCTCTCAGGTCTCTGAGGTGGTTGAAGAATAGATAGCTAGAGTCTCATAATTAAATTTTGAGTTGTTTAGGAGTCAAGAGAGTGTTATAGGTCTAAGAAGATGCTTTTAAAATTGTGTTGCAAGTTAGTATGAATTTTGAGTTAGATATAGAACTTTAAACTCATGGAGATGGTTAGATAGTAGAATGTTAAAGTCAGGTGCCAAATACATATGGACTGGACATTGGGGATGTACGCTAAGCCATATAACCCTCATAACTGTGGCCTAATTACCTCTGTTGTTTTATATTGTATTTATTATTATAAAAGAAAGAGCCATTTGTTGGACTGAAAGGGGGAGCTGTTGGGGGAAATAAGATATATCTTAAACTTAAAAAAATGGGAAGAGGATGGGGGTTGAGGGTGGGAGGGTGGGACTGGAGCGGGGAGTAGGGAGGGTATTGTGATTGAAATGTAACTTGAAGAAATAAAAAATAAAGTTAAAAAAACATTCTGAAAATGTAGAATAGGACCCCAATAGCTTATCAATGAGCTCCTTCCTTCTGGATATTCTTTTGCTCATCTTGAATTCTCACTGGAATTAAAGTTAGTTTATTTCTTCTTAGCCCCTGTGATAGCATGATGTCACTCCCTAAGCCTTATGGGAACATAAGCTACTTGTTGAGATACACAACAATTGCAAGTTCAGTACAATTGTCCTTCCATTCTATTCTGTAAATGTGTTTTTGTTAAACCTATAGGACAACAAGTATGTTTCATTAAACCCAAGGGGGGGGAAACCCAGCATTGCCTCAGTTCTTGCTTTTACATCCAAATATGCTCTGTGTAGTTTGTAAACCATTGGTTTTGATATAAGTAAAAGAAATCCCATGCTGATCTCTTTTTTATTAAAAATATACTTCATGTTGCTGCATAACATAGCAAGTGTTCACAAAGTCGTCCCATCTGTGTTTTGTAAGATCTGGTACATAACACTACACTTTTTTCTTTATGTTTCATTTCTTTTTAATCTTTCCTTTATTCTCCTGTTTTATTCTTCTGTTTGCAAGAAAAGTCACTTGAACCTATTGACACTGCATTGTAGCTCAAGAAATGGAGTCTACATCAGTTCTGCAGATGCTGTAAAAATGTCTTTTCTTTAACACAGCACCATGTGAAGTTTAAATTAACTTCCCAAATCACCACAAACCAGCTGAGTGGTTTTTTTCACTGACTGAATATTCAGGAAGCAGTTTTATATTTAGCTTCAAAGTAATGAACTCTTCTATCCTAAGTGCCAATCATTGGCTTTTTGGCAACTCATTATGCAGAATGCCAAAGATAAAACAACAAAACAAAATAGTCCTACAAAGAAATAACTATTAGATTGACAATGGAGACTCAAATGAAATGGAAGGATAGCTTCAAAGAGATGAGGAAAAAATACTGCTACCCCTGAAGCTTGTTCCTGGCTAAACAATCATTAAGAAATGAGAATAAACAAATGGCAGTTTCTGATAAACAAGACTTAAGAGCATTTTTCATTCACAGACCTTTGCTGAAAGACAATGAAAATATATACCTCTGTAAGAAACAAGTCATGATTTTAGAAGGAACATTCAGATCACAAGAAACATTGAAAAGCGGAGAAAATGAAGAACGTGTTTTAAATAGAAAAAAAAACACTGAGCTTTAAAATAAACAGTGAGAAGAGTCAGGAATAGCTTGATGATAAAATTAATATACTAGGAAATAACATGAAAAGGGCAGTAATGATTTCCTTATGTTATTCAGAAAAACTGATTTTATGGCAGGCATGGTGGCACTTTCCAGCATTTGGGAGGCTTAAGCTGGAGAAAATGGTTGATCGTAAGTTTTAGGTCAGCCTGATCTACATAGCAAGGCACTGTCTCAAAAATATCTATCAGATTTTGTTTAGTCATATTATTTCTACAATCAATTGAGGAACAGGTAGTCAAATTGTGGTTTATCCATGTAATGGAATATGATTTGTCCATAAAAGGTACGACTATCACCCATGCTACATGGGTCAGCCATGAAAACATGATGCTAACTAACGGAAGCCATAAAGAAAAAAACCATACATTTGGGATTGCATTTTTAAAAATCTTTTTATTGTCTTTTTTTATTTTGTAAATTTTACAGCATGCAACCTGTTCCCTCTCATCTCCCACCTCCCCTCAAACCCACCCTCCATCCTTGAAACCTCTCCCAACATAAAAACAAATCTCATTGAGGAAGCTTTAGTGTGCCTCAGTGTGTCCCCCAATATTCCATTTTGTCCACACTTTTTTTGCTTGTAAATGTTCATTATAACGATTCCTTGGTCTGCTATGAGGCCTCTGACTTCTGCTACTTTGTCAGTACTGGATGGAACCTCACTGTGACTCCTCTCAGATACACTGTTGTTGTTCAGTCCTCTCAGATATACTGCTGTTGTTCAGTGTCATGGAGATCCTGTAGTTTTGGGTCTGTAGAACTGGCCTCTTCATGTACTCCAGCACTTCATCCATGAGATAGATGTTGGTGTGGGCCAACTCAAAGCCCTGGCTGGGTCTGGAACCCCCACATCCAGGACCAGTTCTACTGTGCTACACAGGTAAGGGGCAGAGCCTGCAGGTATTGGGCTGGACCAGTTCTCCTCCCCTCATGAGCCTATAAGAGCCAACTTTCCCACCTGCTACCTGTGTCAATGGCATCAGAGAGTGAAGGGGCTATCTCTCTTGTCAACATCATGGAAAAACAGACAGAAGGCAGGGCTGACTCTCCACACATATTCCCCACATCCAGGCCCAGCTCTACTGTTCTGTCCAAGTGAGGTGCAGGGCCTCCTCTCCCGAGTCCTGCAGCATATGAGGGGAAGGGCCAGATCTCCTGTCCAACACTGAAGGTAAGGGCAAAAATGAGGGGTGGGGATCTCTTCCTTGACAATACTACCACGAAGCAGACAACCGGCAAGGCTGGTGCTTCCACACTCACTCTCTCAGGCATGGCTCACCCACAACCCCCATATCAAGGGCCAGCTGTCCTATGCTGCCCAGGAGAGGTGTAGGGCCTGCTCTTCCTAGTGCTGCAGCATGTGAGGGGCAGGGACAGCTCTAGTCTCTGGCTTGCTTCCTGTCCTGGAAGCCCATCTGGTGCTTGCCTGATACTGGAATATAATGGTCATCACAGGCTAGCTCCCTCTCTGGGCCCCATAAGGTCAGACTGGTGCTGGTCTCTGGCTTGGTTTTTTTTCAGGAATGTTAGGCTATTATACATTCAGATGTTCATAAGCCAAAACATTGAATCTAGATATAGCCCCTCTCCTCTCTACTTCTTGATGCACATGTGACATAGCAGCCACATCTGCAATGCCTCTAATGGTAGGGAGGATTGCATTTATAAAGCAAATTTGTTAAGTCTTTAACAAATGAGAAAATTGTTTATACACAAAATGATGTTTTAAAATAAATTATGATTTACTACCAGTGAATGTTTGATTTGTATACCTTCTTTCTAATTTCTGAGGATTCCATACATGAGTACACTTTATTTGATTCATTTCAATCCCTCCTTTGCATTACCATTTTTTTGGCTAGTACAGAATAGGCAAATACATAGATACAGAAAGAAAATGAGTGGTTGCCAGAGGTTAGCAAAGGGGGAGAATTGGAAGTGATTGTTGATGTGTACAGGGATTTTTTAATGAAATTAATATGTTTTAAGATTAGATTGTGGTGATGTTATTGGACTTGCAGGGTGTCACAACCTGTACCCAAGTCAGGTCTGCCTACCGGTCCTCAATAGGCAAATAACAAGAGCCAAACTAAAAGTGTGGGGGGGGGGATTTATTCCATGGGGCCACAATAGGAAGAACAAAGTAACCTCTCAAGTCTGTCTTTGGGGTCCTGAAATGAGATCAATATTTAAACAGAGGGTAAAGGATATGTACATCTAAGCAGTCATAATCAAGATGTGGTCCCTCTCAACATTAATCCATTATTATCTGTATTTCAGTCTCATTCTATGTTGTTAGAACTGTTTGAAATCATGAGGAGACAATGTCCTCCTCCAGTTGGTACCCTCCACTTCTCCCAGCTTGAGATTCCTGGGAAAATTATCCTTTCTTTGACATCCATCTTTTCAATAATGTGATAGATTTAAAGGCATGGTGTCTCTTTATAATATCTTCATTTCTGCCAGTCCAATTATAGTGATGGCTACACCATTTTGTGAATATAACAAAGCCACTACCTTTTAAGTGTTAAAAGTTTAAAATGCTGTAGTATGTGAATTATATAAAAAAAAATCAATGTTATTTTTAAAGAAACAAAACTTACAGTGATGTAACACATTGCATACATAAGACTCCAAGTTCAAATCCCAGGATTAATTAATTTACTAATTATGGAGTCCAAATATATCAGTAATCACAATAAATGAAAATGCGATAAATGTAGCAGTAAATGACCAAATTTTCAAAAATGTATAATCCATATTTTATATTATATATTCCAGGGACTGGTGAGTTGGTTCAGTAAGAAAAGATGCTTACTGCTCAATGATACAATCCTGATGACCTGAGTGAAATTCCTGAAACATTCATAAAGGTGGACGGTGAGAACCCACTCCACAAAATTGGTCTCTGATGTCAACACACAGACACATACACACACACACACACACACACACACACACACACACACACACACTGAGGAACACCCCCCACACAAACACACACAACTAGTAAATAATTTAAAAATCTGTTCCATAAAAATATATTAAAATCTAATTCCATCCATTCATTTGATGTCTCATTTATACCTCCATAATAAACAAAAAAAACTGTGCTAAAAATAAAAGTAGGACAATCTAATTTAAGATCATTAATGTAAAATCCTGTCAATTATTAGCAAATTAATTTATCAATATACTACATATTTTAACCATTATGTCCAAGTGGTATATATGGTTTAATTTGTTTAATTGGAAAATTCACATGATTCACAAAATTAAATGTTAAGGGAAGAAAATACATTAAATCTCAGTAGGCATGGAAAAAACATTTGACAAAATACAACACTCATTCACATGATAAAATAAAAGACACTTCTTAGACAACTTAGAATGAAAAGTAACTCTCTTAAGTTGAAAAAGACACCAAGAGCCTGCTATCAATGTCATAGTTGTTAGTGAAACAATAGAACCACACCCATTCAAATCAGAAAACAAACCAAAGATTTTCATCATTATTTATAAGCCAATATATTTCACCATTAAATGTCAGACCATAAGATAAAAACAAAAACAAATAGCACATCATAAGAAAGGGAAAAAAATTTCTGTTTCTTATAGCTTGCTTCTTAACTTTCCCAAAGACCAAACTTGGAACCCAGTGGATAGTGCTGGCGGCAAATTATGATTTCCCCTCCCCTCAGTCTCTCTCTTCTCTTCTCTTTTCTTGTTCCATTTCTCCTTCATCCTCACTTTGTCTCTCCCTCTCCCTCTCTTTCTTCCTTTCTCTCTCTCTTCCTATATCTATCTCCACCTCTTTCCTGCTACTGTGAACTGACCAGTTTCGATCCATCATGCTCTCTGTACCATGATGTTCTATCTAACCACAGGCTCAGAAACAAGAGAGACTAGTAACCAGAGACTAGAACCTCTGAGACTCTGAGCCAAAAGAAATATTTCCCCCTTCAGGTTTATCTTCTGAAGTACTGAAGACGAAGCTTTTTAATTATCCAATATATATTTATTAATAACTGTATGCACTTATAACAAATATAAACAATTATGTAACTACTAGCCCTAAGAATGACTATAACACCTGTTACCTAACAATTAATCCTATTAATAACTATAACCACTATTATCTAACAACTAATCCTAACCTTTTAGAAGGATACAGTCTCTGAGGCAGGTCCTCAGTTGTCAGGAACACTTCAGGAGTAGATCCTTTAAGGCACTTATTCAACAGTCTTTCTTCATGAATATCTCAGATGTAGGTCCTTTATGGTAAATTAGCTATGACAGCTTCACCTTAAATGAGGCTTGAGGCTTTCTTCTCTCTGGAAGGCCTCAGCTATCCGTAAACCAACTTATTCAGCTTGTATTAGCAACTCAGCCGTTCTGTCTCAGTTGAGGCTGCCACAGTTCCATTCAGGCCACTGTTTGAACTGGTCAAACCCCTCTAGGCAAAAGCTGTGCCACAGCGTTTAGTCCTTGGCCTTTTACTGCTTTGCTGACGCCTTCTATATTCACCAGCTTCTTTCTGCCTCAGGGAGAGCTGGCTGTAATTTTTCAGCTCTGTTTGTGATCAGCTTTCCAATCCACCAGCATTGTCTCCATCAGATGATAAGATGCCTTACATCTCCTCCTCTCTAGCTTGGAAACTCTCTCATGGGAACTCTCTAGCTCCACCCACTTCATCCTTAAACAGAGTCTCTCCTTGTTTCACCTGACTTCAGCCTAATCTGGGTTCTGCTCACTTTGTAAGGCTTTGCAGCTGAAAACAATCCCCGGCCATAAATCTTGGTTTTAGTCCATATGCTGCTATGTCAATTGTCCACAGCCAAGTTGATCTTCATGCCCCTTATTAAGAGACTGTACCAAGTATTTTATATTGTTTGTAGCTCTTTTGAAGGGTGTTGTTTCCCTAATTTCTTTCTTGGCCCACTTACCTTTTGTATAAAGAAGGGCTTCCGAATTTTTTTTAGTTAATATTGTACCCAGCCACCTTGCTGAAGGTGTTTATCAGTTATATTAGTTCTCTAGTGGAATTTTATGTGTACTATCAATCATATCATCTGCAAATAGGGATACTTTGACTTCTTCCTTTCCAATTTGTATTCCCTTGATCTCCCTTAGATATCTTATTGTTCTGGTTAGGACTTCAAGTACTCTGTTGAAGAGATATGGGGAGAGTGGGCATCCTTGTCTTGTCCCTGATTTTAGAGAGACAAGGTTTAAGTTTCTCTCCATTTAATTTGATGTTGGCTACTGGCTTGCTGCATGTTGCCTTTATTATTTCTAGGTATAGTCCTTGTATACCAGGTCTCTCTAGGACTTTAAGCATGAAGGGGTGTTGGATTTTGTCAAATGCTTTTTCTGCATCTAGTGGGATAATCATGTGCTTTTTTTTCTTTAAGCTTGTTTATATGGTGAAGTACTTTGATGGATTTTCATATGTTGAACCACTCCTGCATCCCTGGGATGAAGCCTACTTGATCATGGTGTATTATACTTTTGATGTGTTCTTGGATTCAGTTTGCCAGTGTTTTATCAAGTATTTTTGTGTCTATGTTCATGAGGGAAATTGGTCTGAAGTTCTCTTTCTTTGTTGGGTCTTTGTGTGGTTTAAGGATCAGATGACTGTGGCCTCATAGAATGTTTGGTATTGTTCCTTCTGTTTCTGTTTTGTGGAAGAGTTTGAACAGTATTGGTATTAGCTCTTTGTTGAAGGTCTGGTAGAATTCTGTGCTGAAACCATCTGGCCCTGGCAATATAAAATGCTTGGGGGTAACTCTAACCAAGCAAGTGAAAGACCTGTATGACAAGAACCTCAAGTCCTTGAAGAAAGAAATTGAACCAGTAGGCAGAGACTTTGGGATCTGTAAAGCAACAAAGAATGGATAGCAGAAGGGGCAGGACCACTGGGAGCAGAAAAGAGAACAGAGGCAAAAGGGTTTGCCCTGACTGATTCTCTACCACTTGTATTACAAGCCTGCTTTTTATTGTTGGTGGGTCAGCTTTAGGCTATTACGTAGTTCGCTGACCTCGTCTAAAATAGAACAAGGCTTCAGCAGGGAGCCTGGAAGCAGAGTAACATACATATAGAAACTCGATATGTAACAAATGTGACAATACTGAGCATAAAACTGAAGAAATTCCCAAGAAAATAGGATGAAAAAGTAAAGAGATGGGAAATCCATTTTAAAACATCAGAAATATAGAGGATAAACCCTAAAAATAAAAAGGCAAAGGGGAAGAAATTACCAGCACAAAAAACATCAGAGAATTTTCTGGAACTTCATGAATAAACGTTTCTGTATCAGAGGAAATCCTTTAGTGCCCAGTACAAAAATACCCCACAGCAAGTTGCGTCGCCCTGGATTTTAAAACATAAAAAACAAAGGGAAGTACTAAATGCTTCTGAAGAAAGGAAAAGTGATGGCCTATAAAAGCACAAGCATCTTACCATCAATATCATGTCTCATAGGGAACACTGGATGCTGAGAGACATTGAGCCAAGCCTTCAAGTTCTGAAAGAAATTGACTTTCAACTGAGAATTCTGTAGTACAAACCTATCAATCGAAGATGACAAAGGAATCAAAATAGCTTCCCTCAGAAAGTTTCTATCTCACACATTATTTATTAGGAAGGTACTTGAGGCACAGCTCCAGCTAGATAGAGCAGTAAGCCAAAAAAAGTCTCAAAATCTAATAACTAGTAGATCCATTGAAAGACTGCAGTGAAAAGAACTCATGGGATGATTGATGTAGATGAGGACCAGAGAGCAACCACGTTGCTGAAGAGAGAAGAAAGAGGACTCTAGGAAGGAACTGTCAGTCAAAAACAACAGGAATAAAGAAACTGTACATCATACTTTAAAAATGAACCAACCTCAAGAGGCAAATAAGACAGCCAATACCCTACAATTAAGAGAGATATGCAAACAAAAACTTAGGTAATAGAGTTTCAATGGAACCTTTTTGGGAAAGAACTGTTTTAATGATGAAATCCACCCAAGAAAGAGATAATCAAAATTAAAATCTTGGAGAGATTCTTTAGTGAAGTTCACTTATTTTCCAAAGTAAATCCATGTAAAGTATAAATCTAAAACTAGGAACATTGGAAATTGAGATTGGCAGGGATTGCCTATCATAGACAATGGGAAAATTCAATTCATCAGTCTCTGCTAAATGAAGCTAAGCAGTAAAACACTGAAAGCATTGGACATTTGGCCGAAATGACTTAAAAAAAAAAAACCCTCTCCATCTTTGTTTCTTGTTTGCACCATGGACATAAGTAAAACCTTAACAGCTATATTAACCTTGACAATGAGAAAGTCACACACTAATCATGGCGAATCAGAAAGTCAAGAGTATCTGGATCTCTACTGAGTCATGGAGCCTTGAATATGAACTTTGGGCTTGCTCACATGAGAAACAATTCTTTTTGCTTGCTTTTGGTTTTGTATATCATGGTCTTCTGTGTAGCTCAGTGGAGATCTGGCTAACCTCAAACACACAGTCATCCTTCCTCAGTTTCCCAAGTGCTGGGAATTAAAGGAGTCACTCACTAATCCTGGATCAAAACTAAATTTTACATACTAACTTTCGATAGTTATGACTTTATTAACTGGCAAACATTTCTATAAATGTTTCCTATAACATGAAGTAGATGTAATATATCATTTTATAAATAAAATATTGAAAAAGAAGTAAATACATGGGTTTTCCTTATCCTTCATAACAGGGCATCATCAATATTATTTACAATTGAAAAAAGTTTTTAAAAAACCATAATAACATCAACCTTCTGAGTATTTTTATCACTTTTTTCTCAACCTAAAGGGATCTGTTGGAAATTGATATCTCTAGCAGGAAATTAATGTTTGTCTCCATTTTATATTATTTTGTGTATTCCACTAAATCCTAGCAAAATTACGTTTTTATTAAAATATGTATAGTATGATCCAAATTTCATAAAAATGGTTCCTTTCACTTATCACCTGTTTTTAGGTATGCGACAATAGAGATGGAATTCTGCTAACTTTCTGTTAATACTAATTATACCAGGATGGCAAGATTTGGGGGACTTTAAGCTCTCAACTTTTTATTTTGAATTGCTATAAATTTGTAATGAACATATACCATTTTTAGAAGAACAATACAATCATTTCTGAAGTGAGATTAGAGCCAATGATCTCCAAAGGTCTCAAAGCTCTGTAACTATGATTTAATGTTCTATGAAGGAAACACAGATCCATAATTTAGTGGCAAGATGTTCAATGATCTTTTTGAATAACCATTATCTCACTGACTCATTTATCCTCTGTTGATCACTGATACTTTCTAAGCTCAAGGCCTGTAAGAAAATCACTAGATGACCTCAAATAACCTTAGAAAACAGTGCATTCTCATCAACTGAAAGCAAAACTTTTAATACTAATAAAAATCTTAAAAAAGTAACTGCTATTATTTTGCATTTTTCCTAGAAAAATGAGCAAATATTAATTTACTATAAATAATATACTTAGTACTTAATAGAATTGTCATCTCTTTATTTAAAACAAAAATCCAAATATATTATCTGGTGATTAAAACATTTCTAATTCCCCTAGTCTCTCCCTTTGAACAAACTCTAATGTTCTTTTCTGTATGTACATTTGGCCAAATGTGATTTTTCTGCACAACTCAGGAGTTTCCTCCTCCCTATAAACATATGGGAAATATCTATGCCATAACAGTTCTCAGGACAGCCATGTATAATCATCAATTTCAATCCAGCCTGCTGTCAGCTGCCAAGCCAAGCCAGGCTATACCTGTCTAAAGAAGTTCTTTATAGCCGGGCGCATGCCTTTAATCCCAGCACTTGGGAGGCAGAGGCAGGCGGATCTCTGTGAGTTTGAGGCCAGCGTGGTCTACAAAAAAAAAAAAAAAAAAAAAAAGCGAGTCCAGGACAGCCAGAGCTGTTATACATAGAAACCCTGTCTCAAAAAAAGAAGTTCTTTATATTGAATTTGCATAGAAGTATCTTACAGATATATGCCAACTCTTACAGTTGTTTGAATCAAAATCAGAGAAAAGCTGGGTAAATGCCTCAGTGGGCAAGATCACTTGCTAGATAAGCATGAGGATCTGAGTTCAAATCAACATACTGCTGTCCAAAAAGGCCAAAACTTGGAAGCAGGTAAGTTGACAGCCTAGCTCTGCCAAGACAGGGTAGGCAAGTCCTTCATAATTCCTGCTTTGCAATTAATGTCTATCAGAGAAATGGGGCCAAACGGCTGAAGATTAATGCTGTAATGTATGGAGAGAAATTGGGAACTGTCCAGGCAGCCAATTGTATGTCATTTCTTAGTTTTGGAAGCTGCTGGCCCTGCACTTCCTGTATAATCAGATATATTTATCCCTCTCAGGTCTCTGATGTGGTTGAAGACTAGATAGCTATAGTCTCATAGTTAAATTTTGAGTTGTTTAGGAATAAAGAGGGTGTTCTGGATCTAAGAAGATGTTTTTAAAACTGTGATGCAAGTTAGGATAGAAGCTGAGTTGAATATAGATCTTTAAACTCATGGAGATGGTTGCATAGGATAATGTCAAATATGTATTGACTGGACACTGGGAATGCATGCTAAGCCTTATAACCCTCATAATTTTGGCCTAATTATTTCTGTTGTTTTGTATTGTATTTGTTGTTATAAAAGAAAGAGCCATTTGTTGGTCTGAAAGGGGGAGCTGTTTGGGGTGAAAAGATATACCTTAAACTTAAAAAAAATGGAAGCAGATGGGGGGTGAGGGAGAAGAGGGTGGGAGGGTAGGACTGGAGGGGTAGTAGGGAGGGGATTGTGATTGAGATGTAATTCGAAGAAATAATAAATAAATAAATAAATAAATAAATAAATAAATAAATAAATAAATAAAATCAAAATGAAATTCAAAAAAAAATCATCAAATTCTTATCATCAACAGGAAAAAAGCCAAGCATGGTTGAATATACCTATAAACCCAGCAATGTTGGGATGGATACAAGAGGATTGCTGGGCCACTAGGCTTGCTCAGGTTCAGTGAGAGCCCATCTTAAAGAAATAACTTGGAGAGTAATAGAAGAGGACATCCAACATCCTCTTCTGGCTTCTGTACAAATGCCTGCACACACACATACTCACATGCCTATACACCACACACACACACATGAAGAGAAAGAGAGAGAGAGAGAGAAAGAGAGAGAGAGAGAGAGAGAGAGAATTTCTCTGGTCTTCTCCATGATCTCAGAACTATGCAATGTGCATCCTTTTAGTCCCAGTATGCTCTCAGTTCTTGCAATAAGAACTTAATATTTATGTAATGGATACTGAATAAATATAACATGGAATAACCCACACCCTCAGGGCCACACCCATGACAGCTATGAATGCAGCCCAACATGTTTGTAGAATATGATGTCATAATTTTAAATGGTTGGACACTCCCAACAGCTTCCTTAACATATAAATGATAAAAATAAAAATTGTTTGAAATGATTTTCTTTCCCTTTATTGAGGTTAAAAATATACATGTTTTCAGTTCTTTGGGGGGGGGGAGAATAAAAAGAAATATTCACTGAGTAGTATCAGGAACCTCACATATACTTCCTCATTTTATGTTCTTAATAACTCTACCTCTCAAGTCTTCTTAGTTGTAACAGCCAAAATATTTAATAATGAGGATATCATGGACACCCATGAATCAGAGTAGATACTGTTCAGTCAGAATAGAGCTTAACTATGAACAAGTGTTCTACTGGTACTATAAGTATGAGCTGAACGTCAGCCCTAAGTGTATCATATCCACATACAGATAGGCAAATGAATGCTCAGAAGTAAGATAATATATTAAGCCCACTGGCATGCAAAGTGAAAAAGTACAATTAAACCTCATAGTAGTTGTATTCCCAAAATTGTACTGTATATATTTTAATGGCTCTCCCTTGTCATTGATGCTTAGCAGAGCATGACAAGAAGAAGTGTTTTTCTGGGCGTCTAGTATAGTATCTACTCACTAGTCTACGTGGCCTCCATGAACAAGAATCATCAGAACTTATCACTCTAAAGTAATGGCAGTTATTTTCCACATCACATACAAGTACAGGCACTTCTTTATAGCCATGCTTTGTTATTTTAATAAATTGGAACCTTATGTTTTTATTACTTTATGCACCAAAAAGGTCAGCAGCAAAAGACAATTATTAAATAATGCTCTTTGCTCCTTTTGCATTTCCTAAACTCTATGTTCTTTAAATGGAATCTACAAAATATAGCTCCTTTTACCAAACATATTTCAACTGCTGGAAAATCCACCCACCATGATGGTGTTCGGTGGAAGTTTAGAGCAATAGTTTTTATCCTATACACTTCACTGTTGGTTGATGAATTCTACAATTTTTCAAAGGATAGTGTGTCCAAGGAATCATTATATATCCATTTGGGGTCATGGTTATTTACTGAATCCTTCAATCAACCATTGCATACCACTGTGACCAGACATGGTACATCATGCTGAATCCCTACTAGGAATAAAAACATTCAACATCATTAGGTTTGCTCTGATGTTTTTCATTACAAGACTTGTAGAACATTCCAATAGATTTGCTTCTGCTATGAAATATGTTTTTCTCAGTAAAGAATAGATGAATTTTTTTCACTCAGTTTTGCTGGAATGTCACATTGATCTACAATCTAATCAATCCTATTTAGGACCAAATTTATTTTTCAGGAAAAAATAATGAACCTAAAAAAGATCATCACTTAAAAGCAATTTTAACAAATGAGTCTTCCATATGTATTTATGTGTGAGTTTGTGTGTGTGTTTTACAAAACTAATGGTGAGTGCTTTAATTCAAAGTAAGAAATGCTAGAATTGCTTTATTAAGAAAATCAACCAAATCACTAAATACATTGTTTATAACTATATCAAAATAACAATAAACATAGAACATACTATGTGAGTACGAGTATTTTTCTTTGTAATGTAAGCTTTGGATCTTTTTTCTATCTAAGTCATGAGAGTGACACACAAAATGGTTAGTAATTGGCATAACACAGACATCAGCAGATCAAAATGGAAGCCAAACTTAGCCCTAAGGAAGAATCTTAGCGCACAAACAAATCTACAGTTGCTGGCTAGTCAAAAGTTGCAGGAAAGGATCAGGTCACTTGGGACTTAGCTCAGTTAGTTATTAAATAATTGTTAGTATTATATTTTAATTTGTGTTATATTCAATAGTACATTATATATTAGTATTATTAAAAACTACTATGTTGGATTTCATCAGAAAATTAGCCCTCTCAGCCAATCTACAGTACTCAAAATGTCAATTACTATTTTCCAAACACCAAGCCATCGTCCAAGCGCCTACTACCTAGTCAGCTGTTATTTACCATGTGAGTCTGACCTCCACTAGCTATAGCCACAATGACTCAGTGTGAACTCACAATCAGAATCAAACATTAGGTACCTTGCACATAAAGAAACCGTCATCAGATGACCACATTCCTAGTCTTGTGAATTTTGATGTACAGGGAGGTTAACCCTTTCCTAGCAGGAAATGAATATGGGACAAGTGCTGACAGTACTATCACTAAATATACAGTGGATGACAAGAGCTAGAGGTCTGACCAAGGGGCAACAGTTAATCATAAAAGTAGCTACACATATGACAATCGGCATGCAAGGAAGAGTGGCAAACCTGCTGCCAGGAGGGACAGAACACAATGAGACCTGTTTGGGCTTTATGAAATGAAGAGTTCAGAGAAACACAACTAACAGACAACTTAGAGAATTTTTCCTGTATGGAACTTACCAACAATACAGCAAAAATTCACTTCTACTCAGCCACCAAAGGCCTGATTCAAGTCAACATCTAAGAATAGTGATTCTCAAAATGCAGTTTCCTGGTCATTAGAGATCCTCTTTTGTGAATTCTCAGTTTTAGCTCTGTTCCCCATTTTTTGATCGGATTATTTGGTTTCTTGGTGTTTAATTTCTTTGTTCTTTATAAATTTTGGATGTTAGCCCTCTGTTGGATGTGGGGTTGGTACAGATTTTTTTTTCCAATCTGTAGGCTGCCGTTTTGTTCTAATGACAATATCCTTTGCCTTACAGAAGCTTTTCAGTTTCATGAGGTCCCATTTATTGACTGTTGGTCTTAGAGCCTGAAGTATTGATGTTCTATTCAGGAAGTTGTCTCCTGTGCCAATGAATTCAAGGTTTTTCCACACTTTCCCTTCTATTAGATTTAGTGTGTCAGGCTTTATGTTAAGGTCTTTGATCCACTTGGACTTAAGTTTTGTGCAAGGTGATAAATATGGGTCTATTTGCATTCTTTAACATGTTGATGTCCAGTTAGACCAGCACCATTTGTTGAAGATGCTTTCCCTTTTTCCACTGTACGGTTTTGGCTTCTTTGTCAAAAATTAAGTGACCTTAGGTGTGTGGGTTTATTTCTGGGTTTTCAATTCAATTCCATTGATCAACTGGTCTGATTGTATACCAGTACTATGCTGATTTTACTACTATTGCTCTGTAGTACAGCTTGAAATCTGGGGTGCTGATACCTCCGGATGTTTTTTTTGTTTTGTTTTGTTTTGTTTTGTACAGGATTTATTTAACTATTCTGGTTTTTCTTTTTTGCATGTGAACTTGAGAATCCTTCTTTCAAGGTCTGCAAAGAATTGTGTTAGTATTTTGATAGGAATTGCATTGAATCTGTATATTGCTTTTGGTAGAATGGCCATTTTTATTATGTTGATCCTACCTATCCATGAGCATGGGAGATCTTTCCATCTTCTGATGTCCTCTTCAATTTCTTTCTTCAGGGACTTGAAGTTCATGTAGTACAGGTCTTTCACTTGCTTGGTTAGAGTTACCCCCAGGTATTTTATATTGTTTGTGGCTATTGTAAAGGGTGCTGTTTCCCTAATTTGTTTCTTGGCCCATTTATCTTTTGTATAAAGAAGGGCTACTGATTTTTTGAATTAATTTTGTATCCAGCCACCTTGCTGAAAATGTTCAACATCCTTAATCATCATAGAAATGCAACTGAAGATGACTCTGAGATTCCATCTCACACCTGTCAGAATGGCTAAGATCAAAAACTCAAATGACACCGTGCTGGTGAGGTTGTGGAGAAAGGGGAACACTCCTCCATTGCTGGTGTGAATGTAAACTTGTACAATCACTATGGAAATCAGTCTGGTGATATCTTAGAAAACTTGGAATAACTCTACCTCAAGAACCAGCCATACCACTTCTGGGTATACATCCAAATGATTCCTCACCAAACCACAAGGACGTTTCCTCAACTATGTTCATAGCAGCTTTATTTGTAATAGGTAGAAAGTGGAAACAACCAAGATGTCCCTCAACTGACGAATGGATAAAAAAAAAAACTGGTATATTTACACAATGGAATACTACTCAGCTATCAGAAACAAGAAAATCATGCAATTTGCAGCCAAATGGATGGATCTAGAAAAGCTCATCCTGAGTGAGATAACCCAGACCCAGAAAGACGCACATGGCATCTATTCACTTACAAGTGGATGATAGCCACATAGTACAGGATAACTATCCTACAACCAACAGACTGAAAAGTACAGGAACATAGACTTTGTTACCTGTTAGTGGAACACTTTGCCCTAGTGGAGCTGTCATGTAGGTCTCTAGTGCAAGAGGAAGCTCTTAGACTTCATATGACTGCTGAATTGATGGGGGCTGATATGTAGGGGCACCCCACACTGGAGGAGTAGGATAGGTGGGAGAAGGGGGAGATGGTGAGAGGGTGGGACTGGGAGGGGTGGAGGGAGGGGACTGTGATGGAGATGTAACTTGAAGTACTAAGTAAACAAAAAAAAATGTAGTTTCCCAGCAATGTGAACACCATTTGGACATTTGTAAGGAATACAAATCCCCACTGATTTGGAAGTGCAGAGGGTGAACTTTAGCTGTCACAGTCTGAACAGGCCATCCAGGTGGTTCTGATCAAAAATCAAAATTGACAAATAAACTTGTAATCTGGCTTTGCCCAGGGTGCAGAATTACCCAGAAGCAGACTGTTTCTACCCTTTGGGCATCTTAGAGGCAACACCCCCTTGAGGCAGATTTTCCAGTTTCTCAGAAATGCTGATGAAAGAACTCACTTTTCTCCAATATATGTATGCTTATTGCCTTCAACTGCTAATTAATCATGTCCAAGTAGCTCCATAATGCAATGTATACTCTAGGAAATGGCAAGCCCAGAGAATTGGAACTATGAAGATGTCCCCTAAAGATTACAGACACTACATGTGGCAGGCAGTTTTTAATGTGTTCCTTTGGCATTGATTCCAAATGAAACTGGCTTGTCTTTGTCCTGGAAGAGAGGTTTTGTGGTCAAGGTGTAAGAGCTGCATGGGGCCAGGCAAAGCAATCAAGCAATCTAGTTATTGCATTGGGGAAAATCTTAGTGCACTAATTGACAAGAAACAGAGTTTAGGGAGATGTCAATTGTGACCTAATAACACACTGTTTTCCTTCCTGTTGCTTATGATGCCCAGTTTTGTATGATATGGCTTCACCCTTTAACCAGAGGACGAGCCCCACGTCCTACCTCTAGCCAAGTCAGCAGAGCCACTTATCTATAAATGACCTTACATAGGACACAATCTGTACCTATATGAACCTCCCACTCAGAATTCGAAAACTCTAGCAGTGCAAAATAAGGGTAAACGTTTACAAAAAAAATGTACCCTGAAGTCAAAAGAAACATGGTAAATCATAATAAAGTGGAAGCAAAATGTATTATACAGCATGGAATTCCAAGAAATGAAATCATTAGGTCATCCCTTAAGGCAAGGGTGAAGATGGGTAGTGTGTTGTCAGAAGGCATACTCATGAAATGTACCAGGGTAGGAAAATTGGCATTTGAAATATTCACTCCACTAACAACTGAGTCATTCTTTCGCCTGGCATGTTTCTGCATAAAACACACTATTCTCAATCCATGACTATACCACCCTTGTTAGAATGGCTCTATTACTTATCTGACATTTAACTCAGACATTACTGCCTCCATTCAAAAAGCCTTCTCTGATCATCATGCCTAAGGTGGATTCAGTAACCATGATAGCTTGAATGAGACTGGCCCACATAGACTCATATATTTGAATGTTTGCTTCCCAGTTAGTGAAGGATTTCCGTGTTTGTGAAGGATTAGGAGATATGTTTTTTATTTAAATATTTATTTATTAATTCAAGTTACATCTCCATTACAGCCCTCTCCCTCTACCCCCTCCCAGTCCCTGCTTCCAATCTCTACCCCCTCTCCACCTATCCTGTTCCTCCATTGTGGGGTGTCCCTACATCTCCGCCTCCCTCAGTTCATCAGTCATATGGGGGCTAAGAGCTTCCTCTTGCACAGGGGGCATACATGGCAGTTCCACTATGTCAGAGTGTCCCACTAAAAGGTAACAACGTCCATGTTCCTGTTCTTTTGGGTCTATTGATTGTAGGATGGTTATCCTGTACTATATGACTAAAATCCAGTTATAAGTGAATACATGCCATGTGTAACTTTTGGAGTCAGAGTTAGCTCATTGGAGATATGCATTTTTTTGAGAAACTGTGTCAATTGGGGTGTGCTTTGAGGAAGAAAAATCCTACCACATTCCCAGTTACCTCTCTCTCTTCCTTGTGGTTTTTAGCTCAACATGTAAGCTCTCAGCTTCTGCTCCAGGGACATGCCTGCCTGCTTGCCTGTTGCCATGCTCTCCACCATGATGGTCATGGACTCTAACCCTCTAGACCAGGAGCCTCTAAATTAAATCAACCTGTGTGTCAAGACTCCTTTAAGGGTCACATATCAGATATCTTGCATAGCAGATATCTACATTATGATTCATAACACCAAAATTACAGTTAGAAGTAGAAACAACATAATTTTTTGGCTGGAGGTCACCATGAAGGGTCAAAGTATTAGGAAGGTTGAGAACCACTACCTTAAGCTAATAGATACATATAGATAGAAGCAGAAATTCAAGGAGAGAAAGACAATGACAGAAACATCAAGATGTATTACCTGTTACCTGGAAGGTAACAGAAAGCATGACCATCTATGTTCCTGATGCCTGAGGTCCTTCTGATAGCCACCTTATTGTGATTTATATAGTCCAAGTAAGTTACTAGAATGTCTGCAGAGGGTGCCATTTACTTTATGCATCTGCTTTAAGTGTACAGTGAGAAACAACTGATGAGAGACACAGACAAATGGAAAAACAAAACTGAGTTTATACCTGTAGCTTCAAAGCTTGAAAGGCATTCTGAAGGGAAATTGGTCATAACTACAACTTCTCTTCTTCAAGAGGTTTTATCTAAGGTCTAGTTGGAAATTAATGCATGAAAGAGGGAATAGATGCGTGAATGACAGATGTGTAAGTATATTTGAATGAGTGACTAAAGTAGCAACATTCATCATGGTGGTCAGAGGTGACTCTGGCCAGGGCACACAGCACAGCAAAGCTTCTGATTATCAAATAACAATAAGTAGAAAGGAATGGTAGCAGTGACCCAGTCTTTGCCCCAGCCCCTGTAGTCAGACAGACACAGGACTGCATCTATGAGGCAGCATACTGAACAAAAATAATGTTTCTAAAGAACTGAAATGTTTAACTTCTAAAACAGGTTTTGCTACAGCACCTGTGCTCAATGGTGGCCTCAGTAAGAATCTCACTTAAGGGCTGGTGAGATGAGAGGGGCATTTTGTCCCTGGGCACATCGATTTAGTCATAATGGGCTACAATAAAGAAGTAGCAATAGCAACAATGAAATAGCAATCAAGGGGTCACAGACCTTGACAATTTTTGGTGGCAGATCTAGGGAGGTATGAAAGCTTGCCCTGAAGCAAACAACTTGGACACTTGAGTTGGAAGTTTCATGCCTCAAAAGGGATTAACTGAGTGCTGGCCTGGTTACAGTAGTGACAGAGTAGTAGGGCCATCTCTGGACCTCAGGTCCTTCTCAGACAAAATAGGACAGCCTAGTTTGACCCTGCCATTTTGACTGCAGAAGCATTTTTGTTCTTCATTTTGCAATTTCCTCTGCTCAGAATACAGCCCACTTGAGTTATAATAATTCAACTTTACTTGGAGATTCATTTAATACCTCCTTTCAACTTATAAGTATTTCTTTGGACACATAAGCAGGGATTTGACAACTTAGGCAATTGAACACATGAGATATTGTGTTTAACCCAAACTGCCAACCTAACACAATTGCAAGTTAAATATTGTTGTTTAGAGGCACTAAGTTTTAGGGTGAATTGCTGTGCAACAAAATCTGATACAGAATCTAACTAAAATAAAGCCAAAGCAAATATAGTTGTTGTCAAAGCCTCAGGTTAACAATTCTGAATACAACTCAGGATGTTTGCCCTCAGCATAGTGAGTCCAAAGCTCCTGAAACACAATCCCGAGTTCCAGTCCCATGAGTCATATACAGAGCAGCTTGTCATGTCACAGCACTTACCTAGCACTGTGGAAGATCCCCACAGGGGAAAATTATGCCATGCAAATTATACATGCATAGTTTAGATTGGTTTTTGAAAAAAATCCTGCAAAACAATCTATTTTTAAAGCCCAGGCATATTCAAATTGCAGCAGATGTGTGTTTATCGTAGCTTATAAAAGGAGTTTGTTTCTGCTGGTACGGCGACTAGCAGCAGTAGCCATCTCTCAGAAGACTCAATATACTGGCATTCATATGGAGTAAAACATTGTTCTAAAGGACCCAAGCTCAATGAAAGTGTCACACACACACACACACACACACACACACACACACACACACACACAC
>CAJQZJ010000518.1:994404-1013997 GCA_907164525.1 Lophiomys imhausi | reverse complement strand
ATGGAAGGGTGGGACTGGAGGGGGGAGTAGGGAGGGGATTGTGATTGAGATGTAACTTGAAGAAATAAAAAATAAATTATTAAAAATATATATATTAAAAAAAGAAAGAGGTCAACATTAAAAATTATTCAAGTTGATACATGAATCCCCAATACTAGATCTTTGCTAGTAAGTCATGCAGCCTGGCCATCTATCTGATTTCCTCTAATGTCAGAGTACTCGTTTATAGAAGTATTATATAATACTTGTACACTTGCTACCTTCAAAGCCTGCCTATTCCAGCTCTGTATAACTTGAACACCTTTCCTTGTGCAACACTGCTATTTGTAACCTTATGATATCTAACAACTGGTTCCATATCTAAGTTATGTAGTCAAAGAGAACAGGCCAATTTATTCTCTGTCACTCCTGTGTTTCAAGGTAGCCTCACCCAGAATCACCTACAGAACCACAAACACCCCATGTTTAGAGTAAATATCTTCTCTCTTTACTCATCCTTCATATGGAACATCTCTTTGAAGATTGAGTGACACACGAATCTACATGTGATGGTTAATCTTGATGGTCAACTTGATGGAGTCGAGAAACACACAGAAGATTAATAAAGCACAGTCCTCCATGTGCCTTTGAATGTGTTTCCAGAAAGGATTAAACAGGAAAACCTGATTTGAATGTGCATGCAACTAATCCATAAGCTGCAGTTCCAGCTGGAATGAAAGGGGGAGAGGGAGAAAGTCCACTAATGCAGGAATTATCTCTGTTTCTGCTTCCTGACCACAAGATACTCTGCCCCACCACACCCTCCCTACCTCCATGGGCTGAAACCTCTGAGACTGTGCACATCAATATATCATTTCACCTTGTTTTTCTCTTGCATTTGTCACCAAATGAAAAGTGTAACTGACAAAACTAGTACCACAAAAATATAGTCATGCTGTGACTACTGGATGATGTGACTCAGACACCTTTAGAGACAGCTTATTGGAGGAATTTGGAAAAGTTGAAGAAGTTGGGTAGAGAAGAATGCTCTAAGGAGAGATTAATGAATGACTCTGGTGGGGGCACCAAAGACCAGAATACCAGTTAAGTATGAAGAAAATAAAGATTGTGCTCGTGGGTTTTGGATGGGAATGAGGACTCCCTTAAAACTTGGAATATATGTCATGTGTTATACATGCAAAGACCTTACATACACTTTGTTCTTTCATTAAAACGTTCAGCAAAGGTTAATTAAAGAACTAATTTATCTGGGGAGAAAATTGCAAGGCAGCATAACATTCAGACAACATAACATGGGTATTGCTGCCTGTTTTTTTGTAAAACTTACATTGAGAATTGTGAACAAAAAGGAGAAGAGTGGTTTGTATCCTGGGGATCTTTTTGTCAATTTGACACAAATTGTAGTTATCTGGGAAGAGGAATCTCAATTAAGGAAATGCCTTCATCAGATTGCCTGTAGGCACATCTGGAGGACATTTTCTTGATTAATTATTGAAGTGAAAAGGCCCAAAACACTGTAGGGCAGCAGTTTTCAACTTAAGAGTCATGACCCTTTGGGTGGTTGCATATCAGATACCCTGCATATCAGATACTTATAAGGATTCATAACAGTAGCAAAATTACAATTATGAAATAATAACAAAAATAATTTTATGGTTAGGGGGTCACCACAACATGAGGAACTGTATTAAATGGTCATAGCATTATAAAAGTTAAAAACCATTGCTCTAGAGGATGCCCTGGACAGGTGGTCCTGCGTTATACTATAACGCAGGCTGAGCAACCTACAAGGTGCAAGCCAGTAAGCAGTGTTCCTCCATAGTCTTTGCTTCAGTTCCTGCCTCCAAGTTCATTCCTTGAGTTACTGCCTTGGCTTCCCTCAATCAGGATATGTTAGCAAAATAAATAACTCCTTTTCTCCCAACTTTGCTTTTGGTTATGGCATTTTACCACCAGCAGTAGAGACCTGACTAGAATTGGGGGTGAATATTGTCAATTTTGCAAATGATACAGTCTGTCACACTATTTATCTCTTCCATTGTAGCATATAACTAATTAGTCACAGAAAATATATAGCTCAGCATGTACCCATATTCAAATAAAAATCTTAATTACAATTACTAACCCTGGAATTTTGTATTATAATTTTCACATGTCAAAACATTGTTCTGATTTCTTTATAAAAATGTAAAAATAAGTCTTAGTCTATATGCCATATGAAACAAGTAATGGGATTTAGTTTGTCTATTAGAGTTGAAAGTCAAAAATAAATGAATGAGTAAGGGGCAAAAAAAAGTAAAATAAAGAAAACAACTACACTCAACATATGTGTCTCACTGGGCATAATGGTGCACACCTTTAATACCAGCACTCGGGAGGCAAAGGCAGGCAGATATCTCTGAGTTCGAAGCCAGCCTGGTCTACAAAGCGAGTCTAGGACAGACAGCCAGGGCTGTTACACAGAGAAACTCTGCCTCGAAAAAAAAAACATAAACAAACCAAAACATATGTTTTTCTGAATTTGTAGGTGAAATTCTGTAAGGTCAGACTTTTGTTCTAGAATTTTCAGTATAACAAAATGGCCATATTTTCTCCTTTGTTCTTTTGTGCATTCCCCAAAAAACCTATTTACTTGAAGTAAATATCTCCATCTGCCATATATTTCCCAGATTTGGAGACACTTTTGAACCTTTATAACATTAACAAAAAAAAAAAAAACAATGGCCATATATACTAGACTTCCATATCCCAACAATATATATTCAAATAAAGGTAGCTTATATTTTCCAAACAAGTTTTGAATGTTGTGATGCTTTTAAATAAGTACTGTCACTTAAAAAACACTGTTATTTCATGAAACATTGTGTCACCTTTTCACATAATGATGCACTAGTATAAATGTCAAAATTATTGTTAATGCACTAACTACATTTGTGATTGTCCAAAGAGTTTGGGATTACAAATGAAACACTGTAGGTACATTTATAAGAGAAGTGATACACAAACTTACCAATAAATAAAAGCTACAAGACTTACAGTCAAAAGTCTAGCAGGAGACAGAGTCCGAAATAAAGTGTAACATATTGGTACAATTTCTCAGATTCCATCCAAACCTTGTCCACTTGTAGGGGTTGAAAAAAACTGAAGCCCAAACATTCTATGTTGGTTTATTGACCAAATGTCTACTCTGGGTAAGATCTTATGCTGATCTCCTTGTATATAACCAGTTTCATTTCAAGGTTAAAACTATGGTAAGAAAAATGACTCAAGGACAGACAGTGGCACATTAGTCAAAGGAAACAAAGCAAGATAGGAAACAAGATATAAATAAATTTGAGAATTTTTACCATAACTGGTAAGTGAGGTATATATCTACCTACTTCTACCATAGCAGTATTTTCAATACATAAGTATGATCATTTCATTGCCTTGCTAAAATCTGTCATTGACTCCCCTACTTCCTATACACTAATGGCCCAAATCTAGTCTTCAAAGCAGCAGTTTACTCCATCACTTGGCTGCTGGTTACAACATCTTCTACCACTTCCATGCATATATTACAACCCTTGCAATATACTGAACTTATTTATTCCTTTTGTATAATCATGCTTCCACAACTTTAAACTAACCTCTTGTATGAAGCTATTTTCCTGATTCCTTTCCCACATAGCAAAGTTATTCACTACCTTCTGTACTATAGAATGTTTCCAAGATTAAGGCAGAGAGGGAACATTTAATCTCTCAAGCACAGGGGAAGAAACAGGTTCCTATGAGTTAAAATGTACTTGACTTTATTACTTACAAAGAATTAGGTTTTATTATGCGTTTTTCTAAACAAAATTTGTTTTTGTTGTTTCTCTCTGCTTCCACTTCTTCCCCATCTGCTTATCCTTTCTTCTGCCCTCCTACTCCAAGTAGCTTTCCTTCCATTTTAGGTCACATATAATGTCATACTCAAGAAGAGCCCATCAGAACATTTTGCAGGTTATAAATTTTGCCAGTGTATTATGACTCTTTCTTATATTTCATTAAGAATGCAATCTCCTAAAATATCAACATTAGATGTTAAATGCAGTTAAGTGCTAACATAAAATATAAAGTCATAAGCAACAGAGCATCACTGTGATTATAGAACAACCAGGAAATTTCTATTTCCCTTTTATTCCTCTAAAATGTCTAAAAAGAAACATCCTTTCTGACTATATTGAATATTTAGAAAAAGTATTCTGTGGAACCAGTAACCTAATTAACATTTACTAGCCACTGTGATAACCATATAAAGTGAGAAGCAAGTTCATAAAAAGCTATAACAATAATTTCTAGAAAGTAGTTTTTTTCTCCTACAGTTCTAATGAGAAATGTCATTTTATTACTTTTAAATAAGGCACAGTTTCATTAATAATAAACTTGTGATCTGAAAACAAACTAATAACATGAAAATTTTATTACCTAGTATTCAACAGTGTGTGATTCTCTAAGATGCTATCGCCAAAACTCATTTAAACTACTACAAAAGACAGGGTAACTGTAATGACTAATTACTAATACTCAGCTTCAGCTGTAATGTTCTTGGCCACGGACAAAGCAGAACACAGCTTCCTGAGCTGGCTGAAGAGGAAAAAGAAAATGCTCTTCAGCAGTTGAAAGGTTAAAAAAATTAGCTAAATTTAAGTACCATCCTATAAAGGAAACAATAAACGTTTTTATCAATGAATGTTTATTTCTGAGGATTAAATTTTATTTTTTCTTCTTTAAGTACTTAGAAGGAAACTAAGAATCAAGGCACTACTGATTGTAGATTAGGTTCTTTTCCCATGTTAACTGCCCAATGAACTGACTAATATGTTATGGCCTTTAGAACTCTCAGATTCTCCTCAAATTGCTACGTCACATCAGTCACTAATAAAAGAACAGAAATGGCAAGAAAATTAATGAGCTAATATTGATAAGGGTATAGGTCAGCATTATATAAAAGACACTACACATAAATACAGTATGTTATCATTTCCTTTCATGGTCATTAATAAGGAGCCTTTTATCTGGGATAGTTTTTGAATGATCAAACACTAAGGCCCTATTTTAAGATCCCCCAGTCCCAGGACAAAAGTAGTAAGGCTCTGAGCTTAAAAATCCGAGTTCAGCATATGCTTCCAATTTGTTTTTGAAGTTCAATAGAGGCTGATTACTTACTTAAAGACCACACAATTTCTTCGAGAAAAATTCACAATCTTTTTAGCACAGAAAGATGGAAGTGAATCTTATTTTCTCTTTTGTACAGCCAGCAGTTTTAAATGGAGAAGAGCCTCGAAATCTTCAACCTTTAGCTGAAGCCTTTCAAAGTGAGGCATATTTGAAAGTGGAGATTCATTCCTTTAAGCATTTTGTGGATGTTAAGTCAGATGTCATGAATTCAGTACTTTGAGATTTGTGCATGAAATATAACCATTAAGGTTCTTACATTTTTTTCCGAGAAAGATTTCACACTATTTGTTGATGTGTCTGGGAAAGAAGAATCTTTTAGTAAGCTGAGTTCAATCATTAGAAAGATTTTAATTTAAACACAGCTACAGTCACAAAACGAATCAAATTGCTTCCTCTATCTCAAAGATAGGATTTTTCAATGAAACCAATATTTTCTATTACAGAATTCACAGCTGCGTCTCTCAAGAGGGTGAATTCTCTCCCTAGATTGTTAAAATGATTCATTAAAAAGAAAGTTATTTTTAAAACAAAGGGAGGAAGATGATCTAGAAATATTAATAATCCATTTCTACAACTCCATAATTATTGATATTAGCATAATATAAAAAGATGTTACAAATATATGCATATTTTAAATACATAATTATATGCTAATTCCAGAAATTTAAGTAAAAATTTTCCACTAGCTAGAAGGAAAATCAAATTTTAGCATAATAGAAAACTTTACCTAAAAAACTCTTAAATTAACATATTAAGGTATAAAATAAATAACTATATTTTAAAAGATTCTGTAAAAATCAGAAATTGCACTTTGTAAATGATAATAAAGGACAGGGGTGTCTCCAACTTTAACAGACAAAATATAGGTTCCAATCTGTAACCACTTATATAGTTAATAGCTGCCTTTTGGCAAAAATGCTCTGAAGATTTAAATATCTAGAGAAAGAAAAAGCATGGAGGTAAATGTTTCAAAAAAATAAATAAGATGGAGGAAAAACAAGATTCTTTACAAGGGAGTTTAGAGACATCTAGTGGTTGTTAATATATTAGAGGATTTTCCCTTGGTAAGTGAGTAAGAAGGCTATGATCATCTTATTATTGCAAAAAGCATAAGTCTTCTCTTGCACTTTGAATTTCTTTCATCCTATTGCCTTAGTTTAATAACTGCAGAAACTAGACCCAACATCAAGCTTTCAACCTTTTAAAATTTAGTAAAATATCGCTGAAATACCACAGAACTCGATAAATGTTTCATCACATGAAAGGGCATGTATATTCAAAACAGTGATTTATTGGAAAATGCAATTAAACATTTTTCTTTAGCAAACTATTGGTGCTGCCCTAAATTATGTCATTACATGCATAAAAACCTAAGTGGCTAGAAATCTAAATGTGCATCTTTGAAAGGGGTTGTCTGTTATGTATATTCATAGATACCCTAAAAGTAAAATGGCAAACTAACTCACCGCCGAAGTCTGTCGACAGTCAAAATAAAATCTCACTTCCAAAAGAGAATTTATAAAGATTCTACATTATTCTTCACTAATCTACTTCAATGATCCAAAGAACCCTGTCAAACTGTTCTGTCCCTAAATCTAATCATGGTCCTTTGTGCTGCAGATTAAGTCCTATCTTTTTCATCCTTCCTTCAATTCTGTTATATCGAAGTAACATACATACCTCTTCATGTTCTTTTATATAATTACAACACTTAAATGTCATGCTGCAAAATTAACTGAAGTATTATTACAACTGGACTAAGTCCTCACAGATAGTAGGTTGAGTGGAAGTATTTTCTAACTCTCCCAAAATCATGTCATCCCTAAATTTGGTGGGCATATGGTAAAGATGTGATTTATGCATACTCTAAATGTGTGTTAAAGGTTGAACAAATAGTACTCCAAAGCCTCTTCCAAAATAATGTCTTCAATAGAATAGCTCACATTTTCCTTTTATTCATCAGTGTTAAATGAAGATATAAAATGAATCAGACAAAATATGAAGCACTTTTCAATACTTCAAAGAACTTTCAGAAAATAAAATATTTATGAGAACAACTTAAGAAATGGATGTCATTTTACAGCTAGTCACAAAACCACTGCTTAGATTGTTGAGTTTTTGGTTCTTCTTAGTTTTAGACTACATAAATCTATTTTTGTTTTAGTGACCTTGGCTCATGAAAGAATTTCAATGACAACATGAAAGTGTTTTCACATGAGGCTGAGCATGGTGGAAAATGCCTGTAATCCCAGAATTTTGGAGGATAATGCAGGAAGATTTTGAACTCAAGAACAACCTGGGCTACATAGCAAGCTCCAAGCCAGCCTGAGCTACGAAGTAAGAACCTGTTGATAAATTTATTTGTTTATTAATAAGCGATATGTTTTTGAGTGTCATCAAAAACAGTGCTATTAAGTAGCACTAGATTTAAGAAAGAACAGAATTCATGTTGGAAAGCATTAGAGGGAATTTCAAAGACTAAAAATAAGGATAACTTTTACTTAACTATACTTTTTCATAATGTTCTTGTGAAGATTCAACTTGGGCTACAATCTCTTATCACTGAAAAAAAAAATCCTTAAGTCACCTGTACAGCCTCAAATGTCACTTGGCTATCTCCAAAGGGGAAAGTGTACCATAAAAGTGGTGAGCCCTGGGAATCATAGCATAAACCAAGTGATCAAACTTAGCATCACAAGTAGTGTGACAACCTGACCCAATATTCTTGGTGATGTGCTGCAAAAGGAGACACACAATATTGCCTCTGGACCATTCTTGCCCAAGACAGTGAAATCTATCAGTGAACAAATGACAAAGGAAAGTGTGGACCACTCTATAAGATAATTAGCCCGAAGCTAAAGTGCCACTATCATGAAAAATAAAACACTATGAATTTACAAGAGACTAAAGAGAAATAATAATCAAGAACAACCTGTGAACTTGCCAGATTATTTGAAAAGAAGCTGTAAGAGATCTTTGAAGAATTGTCAGAAAAGTCTGTTTATGGGATTTTGTATAAGTGAATCAATGTTAATATTTTCATATAGGATTGTAGTTATTATATATAAAATGTACTTATTTTAGGAGATATTCTTTTATTTTATTATTCATTTTAAAAGTTCATAATTATTTGTATTTATTTGTGTGTTTCTTTGTGCCACATGTGTGTGTGAGTGCCTATAGAGACCAGAAGAGGTCGTTGGAAGCCCTGGAGCTGGTGTTACAGGTGGTTGTAAGCTGCTGGGAACTTAATTCAGATCCTCTGGATATGTGTGTGTGCATGTGTGTGTGCATCTGTGTGTGCATGTGTATGTATGTGCATGGATTATTTTTTGGCATGTGAGTGGGCCCATTGTCCATGCATGTATGTTGGCCTGAGGATGATGGTAGGAATCATCCTATATTCTGAAGTATCTACACTATAGATTCTACGGTGAACAACAATGCCGTCTGCAACTTACTTTTAAATGGCTCATAAATGTATATACTTACATAAATACCTCACATAAGCAAATATTCATTAATATAAAATGCAGATGTGTTTCTGAATATAGATGGCTTGCTTTTTCTAAAAGTAGGCACATTACATACAGATTGTACATGTGTGTATATAACTATATATTGAAAGATATGGGAGACAAAGCTAATGTAACAAAATGTTAACAACTGGAGGAACAAATCAAAGGAAAAGATTTGAAATGTGTACATTTCCAAAATAAGGAAGTAACAAAAGGAGTAAATACCATGGCAGTTCTAGACTTGATAAACCAATCAAATCTGAACTGGGGAGCATTCCTCACACACTGTCTTAATTCTTCATACACATTTTCTCTGTCAAAGCCCATTTTGTGTAACATACAGATCAAGAATCTGTCTTCTTCTTCAGTATAGTTCTTTCCTTTACTGGTTCCATACTGAATACGCAACTGATGAAATGGAGCCTTGTATCTTGCAATCTGTAAGTTTCAACAAAAATTGCAACTTTAAAAGAATGTGCAATAACAAGTCAAAGCTAATCACTACAGCAAATACAATAATCTACTAATAAACTGAAATAGAATATACTACTTTGGCATCCAATGCTTTCTTAATACTGATCCTTCGCTGAATTCTTGCTTCTCCACGTTCAATTTGAGCCATAATTTTCTCAATGTCCTGTAATTCATTGCAGCGTTCCCAAAATACAGCTGAAAAGGAAAGTTATTACTTTAAATTACTATCATTTAAGTAAATTAATTTGAGGAATATAGGATAAAGACAACATACAGCAGATATGGGTGTCATCTGTGTGTATATAATATGTTTAATTATTAACTGCTCTTAAGTCATCATTTTACCCAAATATGAGACAAAAGAAACCAAATGCATAAAGTGAAACAGAAGTGGGATGCATATAAATTTAAATACAGCTTTCTAGTAAGCAAAATTGAAAATAAACGCATTACTAGATCATTCACTTTTTCCCTAAGAAGTTGCAATTTCTACAGCAACTGTTGGTTTCTGCAATAATTCACTAATCCTATACTTCCAATCACTTATAGTTTCTTAAAAGATGAGGGATTTTGACTGGACACACACAGAAGACTATTCAAGTCCCTGAGTCATCCAACCAAATTTTACAGATTAGCCAAATAATCTGCTGCATTAATATGTCACAACTTATGACTTTAGTGAAAGGCCTTCTAATGACATTATCTTTGTTCTAAAATTCTTCATTTTTTAGAACATATCAAGAAACATATGTTATCACTTTATGATTTATATATGCACTTATTTTCGTTTATGCATTCTCCCACTTATTCATTCAACATACACAACACATACATGCACACACACGTAAGTTTTTATGTTAAGATACAATATACTTCTGAACATCCAATTGTGTACACTTCTTCTCCTATCAATCAAATAAGCCCACTCAATTATCTCCACCTTCTGATATGGCCTCCAATCTGATTAACAATTAAACAGTCCTGCCATCTCCCTGTATTCTGAAGAAAATTCTTCAGACTGGCTGTAGTGTATGTATGACCAGGGTAGAGCACTTGTCTGCACCGAAAAGCTTTAGACTTGCTCCATAGAACTTGAGAAAAGAAAGAAAGTCTTCAGAAAATCCCACTGGACATGTCTTTCACATTCATTACATGGTACTTGGTTTAGTGAGAAATTTAAAGGAACATCTGACAAAAAGTCTTTTTGTCATTGTCACTTTGGTTTTCGTGGCACTGGAAATCAGCCCCAGGATCTTTAGTTCTACCATTAAACTAAGACCCCAGCTCAGCGTATCTTTCTTTTCTGTCTTTTTTTTTTTAATTCCTCTTTATTTTTATCTCCTTCCTCACTTCTTTATTTCAGGGATTTGAGTGGAACCTGGGGACCTAGCCATAACACCTTAGTCCTTGTATTTTTGAAACATGATCTCAGTATACCCAGGCTGGCCTCAAACATGCTACACGGACTAGCCTGCCCTCAAACACCTGATTCTCCCATGGCGGACTCCAAATGCTGTGGTTGCAGGCATGCATCACCATGCCTGGCTACTTGTTGTCTTTTAGAAACACTGTTACAACCTGCAGCTTGATACACACCAGGGTCATGTCCCTCTATGTCCATGCCATTTACACTCTTCATTCACCTTTCATGAAAATTTATCTCTCCCATCTATTGTTCCCCAAAAGCCCTTGAATTATGTTTTCAACCCTAGGTAGTGTCATGCTGGTGTTCAAGGAAAATAAGAACTTCATGAATTCAATGGTATATGAAATTAAAGTCTAGAAAATTAACTTCTAAATTCGCCTTTAGATTTCCAGAAGGAACAACAGACAAGATATTCTCTGATTGCAACTGATTTTCTTCAAGCAGTAACTAATACTCTAGATAAATTGAAAACTACACCTAGTAATGATCAAACCTTGATTTATTTGAGTCTTTTAATCTGTTTTTTGTTTTGGTGGTGGTGGTGGTTTTTTGCTAATAAGCACAGAATTTCAGTAGTTATCTCAAACAGCTAGGGGGTGGCAAAGAAACCATACTACTGCCTTTTAACATTACTTCTTTTGGAAAATGCCCTCAATTCTAAATACTTGATATTCAGACTAAATTTGAAAGGTCAGCCTATTTGAAATTTGCTACACATAGAAAACAGATTAACTTAGTTTAATAAGATCTCTTTTTCAAGAGCCCAAGAGTTTAGACATGCTCTGACACAGGGATTAATATTAACTCCACATGCTTCTGTGCAGCTATTTTGATTCTGAGTGAGGCTAAAGACACAGCTGAGTAGGAGAGGGAACCGATTCAAGGACCACTGAACAGATTTAACCAAAAAAATGTTTGTAGATCTAGTCTAAATTGCCCTAAGTTAATAGGGCCTGCCACTACCTGATTGAATTCCTTGAGGGCAGTTGAGTCTCTAAACGAGCCTGATAAAAACTCTCTACAATGATGACCTACAATGAATGACTATTTCAAACTGCTAAGCCAGAAGCCTTAGGAAGAGACCTTAAAAAGATCAAATCAGAGAAGTGAGAGAATGGAAAACTGACCCAGTGGCCACTTTTATTCATGCAGAGCTTTACTCAGTTATCTTAGTTGTCTCCCAGAGATAGCAGTGTGCAAATACAATCATATCTTATATCTTTGTTTGCATCTCATTCACAAAAATTTTACCTGCTGTGAACAAAAATGCAATGAAATTAATGGGGCTGGAGAGATGGCTCAGGGGTTAAGAGCACTTGCTGCTCTTCCAGAGGTACAAAGTTTAGTTCTGAGCACCCACATCAGACAGCTCACAACCACCTGTGACTCCAGCTCCAGAGCATCTGTCACCTTCTTCAGTTCTCCATGGGCACACATCCAGAGCATTCGTTCACATGGACACACAAACACACACACAAATAAAAATAAATAAATCTTTTTGAAAAGACATGCATACATTTAAAATAAAAGTATCATGTTTGAAATGACATACAAACCTGAATACTCCAAGACCTCCTCAGGAGATTTGCCCTCTACCTCTCGAGCTATATTATCAATGTCATCTCTTCCATACTTCTCATTAGCTTTAATAAACTGATTAAAATCTCGCTTAGTCCAGTTTGTGAAACCCTATGAATAAAAATTTAAATATAATCAGTTAAATTAATAAATTTAGTTATCATCCTGCTTATATCTGTACGATGATGCATTAAAAGCAGTTTAAAATACTTAACATGTGCCCTTTTATAAACTTCATTCCTTTAATGTGGAACCAAAAGCTGAAGGGGGAGCTGTTGCGGGGAAAAGATATACCTTCAACTTAAAAAAAAAGGAAGTGGATGGGGGGTGTGGGGGGGAAGAGGGTGGGAGGGTGGGACTGGAGGGGGGAGTAGGGAGGGGATTATGATTGAGATGTAACTTGAGGAAATAAAAAATATTTTAAGAAAGAAAATATAGATTTTCTTCAAGAAGTTATGTTTATTGAGATGTAATTTACGTATAGTAAAATCATTGTTATTAAACAAAAAAAAGGCTGTTTGAGTTGTTACAGAAATAACTGCTTTTCTATTTTAAAGGTGTTAGGACAAAACTCACTTTAAAAAGCCTAGGAACTTAGGTAGGCCAGAAACTGTAGGTCAACTTGCCCCAAAAATTGATGACATTACCCCCCAGGGCTTGGAAGCTCTAACCATTACCAAGAGGCCTAGTTCCTGGTTGGGTATGGCCAGCTCCCAAAGCAACAGAGAGAACAACAGAAACCACAGGTTGCCAAGAGTCATGAGTGTGGAAATCCCCACCTTGTTTCCTAGGTCACCTATGCTAGCCAATCAAAGTATTGTTGCTTCATGATGCTTGATTCTGCCTTGCTGAAATGTATTTAACCTGAACTGAAATTCTGTTTGGGGTCTCCTCCTTCTCCTTGCATAGAGGGTCTGTGAGGGTGACCCCAGTAAGATGGCCAATAAAATCCTCTTGCATTTTGTAAAGTTCTCAAGTTTCTGGTGATTCCTTGGTCGCCCCAGGTTTGGGTGCAGGAACTCGTTCCTTGACTCTAACAAAGTAAATGAACTTTACAAGCACTTTGTTGATTTGTAATCCTAAAACATTGTGTAGTCTTAATTACATATTTTCCAGATGCCTACGTAAATTAAGAGAGATGTGGATGTATTGGATTGAAAGAATACTGAAAGAAAATCCAGAAAGAATGCAGGAAAGCTTTTGTAGTTCTTTAGATCATCCCAAACTACAGTGAATAAATAATTTCTGTTCGAAATTGTATTCTTAAGGGCCAGAAAGATGAAACAGCAGTTGAAAGTGCTTGCCATACAAGCCTAATAACCTGAGTTCAATCCCTGGATTCTACTCTGGAAGCAAAGAACTGATTCTGAAGTGTTGTCCTATGACTTCTCCATACATGCACGTGCCTCCTCCAATAATAATAAATAAAGTGATTTTTAAAGATAATATTCATAAATAGAATTTCTGTAAATAGATTATTACTCAGGTATCTAACCTTTTTTTACTAAAATACGTAACAATGTTTTTAAGTCATTTTGCAATTATTTCTCCATCAACAGAATGTAGCTCAGTTGGCAGAGGCCTTGATTAGCATAGGTAAAGCCCTGAGCTCAATTCCCAGCAGCTCATAAAACAGACTTGGTTGCAAGTGTCTGTAATTCCAACAAGAAGGCAGAAGGATAAGAAGTTCAAGGTCATCCTCAACTACAGAGTAAATTCAAGGTCATCATGGAAAACATAAAACACTAAAAAATAAATAAAATAAACATTAAATTTGGAGCATCAGAAAAAGATTGCTTAAATTCAACTCTGAGGGACAAAAAACTTGATTATGCTTCTAATTATAAACTCAATTATCTCAATTGAGATTGCATATTCACATTATACTGTATGTTCAGAATATATTAAAAGCAGTATAGTATTAAAATGGCACAACTTTATTTTTGTGCTCAGGAAATAAGTTTTGAAATTAAAATAAAAGCAAATATTAATATTTAAATGTTTTTTCTGTGACACTTCTTAAAATGCTGCCAACTGCAATTATACTTTCAAGCTAAATTTGGTGACTTCCAGGCATTTGTTCAAAAACTTATGAAAGTATTTTGTCACAATTCATTTGCTAAAATTATATGCTAGTAAAAGGAAAAGGCCTATATCAACATGTAAATATAAAAACTCTTATTTTGCTTTTAATTAACACATATTCCTGGGACACAGTGTGATATTGTAAACTGGCATATATATCACCTCAAGCAATAATCCTTCTTTTGTATGGGAAACATACCAAATTATGTTAACAATTACAGTGGAGAATGTCCTACTACTGTGCCTTGCACACTGTTCCAAAAATTGTTGAAGTAATAAATTTAGCTGGCTGAAGCAGTGTCATAAATTCACATTTTGTTTACTTTGTAAGAGCTCATTTCAAAAGTGTGATACAAAATGTATTAAAGCAACAATGACTTGAAACCTTTAAGACAGAATCCTTCCCTATTTGATGTTAGCTTTTAATTACACAATGATCACTTTAAAATGCTTCAGGCATTTCTCATTATTGCATTCAAGTTCTTTCCTGAGAACTTTAACTTCTTACAAAAGGAATTTTTCATAAACAAAAATGTGTAGCACAGTCTTAGGTATCAAGTCAGTAAAAGAAATTTAATTTTCAGGTATATGTTAGAAATTATTATTTATCAAAATTCAAATCTGAACTCACTCACTGACCTTATTATAATCAGTCATAAAAAGTATGTCTTATTTTTAATAATTCATACTTTCAATTGCCATGTATTTGTTCACCCAATATTTCCAAGACAGCATGTTCTACAAAGGGAATTTTCTAAAATATAAAGATATGTGGTCAAAATGTGTGTTTATGGGTGTGTGAGATCAGTTCAACTGGACCTATGCAGTAAAAAGGAGGTATTATTTATTCTTTTTTCTATTGATTGACTAGAAGTAGTGCAGCCACTTAAAATAGTTTACTTGTGTGAGAAGTTTATCCTTCTCTTCAGTCTCTTGTGGTGTAAGAGGGTCAGCTCCATCAATCTTTTTTTGCTCTTCTCTTTGAGCTATAGCTGGATTGGGGATCTCAGGATTCCTTGGGACCTAAGAGCAAGAGAGAAACAAATAAACCTTTAAGAAATGTTAATCAGGAAAAGCATATATACACATATTATTCTGGAGTGTTATTTCAAGAGTAAACAGTGGAACCTCAGAAACAGATGGAACACAGTCCTCTCTACATTTCAATCACTATGGTTTTACCCTAATAAAAATCATTCTTATATTGCATGGCATAATATTGCAGGATTACAGTCCATTGGTAAATGAATGCCACATTGTAATCTGAGTCTCATTATGCTGTGTAACAAAATGAATCCTTATAATATAGCATTATGTAGAATAAACACACATTTTGGTATTTACAGAGTCTAAAGCCTACAGGTAGTGTACAGCAGAGTATATAGCAGCACTCCACCTAAAGATGATATCCAATGTTCTGGTTATCTTAAGTTGTGAAAACAATGATTGGTTTCATTTCCTGCTCGAGGTTGTAAAGACAGAGTATTTGCTATAAGGTGGGTAGTCTAGTGAAAGTGGCAATATAAAGAAGGATACAAGACAATGGAGAATTTAAGAAGTATGTGTAGAGGGAGTATATGGTAGAGCACACCAACAGCTGTGATGGAATCATCACACACAGAAGAAAACTTGTGTACTGGCAGTGATCAACAGAGATACTAATCTTGCTCTTTAAAATACAGAACTGCAAAAACACTGACAACTGATAAGAAAGCATGAACTGGAACCACTGGAGACAGAAGCTGAGATTTCTGAGGAAGCCAGCAGATATCTGCATCTCGAAATGGTAGCTCTGAATGGCTCAATACATCACGGTGTGCACATAATCCACAGTGGCTCAGCAGCATTGGACAGCGTTCCGTATGGAAGGACAAATCTGGTTTCCAGCCTTGAAGCCTCCTATAATTACTACAAACATCTGGAGCCACAACACAGCTTGCTGATTTACGAAAGCAGGTACAGAACACGTGTAGTACATTTTATAGCATTCCATTAAACATGAAAAAGAAAAGGTTGGCAGTAAGTCTTTCACTGTTTGGAATGCACACATAATATAAATGACTCATTGAATTGAAATGTCAAATATACATACTACAATAAAATTATAACATATATTAGAGAACATTTTACTCACTGTTATACATTTTTATAGCATTTAAAACTGTATCATTGTAACTGAAAGGTAAGCATTTTAAAATTGTTATCACCAATAGTTCTTCAGATTAAAAAAAAACTTGCCAAATAGATATTTAAAAAGAAATATTGGATATGATAAAGCAGATTCATTTGTAACAATCAGTACCAAATAATCAATCAGTATGTATTGACTGTCTATTATATTCTTAGTACTAAAATAAGTATGGACTGAATTACTAGACACAATCCTTGCCCATGAGAAATTCCCAAACAAATTCTGTGATTTTGACCTTTATCTTAAGCATCCTAGTTTCACCAGATTTGATGGTACAGAGCTGTGATCTTAGCACTTGGAGGCCCAAGTAGGAGGATTGCAAGTTTGAGGCCAACTTGGTCTACGTTGTGAGTTCAAGAATAGCTGGGTTACATGACAAGAGCTATCTCATAAAAAGAAAAGGGAAGGACTATGATTGGGCACATCCACTTATCTTACCAGCTGAGGCAGGAGAACAGCTTAAGAGTAAGACAGAGTGGGGGAGAGAGGGGAGAGTAAAAGAGGGAGAGGCAGCATCAGAAAGGGAGGAGGAGAGAAAAGAAAAGTAGGAAGAGGAAGAAGACGAGGAAGGAAATGAAATGAAAGGAATGGACCGTGATTAAAACCCTGAAGATCTGAGGAGATGGGAAGCAAAGACTTTTCTAAACTGGAGCAGTAGAAGCAAAAGCATGAAGGAAGAAATGTACAGGGGTACATAGGAGTTATATTAGGCACGAGTTATGCTGAATGGTAGAACATTTACCTAGTACATGTGCAATGTTGGGTTCCATTGCAAGCACTATAAAAAAAATGTTAGGACTAATATTGAGAAAAGGACAAAAAAGCTAGGTAGACTGATTCAGAGATTCAGAGGGCTCCAAACTCCACAAGGAGTTTTTGATTCACAAGGGTAGTAAAGTATCAAAATGCATTATTTTCACTATAATCCTTCCAGTAGATGGAATAAAGTAGAGAAACTATCTGAATGGCTCTCTAACAGGCCCAAGTGCTTAGCAAACATAGCGCAGACAGGTCTTGCCTTTCCCTCTTCCCCCTTCCTTACTAAACCATTACATTCCCTCATTTAGGTACTTCCATATTCCAACAAGGTCCATCTATTTATTTGGCCACTTCCTTATGCCCAACTCATTCCTGAGGCTGATCACCTAGACCCACTTATCAAAATACCAAGGTGCAGCTATCAAAATTCATTATTTGGCTACACTGGCTAACCTGTCCAGTCAGGGCTTATGAACTCCTCCTAGCACAGACTTCCCCTTTTCTCCTTAAAAACCACTCCTGTAGAGACACCTGCTACGTACTGTCTTTACCTGATCCAGAGGCAGCACCCCACCTCCCAGGTGGGGTGTTCCCTCTGAGGTAAAATAAATCAACTTTGTACTGAGAATTTGATGGCTGGTTGTGTTTTGTGCAGACTCCAAGGTCCCTTCACTATCAGAGGCAGAGAATTGCTGAGACATTAGACCTTGGAAATGAAGTCTTGTGACAAAAGGAATAGAAAGGGTACAAACTAAAAATGAAATGTAGGGGCTGAGATGTCAGTTTCATTCCAAATAGCTCAGCAGATAAAAGCATTTGCTAAAAGTCCTGGGTTCAATTCCTGTAACCCAGATAGTGGAAGGAAAGAACGGACTCCCACAAGTTGTACTCTGACCTCCACAGGCACACAGCCGTATGCACTCTCTCTCTCTCCCCTCAAAATAAATAAATAAATGTAAAGGGCCTAGAAGCTAGATTCCATGAGGTAGTGAAAAAAAAACCTTATTGCCTAGGAATTCAGCAAGATTTTGTGGAAATATGGATTGCTAAATTAAACGTGGCAGCACAGAAAATCAGAGGAGTCACCTGAAATCAGCCCCCCATAGTTTAACAGGCAGCCCACAATGACACATTACCAAAGCTCACAAAGTGTATGGAACTTCGTCCATTTGTCAAATGTTTATATTTGTCTCTAAAGAAATCCCTTTTGGGTTTTCTAAAGAAATCTAGACATTGGAATCTCCTAAAGCTTTCTACAGCTTTAAATACAGCAAAATACTCAGATCGACTACAACTTCCAGGTAACATGGACTATTTTATTCTGCAGGTAAAATTTCAATTGCCACCCTCTTCCAATGAAAAGACTTTGGTAAACAAGTAAGTATATTAAATATCAAGTCCTTTAATTTTAGGGAGTAATAAAGCCTCTGAAGATGTATCACAGCAAGGTCAAAGCTTACATGATTAAGAATTGACACTGCCAGGCATAAAGTGATAACAGTAAAGCAAACAAATGCTTCTCCTAGCCCCAAAGGAAATAAAACCTTTTAACCACAAATCTTACTAGACAGTACTGCTGTGGCCTTGGTGTACCGAATGTAGACAGAGGGACAAATAGAAAATAAAAATTCTAATAGCTAATAATAAGCAGGGTTTCCCACACACGTGTTAACAACTGCTTCAGAACTAATGAGCCCATACTAGTTATGGAAGTACACTCCTTTAACCTCAGGACTCAAGAGGCAGAAGTAGGCAGATCTGTGTGAGTTTCAGGATAGTTTGATTTACATAGATAATTCCAGGCCAGCCAACATTGCATAGTGAGACCCTGTCTCAGAACAAAAGCATAAACAAACTATTCAGCCCCCTTACTAAACCTTTCCTCAATCAATGTAAGATAACACTTTGGAGACACAAAATAGACAAATCATCACCATTAGCTACAGTGTGCCCAGCTATGTACAGCTCCTATTTCTCCTTATCCTGTATTCTAACCTGTGGTTATATACCATATGTGGCCAAGGGGAGCTATGAATGCAGCTCAACACAAAACCGTAAGCTTATTCAAAGCACAAGATATGTTTATTTTTATAATTCAATTGTATGGGTCTTGAGTGTCAACGTTTTTAGATGACAGGGTCATGATGCAATAACCAAAGATTGGACATCTCTGAATGATTATTAATGTAAGCATCAAAAGGGAAAGGAGTTCCAGTTTTTGAGAACCTGTGTGTAGAAAATATCAGGTAGCTCTACTATAGCAGCTTTGCTCACATAAAAATAAACTATTGTTTCATTCATTTTGTAGCTTTTTTGGGTTTTCTAGATGCATAGGGTAGAAATCAATACTAAATAAATAT
>CAJQZJ010000518.1:967398-981828 GCA_907164525.1 Lophiomys imhausi | reverse complement strand
TGTGTGTGTGTGTGTGTGTGTGTGTGTGTGTGTGTGTGTGTGTGTGTAGATAGGTACACAGGTGACAGATCCCCTGGAGCTGGAGTTCAAAGAGATTGTGAGTCACCTGACACAGGTACTGGGAATCAAACTCAGTTTCTTTGGAAGGACAGTACCTGCTCTTAACTGTTGAGTCACCTCTCCAGCCCCATGTAAGTTACTTTCGTATTTTATCACAGCAACAGGAAAAGCAACTAAGACACTCATTGTCAGGAATAGTGCTAATTACTTTACAAATATTAGCCCATTTCCTATGAGAGTCACTCTGGTATACCTACTAAAATCTCTCTTTGGTACGCAAAAAAGCTGAGCACCCAAAGGCATAGTGATAGAGATGAGATTGCATCTTGAGTTTCGAGTCTTAGTCATATTCCTGTACTTCCTTTCACTAACAAAAGTAGCAGCAGAGGTTAAGTATCCTGGTCTGAACAAAAACATCTGAAATTCAAAATGCTCCAAATTTTCAAATTTTAAGGAAACTTTTGGAATATTTCTGATTTCAAATTGTCAGACCAGTAATGTCTCTGCAAATATTCCAAAAACTAAAAATAAAAACAAAACAAAAAAAAACAAAAAACCCTCCAAAACATGAAACATTTTGATATAAAGCATGGGAAAAGAATATTCCACTGGCAGTGAAAACAACAAATATGATGATCATCATCATAGTAAAGAAGGAGATATTAAAACTATTCTTTGTACTACATAAGGACCTCTGTTATTTTAATAGATTTTACATGGAAAAATGAAAATTTGATAGTCTAATGGCTGCAAGTATAAAATTACCTTCTGTTTTTCTCTATAATCTTCTCCTTCAAACTTGTACAAACTTTGTTCAAGGTCCATTCTAAAATTTCTTAGAGATGACTCTCCCATTTTCTGCATGCGTTCATTCATCTCTGCAGTCTAAAGTTGAACATATTGAAATGAGAAAATTATCAATGAATCAATTGTAAAATATAATTTTTTATTTTTCTGGAATCCAGGTTTGACATGAAATATCTACTCCACTAAGTTACAAGGGAAGAATGCAATACTAGAGGCTGGAGAGACAGCTCAGCAGTTTAGAGCACTTATTGCTCTTGTAGAGTAATTGAGTTCAATTCCTAGCACCCACATGGTGGCTTACAACCACTCATAACTCCAATTCAAGATTATTCGACACCCTCTTCTGTCCTCCAGGGACACCAAGCATGCACATGGTATGCAGGCATACATGCAGAAAAACATCCATACACATAAAACTAAAATAAAAAATTTAAAAATATTGCAATGCTGAGAGGAGGGGGAGAGAACATGAGAGAACATACTTTTCTTGGCATGATAGTAAAGTCTGTGGTAGAGTACTTACATACAGCATGTAAGTTCCTACATTCTATCTACACACACACACACACACACACACACACACACACACACAAACAAACACACACACTCCCCTAAAATGTTAACTTGTCTCAAGTATTTGAAAAAATTAAATATTTCATTCCCAAATATTTTGACTTGGGGCTTCTTTATAGGATATTTATCACTGAAGATATAGCCATATAATAATTTCCATTGTATAATTTTAATGAGAAAAATAGCTAGCACTATCATAAAGGCAAAGTTAAACTAAAACACTTTTTTGCATATTGATATAAAATATATTAACACAAGATTGTTCTATGACCTTTAAAACAAAAGCATTTTGAGAATCAAATTGAACCTTTGCAGGATACTTATTTACTACATTTTCATTAGTTTTTTATTTCATAGACTTTTGTGAACTGCAACTTTGGTCCCCTCTGTAATGGCATTGAATTGGTGGGACATCAAAGAGATGTTGATTATGTCTTTAAGAGAGATTAAGGGTTTTCCCTAAGAGTAAATTAGGTCTCATGGGTCTGCTCTCTAGCTCTTGTGAGACTGGATTAATTCTCATGATAGTTGCTTGTTATAAAACCCAGGAAAGCTTGTTCTGCAGTTCTCTTGTTTCCTCTCTCTTGTGCACACATGCCCCCACTATATAATGCTATCCTCCATAATGCCCTCACTGGAAGCCAAAGCTACCACCAGGCTCTTGGATTTCCAAAAATCTTTTTTCCTTATAAAGTAGTCAGCCTCGGGTATTTTGTTATAGAAAGATCAAAAGAATTGAGACAATCCTGAACATGTTGAAAGGGCCATAGATATGCATCCACAAAATTTATACAATGATTAAGTCAAAAGGCAAACAACCCAGTCTTTTACCAAGTAAATTAGGGGTAAAATTCACAAACAGAGGGTGAGCATATGGACACCATATCCACCAACTGCAATGTACAGGCTTTCCCTGCACTCTTTTTAAAAGGGAAATATTTAAGTACAACAAACTAGCTGTGAAACAGAAGTTTGAGTAGTTACTGGATATTAATTATCTGATGTTATTAAAAATACTGAGGTAGTTTCAAGTGAGACAAAGCTGTGATGATTCTTATTTTT
Organism: Lophiomys imhausi; assembly: GCA_907164525.1. Taxonomy (NCBI): domain Eukaryota; kingdom Metazoa; phylum Chordata; class Mammalia; order Rodentia; family Muridae; genus Lophiomys; species Lophiomys imhausi. Next base: position 979,326 of record CAJQZJ010000518.1, on the reverse strand, counting down.
GAGTACAAATGGTAATAAGCACATGAAAACTCACTATACCATTCTATCTCCCTTTCTGATGCTTGAAATTAACCATAATTTGTGGAATGGGCACATTAGACACGAAGGTGAAATGTTGTAAGACCACTTAGGGTGATTTGATAAAGAACAATTTAATGTTTTATTTGCTTACAAAAATCTTTCAATTAGTGTATTGTATCTAACATAGTGAAAAAAAATACAAAATGCAGTCCTTTCATATGTGATTAAGCACAAGATGTACTGGGTGTTTAGGTACAGTATTTTTTAAAGACATAAAGTCACTTAATTTTAAATGCTGCTGCTTAGTGTTGCTGACCTAAAAATAATGTAAAGACCTGCCCTATGCCTGCAAACACAATCCTATAAGTTCTTAAGAGGAACTTAATTTAACGTGAAACATGCAGTTCAACACAAATACAACATGTATGTGGAAATGTATGCTGTAAATAACCCTTCATGGAAATACAATGCTATTTTGAACTAACCTTCTTTTCTCCTCTTTCCAGAATAGTTGTAATATCTTCATCTGTCAGTTCACTTTCTTTACAGGCAAAAACATGGGTAGCACCATGACGTATCATTTGTAACATTTCCTCTTTTGCTAGCTTGTTAGATTGTTGGTCAATGAGTCTTCCTAATAACAATTAAAATGGAATATATTCAATTGTATTTCAAAGAAAGTACAGTATAATGGTTCTTCGAACCAGACACTATTGTATTAAATCATACATAAAGCAGCTTTATGAGAAACATTGGTGAGTTTAATGTTACTTATTTAATAAATGGCAGGTCTTCGTCTACTGCATTTTATATTTCACTACTTCTATTAATACATTTTTGTGTTCCAATTTCATTTTTCAGATAACTTCTCTATATGGAAAAAGATGCTCTGATGTGTATTTGTTTAAATTTTTCAGAAGCTGATGTTTATCTGCTAAATAGTATAAGATACAGCAAAAGCCATGTCATTGACATTCAATTATAACCCAGTGAGTTAATTTTGTGAGTTTATTTCATATGCTAAAGGCATAGGCTTAAATTATAAAGATTACAAGCATCCTTTTAAAGATTATTTACATACAAGTAACATTATATAAACTGAGGTTATATTTAGGAATATACATATATGCATGTAATAACAACTAAAAAAGAGGCCATTAATTTGAAAGAGCAAGGAGGAATATATATGTCAGAGGGTTTGGAAGGAGGAAGGGAAATGGAAAAAATGATACAATTATAATATAAGCTAAAAATAAATGGGAAAAAATATTACTTTTACTAAGTTTGCAATTTTTGGTGAACCTTTATTGAAAAGTAATCTCCTTTGAAGGAAATTAAATGTCTTTTGCACCTCCCCAAATTAATGAAGTTTCCACATAGAATTACCTTGCTGTATAACAATTGAATCAAGTCTCAGTTTTATTTCAGCTCTCTCTACAATCCTCTCTTCCACTGTGTTGTCAGTAATGAGACGGAAGACTCGTACTGGCTTCTTCTGACCAATGCGATGTGCCCGATCCTAACAGAAAGAGTCCAACTGTAAGATGCTAGAGACTGTAGACAAGACTTAGACATATAGCTACAATGCTATAAGTATCTAAAAATAAAATTGAGACTTCAATCTCTCGAAACCTATAACTTTTGAAAGGAGGTTGATGGATTTTAGGAATATCCAAAGATTTCTGGGAACAAAAAAAAAAATTCTAAGTGTGCTGTGCTGCTACTATGAAACTTCCAGAATGTCATAAAGAAAAACCCCTTTAAAATGAGGACAAACATCAGCTAAAGCATCTTCACTGAGTTACTAAGTAACTTTAACTCACTAAATGCAAACATTTCTAGGAGAAATAAGGAGTTTTTAAAGGAACAAAGTGGGCAGCAAGGGCTGCTATCTCATCTTATTTGACAAAAGTCTGCTTTATCTCATCATCCAGCAGTTCTTTCTGCTTACCAAGGCAATTATGAGATACATAGTAAAGGCTCATAAATATTAATGAGATCTTCATAATTTTAAGATACTAGAACTGCTCCAATGGCTTATAATTAGCAAAGGTGGCAGGTGGCAACTTCTGGCAAAATATAAGCATGTGAAAAGAATGTATTTAAAATGCAGACACTAACAGAGAGGAGGTGGGGAGAATCTAAGAAACATAGTTGAAAACAGTCCTTGTAGTTAATATAAAAACACTACAACCCAATAACTATTTTTTCAATAATGACCTTTCATAGAGAATTCAATACTCTATAAATATCTAAAAATTTAAACTCCAACCAGTAATCCCTGAATGGTCAGACTGTGATAAAAGGTAAGAGAAACCACTTTTTAAAACGCACACACACACACAAAGTTTTCAAATGATGTCCCCAAACAGTACATTTCCTTTCTTACGTTTTTGCCTATGTGTCTCAATTATTTTATTACAAAAGTTTAAATCTGACCTTTTACAACTTCAATACTAAAGATTTTTTAACAGGGTCTATCCATGCAGCCCTAGCTGGCCTGGAACTCACTATGTAGACCAAATTGACCTCAAACTCACAGATTCCCCTGTCTCTGCTTCCTGGTTGCTGGGATTAAAGGTCACTAAGCCTGACCTAAAGATTTTAATATGCACTTGTTAAGCAAAACAATGAAATTAATTTTTAATCCTTCTCAAAACAAATTCAGGAAGCCTCATTAATACCTAAGAATAGGAAAAAGCTGACACTTATACTCTATGATATAAACAAATATGTGTATATATTAATTCCTCTCAGGTCTCTGAGGTGGTTGAAGACTAGATAGCTAGAGTCTCATAGTTAAATTTTGAGTTGTTTAGGAATTAAGAGGGTGTTCTGGATCTAAGAAGATGTTTTTAAAATTGTGATGCAAGTTAGTATGAAAGCTGAGTTAGATATAGAACATTAAACTCATGGAGATGGTTAGATAGTAGAACATTAAAGTCAGGTGCCAAATACATATGGACTGGACATTGGGAATGTATGGTAAGCCATATAACTCTCATAGCTGTGGCCTAATTACCTCTGTTGTTTTGTATTGTATTTATTATTATAAGAGAAAGAGCCATTTGTTGGACTGAAAGGGGAAACTGTAGGGGGAAATAAGATATACCTTAAACTTTAAAAAAAAGTGAAGAGGATGGGGGGTTGAGAGTGGGAGGGAGGGACTGGAGGGGGGAATAGGGAGGGGACTGCGATTGAGATGTAACTTGAAGAAATAAAAAATAAATTAAAAAAATAAAAATAAATAAATTTAAAATTTTTTAAAAACCAAATATGTATATGTGTGTATTTTACAGTTATATTTGAAGCATATTTGTTAGTTTTCATTTATTTTATTTGTTTTTGCAATTAATTCAGCAACTTTAATTCTAACCTCTACAAAAGTCACTCCAAAATTCTGACCCTTTAATCATGCATTACCTTTGTGCTACATAAAAAACAGTATTCTGAGCTTCAATAATTTCCTGGTATCATTAACCATTACTAACCATAGCTTGTAAATCAACCTGTGGATTCCAGTCTGAATCATACAGGATAACCACATCAGCACTTGCCAAGTTAATTCCGAGACCTCCAGCCCTTGTACTCAGCATAAAGATGAATTTGCTGCTGTTTGGAGCATTGAAGGCCTCTATCGCTTCCTTTTTTTAATTAACCAAGAAATAAAAGAAGAGAAAAACTGAATTATATTTCAAATTTTAAGAAATAGAAAAGTTAGCATGCTCACAGAAAATGATTTTATACTTTATGTATAATATTCTACATAGCCTAATACTTTACAATATTCTTCCATCTTCAAAGCTATTTTTCTATATTCTGTGTAAGTAGCTGGAGAAAAAAATGTTTTTATAAATGAAGTTTACAAATATTATCCAAATAAATTTAATCATACAAATAAATTTAACTAAACAAATAATAATTCATTTGTATTGTTTGAAAATAATAGTAAAACTGTTCTAATTAAGAGCTGAAATATATCTCAAATAAAATGTCAGAAATGTCAATATCATTCTGAGGATTGATAAACAAGATGTGGCTAAGATCAATCAAGAGAGAGAAAAGTTGTGAAATGCAAATGAGAGTAAGATGATCTATATCTGTATAATGACAAGGGGAAAGTAAGTAAATAATCAAAAAAATCAGAATTGCATGCCCAGGGATATTTAATAAAGAATCTTAAAAGTTAATAGGTTGTTAATATCTGCTATACAAAGATGTCACAGAAATTAATTAGGAAAATATTGACTCCAATAGAAAAATGAGCCTGAAAAGTCAACAACAACTACTCACAGAATAAATACAAATATATAAAAACTACAAGAATAATGTTCATTTCCCACTAGTAATCAAATAGATGCAAACAAACAATATAATGACATTTTAAGGATAAAAAAAATGATAATACTCAATGTTGATGAGGGAGCAGAGGGATATGGCTTCTGGGAGTGAAAATTGGAACAACCTTTCTGGAAAGCAATTTGGCAACATGCACCAAGAGCCTTAATAATGTTCATACCCTTTGACCCAGTAATTCCACTTCCAGGAACTTATCCTATGGAAATAATCAGAGATGTGCACAAGATTTATGTATAATGACTTTCACTGTAGCATTATTTACAACAGTGAAAAATTGGAAACAACCTAAATCATCAACAATAAGGGGACACATTATGTAGAGTACATCATTAAGGTTAAATATTTCTTTAAAATTATATTATATAATGATTATTTTTTACTGACAAAGCACAATATAATCCTGATTACAAGTACCAGGATACTGAACTTTATGTATAGCACATGCATATAGTATGGTATCAATTTCTTACATATTATTTTTCATAAAGATTTCCTAGAGATAATTTATTTTGCAAATCTTTCTCAGTACTCATATATTGTTTATCTAGTCAAAAATGCACAGTTATTTTCTTAATGCAATAGGGAAACATGATCTAAGGTCTAGCCAGACAAAGTGGCTAGTATTACCACAGTAGGTAGAGCACAAAACCATGGAGTATAGAATGCAATAAGGTGTGTTGATAAGTACTCTGGTGTAGAGGAAATAGCAAAAACCCAGGAGTGAAGCACAACTCAGCCATGTATATACATCTGAGACATAAGCCTGTAACTTCTCTGAGAAACAACTTCATGCGGCAAAAGTTCTATCAGTACCTAACCCAGATTACTGGGGAAATCATTTGAAATCTCAAGGTGCCTAGCTTATAGTAGCTTCTTGATAAATATTAAGTCCTTTCCCTATAAAAGTAAAACCAATTAAGTCAGAGGATGACCAGAAGCCTAGCTACCTGAGATTATCCTTATGGAAAGGGCAAAAGTCAAAACTATTTAGGGAAAAAAATCCCCACTGGTGATACACAGAGCAAAAAAATCAAATGTATCAAGAAAAGACATGAAATGATTATATGAACAGCAATATAAACAAATATCTCCCTGAGGAAAGAATGGCTCTGACTTCTCTGTATTTAAATTTGATGCATGTAATTCAAAATCTTTGAATGGAGAACAGTGTTTAAATCTTTTTTTAAACCAGAAGAATTTCCACATAACTAGGTAATGAACAAGGAGATGGGTCAGAAGTGACAATTGGCATTTTGAGGCCAGATAATACCTAGTAAATTCTGCCTTGGTGTCCTTTTCATTCTAGCAAGAAGGGACAGTCATCTTGAGCACTATTAGAAATGTTATGCTTTATGATGAAATGGGTTCTCAGGACTGAGTCAACAAAAGTTTCAAGTAGTTGTCTTAACTTCAAACTATAAGGTGGGAAATAATTGAAGCTTTTAGACATTTTTTATGTGTAAAAGTTACCATAACTGTTTCCTTTCAAGAGGTAGCAGAAAACCCTTAACTTAAAGGTCTGTTTGCTGTTGGCAAAGCTTACTATATGATACCCTGCCTTCAACAAGGGTGTGCATAAGAGACAGAAAGCCTTGTCAATGGAAGGAGCTGTGGAAGTAGAGGGTCATGGGCTGAGATCCTATCGTCAGAGAGGGTACACTGAAACATATACTAAGAATTGCACACAAAGAACTGTGTGCAATTTCATAGCACGCAGTATATAGTGCATTGTGTAGTTTTAAAATGTTTATACCTATTATATCCACCAATCTTCACAATGTCATCAGGAAGAGGTATTAATAATAATTTTATCTTTATGATACTTAAAGATACTGAGGCTCATAGAATTAAATGGCCTGTATGCACTAGAAAGTAGTAATATTAGTGCTAAATATCAGGTCTTCAAACCAAGTTCTGTGCATTTTCCACTGTACCGAAAAATCTTTTGCCCAGAGCATGAGTACTGGCTTAAAAAAAAAAAAAGACAGAGCTCTAAGGGAACACAGAAAAGAGAAAAGAATTAGCAAAGTCATCAAAAAAGTGATATAATGGGTTAAAATGACTTTCATGATGGATAACCTAAAGACTTATAAGAATATACAAATATGAAGAAGACACTGGGTGCTAGGTAGGTATACTTCCTTACACATGCTTATAAACCAACATTTTAGCATCCTAAAATGCCAAAATCATAAATACCTACACCTATTTTCTCATACTTCCTTTTTATAAAAGCTCTCCACAACCAAGACTATTCCTCTAATATTAGAGTTGGTTAATCACAAATCAGTAAAATGACCACCATTAAACTCCACAAATGGCAAGAGTCATCCACTGTGGGACCCAAATTAGGAAGAGAAAATAAACACATAACCAGAAATCGGAGAGAAAGTTGAGAAATGGTAATCAGTGGGGCAGTGGCTAAAAGAGATGAGGATGGAAACAGTATTCATAGACAAGAGCCTGGGATGATCTGGAAAAATCATTGGAATGGAAGGTAAATGTGGAATGAAAGAAAGATCATGATAGTAGTGAGAAAGTCAGGAACACTTAGCAGAAGAACACTTCAAAGCTTAAAATAACTCTGTTATGAAAAGCATTATGTAACTGAACTCTGATTTTTTTAAGTCTTGCTTCATTTTCTTGTTCTCACCTCTCTTTCTTCATGTGGGGTTTGTCCATCCAGTCGACAATACTCATAACCACGCCACATACAATAATCCTCCAAAATGTCTAGCAGTCGAGTCATCTGGCTAAAAATGAGAACTCTTGACCCTAAAGTATTTCACAGAAAATCAAGTTACATGACTTGTATAATGTGTGAAAATGTCATAATGAAACACATTATATTTGTGCAATTAATATATGCTAGTAATTTCAGCTGACTTGAAAGTCAAAAACAAAATAAAGCATCATAAACAATCTAAGTTATATGGCATATGAACATACCAACACATACACACAAAAAAAAACAGAATGTTATACAAAATTGTATATTTGTTAAACTATAAGGTTTTCCACACACATTACCATGACTGAGATTCTGCCTTGTCTTTGTTCCAAGGATCTACATCAATCCATGTAATCTCTCACTGGACTACTGCTGCAACTGCCTTCCACCTTGTCTCCTGGTTTTACTCTCTCATTCCCAGTAGATTTCCCGCATTGTGCTTCTAATGTTATCTTCCTGACACACAATTCTGATCATGTCATTTCCTGTCACAAAGTCTTCTTTAACTCCTCTACACCCAAAATAAAAATCTAAACCCTTCAAAGTATGCTTTTAAAGGCCTTCCGTAATTTGGCACCATCTATCCTTACCAAATTCACCAAATGTCATACAACCTTACATAGCATAAACTCATCTTCTGTGTTCCCTTCTTTCATACCTCTTTTACTGCCCTAAAAAAAACACTCCTCTCCCCTCATGAATGGCTAACTCCCGCTTACAATACCTCGTCTTCACTTCAAATATCATCACTGTGAAGACATAGCCAATTCCAAGTTTCTCAACAGCACAATGAAGTGCACTTAGCACAATGAATTGCAACTCTTCTTCCTCACTTTGTTGTGAGCTTCTCCAAGTCAAAGCCATTGTAGTATACATATTTGCATTCCTAACCTGTAGGAAAATTCCTGACAAACTTTAAGTACTCAATAATGTCTAAAAACCAAGTGGATGAAAGAAAATGAAGCATTTTATTCACATACAAATCATCATTGTGAGTTTATTCCTTGCTAACTAAAAAAAAAAAAAAAATCCCTCACTCACCCTGTTCTTTAATTCTTGCCAATAGCTTATCCAGAGCTACCATTTTACCACTGTTGCTGACAATGTGCTCATCTGTTGTATAAGGTGGACCAGGCTCTGCACCATCGAACAGATAAGGATGATTACAACACTTTCGGAGCTGCATCAGAATATTCAAGAGTCGCATCTTGTCCATCTTGCCAGCAGAATTTAAAACATCAATATCTTTCATCAGAATTTTTGTGTACCTAAAATATTAAACTATAATTAATCAATTTTAAGAACAAAACGTCATGAAGAAATGTCTAACTAGTGATATGGCTAGATTCCTATTAAGTAGGAAAAAAATAGATAAAGGCAGATTTGAATTGACAGCTGGAGGTATCATTCAATGGTAGTATGCCTATGTAATATGCACACTGCTCTGGGTTCAACTGAAAAAAAAAACAAAAATAAAAGTTAGGGTTTTTTTTTTTTTTTTTTGGTTTTTTGAGACAGGGTTTCTCTGTGTAATAGCCCTGGCTGTCCTGGACTTGCTTGATAAACCAGGCTGGCCCCAAACTCGAAAATACAGAGATCTGCCTGCCTCTGCCTCCCAAGTGCTGGGATTAAAGGCATGAGCCACCATGCCCAACCCAAAAGTTTTTGATTTGAAAGAAAATATGAACTGAAAAACCACGAAAGTAAAGATTTGAACATTTTGTTTTGTATGTTACTTACTTATATGTTGCTTATGAACTTGTGTCCCTATACTATAACCATTACTAGAAACAGTCATCAGCTAATAATTGGTCCATCTGATAATTATCCACTAACTACAATATTTGCTGAAAGCTTACAGCCAACTTTTACTTGTTTGAGCAATATCCATATTTGAACTCAAAGTAATTGCATTTTTTAAAATAAAACATGTTAATTTTCTAATAGAATATTTGAACAACATAACTTACCATTTAAGTATAAAATGTGATTATCATAGCTTGAACAACAAATGGAATTTTTAATAAATTCTTTTATAAAAATAAATGTTATTGGATATAAAATATCTCACCATTCTCGTTGCATTTTGCTCAATCCCAAGTAAATCTTTATTTCCTTTTTAGGGGGCAGACTCTTCTCTACGTCAGTTTTTATGCGGCGTAACAAAAATGGTTTTAAAACCTAAAAAGCAATGTTTATTATAAAAGCATATAAATAATTTATGATTTCAATTTTTGTATTTTGATGATACTAAAGTTTTTAACAGTTAAAACTTTCATCCTGCTGTATAATCTAACACACCAGCAATAACAAAAAAAAAAACAATAGCTGCCTAATTTCTCAGTAAAAAAGACCCACAAAATAATGACCCCTTCGAGAGTCAGAATGGAGGCTGGGGTGTCACTCATAAAAAAGAGTGTGTGTTCAGCACTCACAAGACTCTAGGTTTAATTTCAAGATCCTCTAAAAATGAGAGAGGAAAATTAAACATCTATGACTTGACAGTAGAAAATAAGCTGCTAAAACTTAAGACAAGACTATTGGCTATCAAACAATCATTGAAGAAGTCTTGCTTTACATATTGCTTTTAATACAAGATTTTTTTTAGCAGATGGAAAATGTGAAATAAGATTTTCAGTTTTAATTCCCTCAAAATAAACTTAAAATTCAGCCATTTAAAATAAATAAATACATAAAGAGGAAAGAATCAATGTTAAAAAAAATGACATGAATGAATGGAGATAAATGGTAATTAATGTATACCTGGAACACAGACTTTGTTACAAGAAAATAATGGTGTTCTCCTTACCCTAGCTGGGCTGCCATATCGGACCCCGGTAGAAGAGGAAGCTTTTAACCCTCATGTGAATAATGAACTGAAGGGGGTTGATGTATGGGAACTCCCCTCAGCTAAGAAGAAGGAGAGGATGGAGAGAGAGAAGAGGGAAACAGGTGGGAACAGGAGGAGAGGAAGGAGGGGTCTGTGATCAAGATGTAACTTGAAAAAAATAAATTAATAAAAAAAAACAAATGATGTTCTAATTCATGGAGCACCTATCAACAATGTACCATATACTGCACCATTAACATTATAGGTAGTGGCTAATCCTTAGAATAAATCATTGAGAAGATTTCTGTTTTCAATTTTTTTCAGACTTATGTGTGAGTGTTTTGCCTGCATGCATGTATGTATGTGCAACATGTGTGTGCCTGGTGGCCAGAAGAGAGTATTAGATCCCCTAGAACTAGAGTTATGTATGATTGTGAGCTACCATGTAGGTGCTGGGAATCAAACCCTAGTCCTCTGTATACAACAGCAACAAGTCTCTTAATAACTGAACTGCCTCTCCAGCTCTGAATATGATTATTTCCTTATGCTGGTTGGGTTTTTTTTGTTGTTGTTGTTTTTGGTTGGTTGGTTGGTTGCCTGGCTGGTTGGTTTGGTTTGGTTTGGTTTGGGTTGGGTTGGGTTGGGTTGAGTTGAGTTTTTGGGAGACAAGGTTTCTCTATGTAACCTTGGATGTCATGGAATTCCCTCTGTAGACAAGGCTGGCCTCAAACTCAGAGATCCACCTGCCTCTGCCTGAGTGCTACTATTAAAGATGTGCACCACCACGCCCAGCCAAATATGATTATTTCAATTTCAGTAAGTACACCAAAGTCACTATGCTAATAAGTAGAAGCAAAATTAAAGACTCAGACTTTAATTTTTTAAGTTTATTTCTTCATTCATCTAAAAATATTTCAGTATGTGTACTTTATTATATTTTTCATTGAAAATACCTATTTCCAAGGCTGCTATAGAAATTTGTGGTAGTTCATTACAGAGATTATTCATGGTGAATATCCAATAAACTGTAGCCATTATTATTAGAGATCTGTAAGAGATAATAGGACTGTTGGTTTCTGGTTTGAGCATCTTAAACTTATCTAAAAGTTTATTAAGCATTTAAGCTGTCTGTAAGACTTTAAGGAAAAAAATTATGAAGGTTAAAGATCAATCCCATTGTAAACGGAATCCAAGTTCCCTAGAAGATGCTCAAAATATTAAGATATCTAGAATCTTATATATGATGTTTTATAGTACATATCTATGATAAATTTAATTTCTAAATCTAGCACAAAATATGGTAACAATAATAATAAAATAGAACAAGCATATCTTACTACAACAATATATTATAATACCAATTATATGAATGTATTTTCTTTCAACAGCAGGAAGTATTTTATACTAAGAATAACGATACTTCTAAAACTGATATAGAAATTGGTGGTATTTCATGCATAGAGATTAGTCATTGTTTTTATTTCTATGATTTCCTATATTTTTCGACTATAATTAATCATGGGTAACTGAAATGATAAAAAATGAAACTGTAGATAAAATACAGGTACTATATAGAATTTACAACATGATTATGAGAAGTGAATTTGAGAGTTACAAATATATAGAAGTACATAGTAGGGAAACTATGAGAGTGGATCTCCAGAAAAACCAAGAAATAGTTTCTAATAGTGATTAGTAGGACTAAGTACTACTGGTACACTCCAAATTTAGCAACTAGAAAGTCATTGAAAACTATGTGAAATAGGTTTCACTCATATGAAATGGAGAGCCATCAGTGAGTAAATATGAGGTTAGATAGTATAGATGTAGAGGTAAACTACTCTTTTCAAGAAGGTTGCTGTCAAGAAAATAAAATTGCAGTTAAGGACCAAAAATTGAGGGAGCAATGATTGATTGATATATAGATTAGATAGATAGATAGATAGATAGATAGATAGATAGATAGATAGATAGATAGATAGATAGA